>VWYI01044884.1:35660-58138 GCA_013399455.1 Anthoscopus minutus
CCAGCCGGGGCTCTGCTTCCCCACGCATCCTTCTGGCAGCGAGTCCAAAACGTTGCTGTAAATCCCCAGCACTGTTAATTACCCGAGGTAATTAGCACTAAACCATCTCCGGTCTCACTGGGTGGGGACAGTGGCTCACTCACTGTACTCTCCCTGTCCCTCAGCCCCAGGTCCCAGGGCCCCAGAAACAAGCCCAAAACTCATTTCAGGTTGAAGAAGCCCCAGAGGAAGAAGTACGGGCTGCTGTCGAGCCAGGACGAGAACATCGAGCTGGGCTCCCTCGACAGTGACGAGGACACTGTGTTTGAAACCCGGAACCTGAGGCGGTGAGGAAGTATTTTGTGTGTTTTGTGTGTTGCTCTTTTCCTCACAAGGGGCTGAGGCTCCTTTCCCAAAGCCGTGGGAGCTCTGGCACAGCTCCTACAACCAGATCTGCATAAATTAAAACGCCTGTGTGTGGTCTCTGTGTTGGCACACGGATTTATCTCACTTTTCCTCATTTTCTGGACGGGGAAAGTATTGCTGAAAGGGTTATTTGGACACTGCTGTGGGGTCACAGAGCTGTTGGGAGAAGCAGCCCTTGTGCCCAGTCTGGGCCTCCCTGTGTTAGACAAGAAGACAAAAATTCCTGCTTTTTTTCCTTCAGTTTAGGAATTGCTTCCAACTCATATCACAGTTCAAACTCCCAGTCCCATTAGGACAGGCATTCCTGTATTACCAACGAAATTCCTATTTGTTGTTGTTGTTGTTTGTTTTGTCATTTTGGGAATTGCTTTCAAGTCTCATGACAGTTCAAACTCCCAGTCTCACAGGCATCTCCATTCCTGCTTTCCCAGCGTTGTGTTTGCATCCCATAAGCTCGATTTTTGGGGAGGTTGTTTGAAGCAGAGGAGGAATGTCCTCTCAGCTCTCCCTGATTTTGGGTGTCTCCTTGTTTTTCCAGATGACTCGGGATCAGCAGCACTGGCTGCCCAGAATGATGGAGGATCCAGTCCCAGTGGAATCTCCAGTGCTCAAGTTTTATATCTGCTTCCAGTGACTTAATTAACAGTTTGAGCCCTTCCATAGCCTGGGGCAGGGGAGAGGGGACCAAACCTGTTTTCTTCACGTGCATTCTTGGGGACATTTCTAGGGAAAGGTGGGAGCTGTTCACTGCATGGGGAAAGGCTGAGGTAGGGGAGATGCTCCTGGGTGATTTTCAGCACCTGAAATCTGAGCTTGAGAGCTGTCCCTGTGCCTCCTATCCCTCTCTCCTTGCCCTGGAAGCATCAGATTCCTTTTCCAGGCTGATCCTCTTTCCTTCCTGCAGTATCAGGTTACTTCTTTGGGAAGTGTTTCTGAAATCAGCTCCTGGGAGGAGCTGGGAGAGCTCTCGGTGTCTGTTACACAAACGGGGGTGGGAGGGTGATAGTTCAGACAGAACAGCTTTGGGAATGAGTTAAACGAGTTAAATTTTGCAGGATTGGTAGTTGCTAGGATAATCCAGGTCTTTTGTGGGTTTACAGACGTGTTTACGAATGAAAAGGGGCCACAACCCAAAGGAATATTCCTCCAAAAGAGCCACCAAAAGGGCTGGGAATGCCTGGACTCTGCCCAGCCCCAGTTGTGAATTCACCAGGGATATGTCTGACATCTGCCAAGCTCTGGATTTTATGATACCTTAGGGAGAGCCAGGTGTTAGCCAGGGAGTGTCTTGGAGCAGCTGATGACTGGAACAGAGGGACCCCAACCCCTCTTGGCTGTGATTCAGGGCAGCCCTGGCTGGGTTATCTCCTCTCAAAGACCCTGAAGTTTCACTCCCTTGGGCTGGTATTCAGCCAGGATCTTTCCTGCAGCCCGTTGTTATCTGGATTTTTGGGATCTGATTGTGTAGGACCAAAGGTGGATGTGTCAGGAGGTTGTTGTTGAATGGATCTGCTGCTAAACCAGTGAAAACTGCTTGCCAAATGCCCCAGTCCATGGCCTTTCCTTGGAAACTGGCAGCACATCCTTAAATCCCACTTCCCCCCAGGCTGGTAGTGCCTTTGTTTGGAGAACCCCAGGGATTTGCCCTGTGGGCACCTTTAGGGTGAATATTTAACATATTCACCTTTAGGGTGAATATTGAGAGTGTCTTCGGCTCCTTTCCTTCCTCTTGCAAACCCCCTGTGGATCAGGGGCACCGATGACATTTGGAGAAGGGACAGGGATGTGCTGATCAGGGAGAGGCTTGGGGCTGGCAGCTGCTGCAGGATCTCCCGAGGCAGCTGAGGGAGTGCTGGGATCCTGTGCTTTGTGTGTTGAGGTGAGGTTTCCTGGAGAAATCCCACCCCCGTGGCAGCTTTGTCTGGCATGTGCACAAAGGATTTTAAAATACAGATATATATATATTTTTAATAATGTTGCCTTGTGCACACAGTGCTTGGACGGGCCCTGTTTTCCTGTCGTTTGGATCATTTCACACCTATTTTGGGTGTTCCCTGCTTGTTGTAGCCGCTGCAGATGGGAGCACTCAGAGATTCCATGTGGGAATTGCTGGGATGGCTCCTCCCAGCTGCAGCTTCCCTGGGGATGGTCGGAGCTCTGTGATCCATAGTCAGGGATCTCTCTTGATCCTGCAGGGCTGCATGTGCTGGTAATTCCCTGGCTCTTTTATTCCCTCTGGAAAGTTGTTCCTTGTGCTGTTAAAGCCAGATGAGCTCGACTGTCCCAATCCACTGCCATGCTCAGTGTTTGACCAGCACATTCCTCATCCTTCCTCTACCTCGAGTGATGAAGCTGAGCATTCCTTTGGCTCCACTCCTGTTGGACAGGTGGGGTTTGCAATTCTCAGCTTTCCTCACCTCGCAGGAGTGGAGCATTTGTTTAATGTTAAATGATTCAGATCAGAGGGAACCTCAGGCAGTAGGTCCTGCCCTGAAAATAATTCTGCTGGAATTAATTTTGGCTGGAGCAGATGTTTGTGTTTGAGCAGGGAAAGGCCTAGAGCAGGTAATGAGGTGCCTGGGCTGTGCTGTGTGGGTACCAGGGAAGGAAATTGAAGTGCCAGCCTGGAATTTTTGCCCCACTTCCATGTTTTCAGAGTCCTGCTGGCCACCTTTAAAGGGTGCAGCTTACAAAGGTGCTTGTGGGGCTGTCACTTGTCCTGGTCTTGGCCTGGAGACCAGTTGGAGCTGTAATCAGGGACCCTCTGAAGCTGTTTCTACTTCCATCCTGCCCCTTGGCAGCAGCTGGCATCTGGATTTGCCCTTTGCAGGCTGTGACATTCCATCCCTGCTGTGCTCTGAGTCCTTGGAGGCCTTTTCTAAGAGGAGAAAACCAAGTGACGGATCTGAGACTCCTTGGGGTGCTCAGCATGATCCCAGTTCTCCAGGAAGAACCAGCTGGAGCTGTCACTTCCTGCAGTGTGAGCAGGGCCAGGCCAGGCCAGGTGTTTTTGGGGTGGATCCTGCAAATAACAGCAACTTTGAACACCTCACTTGACATTTCCACAGAGGAGCAGTGCAAGTGTTCCTTCCATTACTCTTTCAGTTCCTCCACGTGTATTTCATACCCTTGTTTTAGGTCTCTTTGCAGCTCCCCAGTTTTAGTTTTTCAGGCTAAACACAGGAATGCAAACAGACCTGCCTGCCTGGCCCTGGGCAGGCTGAGGCCTCACCAGGCACTGCTGCACTTTTGTTTCTCCTGGATGAATCTGGGTGTTGGTGGAGGCTCCACGTGCCTGTTGGTCTGCAGGGTTCCTGCTCACCCCAGCCAAAAGGAGCCAATGGACCAAGACCTATGTGCATCATGACTGACTGCAGGAGTCTGCTCTGAATTACACCAAAGCAAATTTTCCAAAGTTTACATAATCCCTTTGTTGTCTTGGGGGCTTTCTGGGATGCTCTGCTGCTGATATTGGCCTGGCCAAACCACTGGGCCATCTGTAGGATTACTGGGATCCATGGGAGCAGGGTGAGATCAGTTCTGTGGGTTTTATTTTGTGCCTGGGATGGGACCTGCAGCACGGGGAGTGCTGGGAGAGGGGCCTGTGATGTGAGTCAGTAAACAATAAAATAAACTCAAATAAAACTTGAGCACGTTGTTGTCTGAATTCCCCAAGGAGCAGCTCGTGTCTCACCCTCCTGGAGCTGCTGATCTGTCTTTAAACAGCACCATATTGATCCATGGTTTTCTTGTCATTGCAGCTTCCCCTCCCTTGTACCTGGAGCCACTGGAACAAAGCATTCCAGCCCAGCCTGCTGTGTGCAGGGCCTGCAGAGCCCATGGGATGAGGCTGTTGTTCTGGGCTCATGGATTCATGGAGTCCTTTGGGTTTTTCCCCTGCCTTGCTCTCGCTCACAGCACAGTGACACTGTGCTGCCAGGGCTGCTGCTCACCTTGTGTTCCATCTGCAAGTGTCCAAGCCCAGGTTGGATTCCTGGTCTATGGAAGGTTTCCCTGCCCATGGCAGGGGGTGGAATGAGGTGAGTTTTAAGGTTGCCTTCAAACCATTCCGTGACTCCATGATTTTCCAGTCATCTCTGGGTTGATTTCAATTTTCTGAAGTCTCGTTCTTTCTCCCTGTTCTCACATTAATCCTTTTTCTTGTGCAGAAGACCGAGTAAGGTCCCTGTGAGGCCAGTTCCAGCCTCTCCACAGCTGCAGAACCAAATTCCATTTTGCTTATTTGGGAGTGAGGAAGGAGAGGCTGCTCCCTGGATCATAGAATCATGGAGTCTCCTGAATTGGAAGGGACCCACAGGGATTGAATCCAACTCACTGGGGTACACAGACCCCCCAATAATCCCACCCTGAGCATCCCTGAGAGCGCTCCTGGAGCTCGTGGGGCCAGGACCATTCCCTGGGGAGGCTGGGCAGTGCCAGCACCCTCAGGGGAAGAACCTTTTCCTAATATCCAAGCCTAAACCTCCCATGACACAGCTCCAGCCATTCCCTCAGCTCCTGCCCCTTGTCCCAGAGAGCAGAGATCGGAGCTGCCCCTCAGGAGTCTCCCCCGAGTCTCCTCCAGGCTGAAATGAGAATATCCCAGCTCCTCCCTGCCAGGGATTAGTTCCAGAACAAAACCAAGGGCGTTCCCTGACTCTCACATCTGCTTCTCATCCTCATTCTGGTGGTGTGGCTCAGTGGCACGGAGAAAACAGAAGCCACATCGCCCCTGGCCCCTGTCCCCATGGCCTGGCTGCTCATGTCCTGGAGCAGCCAAGGAGGGAAGAGGGTTTTATTTGCTCCACCATCTGTCCTCATTGCTGGTGGGGTTCTGGGGGGCAGCCAGGAGCTGGGGCACAGGGGATCCCTGTAGGTGGCACTCACAGACCAGGCTTGCAGCTGCCGGGGCACTGCCGGCGCCTGGGGAAGCTGCAAATAAATCCTGGTGCCTTGAAAGGCAAATCTGCTTCCTCCTGCAGCTGTCTGGGATAAGCTGGGAGCGCCCTTTGGGGGCTGTGTCTCTCTCAGCATCGGGGTGGGAGAGCAGCAAGTTTTGGGGTGGTTCCTGGGGAGCTGTTGGGGGTCTCTCTCAGGGGAGGGTCTCTCTCAGGAGCAGGGGAGGGTCTTGCCCTGTCTCCACCTGAGGCAGGTTTCACCTGGCCCTGTCAAGACTTGTTTGGGAGATTTTTATGATTCTGAGCCTGACAAGGTTTTGGGATGGCCTGGTTTGATGGAGTGATGCCATCAGCTCCAGCACAGACATGAACAGCCAGGCCTGGCACAGCAGCACCCTGGGGGCACCCCGGCTTTCCTGAGCCAAATTAACTGCAGCGCTAATGAACTAACAGGGAGCATTCCTTGTGCAGGCAGGACAGCATCACCCTGTCTGGTTAGATTGGATATGAGGGAAAATTCCTTCTCCAAAAGGACGGGATCCAGCCTGGCACAGAATGGAAAGTTCTGTGAGGAGAAACTTCTGAAAGGAGTGTTCAGAGAGCCCCTGGGTGTGGCACTTGGGGACGTGGTTTAATGGTGGCCTTGGCAGTGCTGGGTGAATGGTTGGACTTAGTGATCTGGGTTATCTTTTCCAACCTAAAAATTTCCACGATTCTGTGCTTTCAAGCTCTGTGTGTGTGCGTGGTGCTGGGAGCTGCCACAGGATGTGAACCAAGCAGCTTGTTCCTTTTCAGGCTCAGGGGGCTGTTACCCCAATTAGCACTAATTGCTGTGGCCGTGGTGCTGGACCAGCTGCAGCTGTGCTGTCCTCCCCTCATCCCTGTTCCCAGCTCTGTGCCATCCCCTCTTCCCAAGCTCTCACTGGGGACGGGCTCCGGCTGGCGCTGGCTGGGATTCCAGTCACAAACACAAGCTGGCGGCATGGATCCGCTCGGAATTTATTTTAAACTCGAGGTAAAGTGCTCTTGATGCTTTGGATGCAAATTTCCTTCCCTGGAATGGGAGCTGCGGGGCCGGTGGAGTGCCAGGGAGCTCTTTTGATTCCAGAGCCTGTTTGCTGCTGCGGCTCCTCGCGCCGCGCTCCGTGGAGTGCGAAATCACCTCTGCGGCACAGCCCGGGGAGGGAGCACTGCCAGCACACAGAGCTCTGCTCTTGCTCACTGTCCCCTGGTTTTAATGAGGGTTTGTGTCTAAAGTTGGGGTTTTTTGGGTTTTTTTTTTAGTGTTTTTGTGTGTGACAGAAGTCTGTGTGTGATTTTTCTGGTCGCTGTATGGGAGATGTCCAGGTTCCTCCAAGCCCGCAAGGAGGGAAAAGAGAAAAATATAGAATGGGTGAAGGATGCTCCATTGATGGGTTTTGGAGTTCTTTGTCACTGAATTCCTCCAGTACCAAATGAAACTTGGGGGATTTTTAGGTGGCATTAACCAAGGCCAGGCTGGATGGTTTTTGGAACAATCTGGTCTAGTGGAAGGTGTCCCTGCCCACAGCACTGGAACTGGATGAGCTTTAAGGTCCTTCCAACCCAAGCTATCCTGGGATTATCTCCATGGGCAGCTCTCTGGGTCACGGATTGTCCCCATGAATTGGAGCCAAGCCCTGGTGGGTGAGGAGATGATCAGGGGAAGGTGTCACAAGTTCTGTCCCATTTATTGCTCATACACTCACTGGGTGGCTCTGGGTACTTTGGGGTGACTTTGGGTGGCTCTTGGAATTTCCCCATAAATGTTTTTTCCAATTCTCTGTGGGGCTTGTTGTTGGGCAGGGGCTGGGTGGTCTTCCTCACCTTCATTCCATGGACACTGGCATTCCAAAATGTGTCTGTGGGTTGGTGTGGAATTGGGTGGCACGTTGGAAAGGAAGCTGGGAATGTTTGAATACCCACTGCAGAGTCTCTGATGTCTCCTCTGTTCCACTCAACAAAGCACCTCTACACAACGAGCAGATTTTTCTGTATCAGAAATTACCTTTACTTAGTTGGCTTTTTGTCTAAATCCTCCTTCTGATCTTTATTTTTTCCCTTCCATCATGGAAAGGTGAATGGAAGTGGCACTTCAGCCACCAAAGCCTTTCCTTTAGAATTGCTGCTTGTTTTTTTGTTTTAAAAATTTTCCAAGGGGGCTTTGCAGGGGAGGAGGAAGGAGCATCTGCTTTTCAAGTGACTCTGGGGAATAAAAGTATAAAGGACAGGAATGATCAGAACTGTGCTGGCAATGGAACAATATTTTATTTTTGAGTACCAGAGCTAATTGGAGAAGAAATTCACAAGACAATTTTTGCAATCTAAGGATGAGTAAACATGAAAGGGGCTCTGTGCTCCTGAACGTGCGATTGCAGTGGGAGGGGAAACAGCCCAAAAATTAAATTGGAGGCAATGTCTTGGATGTTACAAATCCCATGTTTGCTTCTCACAATGCTGGATCAAAGTCATGAGCCGAAGCTCATGTCCAGGGATACCTGCTGGGGGGATGGAACTTCCATGCATCCGTGGGCTGGAATTGCCAGAAAAAGGAGATTTTAGGTCTGATTTTGTGGAAGCACTTCCACAAAAGTTGTGGAATTGCTGTGGATCTGAACAGATCCTGTTTCAACAGGGCTTGGAGAGCCCCTGCCCATGGAGGGGTGTTTGCAGACAATTAGCAGCTGCTTTAATTAACGTGGCATCTGGGGAGTATGGGAGGGATGGGTTAGAGCAGCTCACCAGGGGGTGGAACAAGGATTGGGAGCTCCCATCCGGCTCACGCAGGGATTTTGTGATCACCCTGGCTCCTGGGTGTGAAGTGGTTCTTGATGTCACATCCAGTGCTGGGAAATGGAGCTGAAATGGCCCTGAACGGGTGCATGAGCAACCTCCTCGTTCCCTCTCCCACTGGAAGCATCTCCCAGTGCCGGTGTGACTCCCTCCTGCCATGCTGGAATCCCCAGGAATTGCTGCTGGCAGCACCTGGGCATCCTCAAAATGCTTCATAATCCACGCCACGTAATCAAGAGCCTGGAAATGGGGGTGCTGAGATGGGCAGGTTTGCAGACAGAAGAGCCCATTCCCGGGTCATTCTCAGCCCCTGCAGAAAACCAGGAGGTTTGTCTTGCTCCGTGCGAGGTGAAGGCAGAAGGTTTCCCTGGAGAGGCTCCAGCCCCTCCCTGGAGCATTCACTCCGCCCCTCTATGCTGCTGTTACGTTCCGGTGGTTAATTACTCTCGTTCTTTAAAAGAATAAAACCTCATGTACTTAAAATAATCCCAATTATTTCATTGTTCAGCCCGAGCTGAGCCCAGCCACCCCCGCTCCTGCAGAACTGCTGGAAAGGCTGTTCCTGACAGGGAAAAACTGATGGGCATTAACGCCGTGAGCAGCAGCCGAGGGGATTGAGGCTTTGGGGGGGTCCACGGTGCTGCTGTACCTGCAAGCCCCAGGTGCCTCTCCAGGACATCCCAAGGATCCTCAATTCCAATTCCAGCTGATGCATGGCAGGGCCTGTTGCAGTAGGACAAGGAGTGATGGTTTTAAACCAAAAAAGGCTGATTTAGTCTGGATGAAAGGAGGAAATTCTTCCCCGTGAGGTGGAGAGGCCCTGGTACAGGGTGCCCAGAGAACCTGTGGCTGCTCCATCCCTGGAAATCTTCAAGGCCAGGCTGGATGGGGCTTGGAGCAACCTAGGGTAGTGGAAGGTGACACTGCCCATGGCAGAGGGTGGAAGTGGATAATTTTTAAGGTCCCTTTCCCACCCAAACCATTCCGGTTTTCCATGACATTGCTGGAACCCAGGCTGGCGTGGCTCTGCCTGCTGAGGACACTCTGGAGGAGCAGCTCCTGTTGGGATGTTCTCCTGGAGGGATGGAGGGATGCCTGGGGGGGTCTCATCTTACAAAGGGGACCCTCCAAGCAGCTGAGCAGGATCGTGGCAGTGCTTCCATGTCCGTGTGTGCCAGGGGCACAGCGGGACCTCGGGCGTGGTGGCTCAGACTCGCTCGTGCCGGGGTGTGTTGGTGTATTTTGATCCTTTTTCTTGCCAGTGTTATTTTAATCCGCTTTTCTCTCACATCAAACTCCTCTTTCTGCAGAACACAGAGACACATCGGGTTTGTGCCCTTTGTGATTGGTAGCAGAGGGCTGAGGTTTTCCCTTTAGAACTGCAGGTTTTATCCCTGTGATAACTTTAGCTTTGCCACAGTCATCATTTGGGCTTCTCCACTGGCTCAGATGAGTGCAGGGAAAATGCTTCCCACATTTATTAGAGGAAGAGAGGGCTGGGTGTTCTTAGGAAGGTTCCTGCTCCTGTCACCCAGGAGTTATCCCGTGGCTCAGGTGGGTTTGGAAAGCAGCTGAGTTCAAAACAAAATCACCTTCTGCCTCCATCTGAGGTGGGCTGTGGCTTTATCAGACTTCAGATCAAGGTGTTGGCTTGGCAGCACTTCCAGGGTGGATGATTCCCCAGGAGCTGCCTGGTTTTCCTGGGAGCTGCACAGTCAGAGGGAGTCCTTTCCCTCCAAAGCCTGTGTTTCCCACATGGAAAATAACATGTAGGGAGTGTTTTTTTGTCAAATGAATGAAGGATTAAGGCACAGCAAGAGCTGATTTGCCAAAGGGCAGCTGGGGAAGCAGTGATGGATCAGAGATGGAGATGGAATCCTCAGCTCAGCCCGCGCCTGCCTCACCACCCTTTTCCTTCCCTGCTCCCTGGCTGCCCAGGTCTTCTGGGATAACCGGGACTTGGATTTCCATCCTCTTAAAAGAGGCAATTTAAGGAGCTTTCCAGGGGAGCAGAGCTGCAGGTCACCTCCTCGCCGCTGAAGATGTTTTTCTCCCCCTTTCTCCATCCTCGTGCTCCTTCCGAGCCTCTTTGCTCTCCTCCTTTCCCAGCGCTCAGAGCCATTTTCCCAGCTTCAAAAGGTTTCCTAATTACCCTAATGAGGTCAGGAGAGACCAAACGCTTCTGTGACTTAAAGCAGGGGCGGGAAGGGCTTGGGAGGGGGGAAATATCCCGGCTGGTGCCTGAAGGAGGTGTCGTGGGAAGGCAGCGTCTCCCCCTCCGCACGTTCTCCCCACCTTCCCATCTCCAGCAGGAAAGGGGAAAAAAAAAAAAAAAAAAAAAGGGAAATGTGGACAGAAGGTCTCAAATGTATCAAACAGCTTTTAAAAAGAAATTCCTTTTGCCTGTCAAAAGAACAAACAGATACACCAAAAACTGTCAGAATTAGTGTTGGAGTAATTGCGGCAGCTCTCCAAGGTTAATGCTCCATTAACGAGCAGCTCTCACGCAGCTAAAAGCCAGGACGAGACAGGTTGTCAAAGGCTTCCAGGAGATTAAAGCGCTGCGTTCCCAGCCAAACTCTCCCGTGGATGTTGTTTGGAAGGGAGGGAAGGGGGGTGTTTGTGGGGTGGAAGCATCACCAGCCCCGGCGTTGGTGGAGAGGCGTGACCCAGAGCCCAGGGATGGTTTCCAGGCCTCGGTGAGGTCACTGCCCCTGCCGCCTCACTCGGTTTTAAACACCCCGGGAGTTTTTCAGCAGCTTCAGGCCGAGGTTTAAATGTGTCCTGAGGGCAGCCTCAGGTCTGTGGGATCTGCTCTGGTTGCCAAGAGGAGTGGGACCAGGGGCAGTGGGATGCTGGGGGCTCTGACACCTCAGGAATTAATCCTGCCTGGATTTCAGCCAGCCCAGGGATTCTTTGTGAACCCAGCATCACTTGGAATGGGACTGGGGCCTGATTTCATCTTCAGGCCAGTGTAAGACTGATTTAAATAGAACAGACCTTGACTGTTCTTCTGTAGAAGAAAGGGAAACCATTCTAAACTTCCAGTGAGGCAGCATCACCTGGGGCCGTGTGACCCAGCAATGACAGAGCTGGCAGCAGTTTTGGGATCACCTTCCCAGCAGGATCTGGGTGCTCAGCACCTTCCAGCACAGCAGTGACTGCCCATGGTGAGTGAGTGTGGCTCTGAGCTCAGGGTTTTTGTAAAGCAGAGCTTGGCCCAGGAGCGCTGTGCCCTGCTAAAGGTGGGATTTTGGGATTGTCCCGTGGAAGGCTGGCAGTTGATCCCTGTGGATCCCTCCCAGCTCAGCATGTTCCATGATCCTGTGATTCTAAGGTGCCTTCTTAGTGACAAGAGGCAATTACATTCCACAGCCTTGGGAATGTGGTGCTGAGGGCCACCTGAGCCATTTCCATCCCTGTGGAACTTCCCCGTGTGTGAGCAGCACCTCCCTGGGAAGGTGATCCCACGTCCTGTGTCCAGGCTGTAGCTGCTCACACCCTCACCACGGGGTGTCTTGGAGATCCCTGCCAGGACCTGAACTTTGTGTGAAGGGATTTTTAGGTTTTGGCCACTCCATGGGGATGTGGGAGCCATTCCCTAGGCCGAGAAGGCTGGTGAGGGAATGGAAAAGGAGGAGGAAAATAATCCGAGCCTTGTGAAGGGGCTGGTGTAGAGCAGGGGGATCCCACAGTGCCAGACCCATCTGGGGTGACACTTTGGGCATGTGGCTCCAGCAGCAGGGACACAAGGTCCCCTCGGACCCCTGTAAGCAGCTGCACCCCCATAATGTGGGACGGGGGACGTGAGCCTGGGACCCACAGTGGGATCTGCAGGATAATGGGCCAGTTTTGGGTATTTTGGGTAGCAAATGGCTGGGAGTTGACTCAGGGGAGGTGTGAGAGGCCTTTGGAAGGAGCAGCCATGGGCAGGGGGGGATGAACAGCGCCATAATTAGGGAATGAAACATTTCCTGTGCTTCTCTTTCCCCTGCTTCTCTTTCGCCACCCCGACACAATTTGTAACGATCAGACCTGGGGTGCAGCAGGACCAGACGGGGTGAGTCGTCTGTACAAGAGCAAAACAAGCTCCTGCCCAGCTCCTGCCTCTTCATTAAGTCGATTTGCATTCCTAATCTCCATTTGCCGTTATTATTTTCCCCCTTGTGCCGAGTGCGGGAGATTTGCATAAAGTTCCTTTTTTTCTTGTTTTTATTCACGCTCAAGGTCAGAGACTCGGTGAGACACTGACGAAAACAATCCCCTCCTCACCCTCCTTTAATTCTTTGCAGAAACATGTCCTGGGGATTTTAACATAACAATTACTGGGGAAGGAAGGGGGGACCCCCACACGGAGCCCTTGGTGGGGGGAACCTGAACGAAGAAGCCCTTGGAGGGAGGAGACCCCAACAGAGCCCTTTCTGTGCTGGAAAGGAGCTGCCCGAAGGAGAGATGCAAATCCATGGCAAGAAGGGAATGGGGAGATGGATTTGGGAGCAGCACCGGTCGTGCCTCATCCTGCTGAAACGGGAGAGCTGGTGCAGCTTTCTCGGAGCCATGGCTGGAGCAGAGCCTGTGCCAAACCCTCTCTGAGCTGGGAACACCAACCAGCACACCCAGGTCCTGTGCCCTGGCCAGGGCACCTGCTTGGATCCTTGCTCTCTGTGTGTTCACAGGGAATGATGCTTCTCTGGGGCAGTTCTCCAGCTTATCCTGTTTCTTGTCTGGAATCCTTGGAGTTGGGGGATGCCCGTTTGGAGATGTTTAGGACACCCTGGGCTCTTGCAGTAGTGGGAGTGGGAGCTCTGGGATTGATTTCTGAGCTTGGAAAGGGACAAGAGCCCCAAATCCTCTTGTTCCTGCTGTGATCCTGCACTGTGTGAAGCCAACCCTCAGTTCCTTACAGTTCCCATATAGGGAGCAGGGCTGGGTCATGTGGCTCAGGAATTGCTCTCACTTCCAGATGTTGGGACAAGGACAGCAGCCCCTCCCAAAGAGTCCAGTTTCTGGTTAAATGAAGAGGGAAAAACTCACAGCCAGCTGCTGAGGGGCTTGTGTGGAGCAGCCCTTTCCCCTCCACAGAGCAGTCAAGTTTCTTATTTCCAGATTTTTCCTGACTTTCCCAGATCTGGCTCTGCATTCAGAGCCTGGGATAAGGCACAGGGCTCTGTGTGTGCCCAATGGGCTCTGCACCTCTTATAATGGGAGAAATCCCTTTTTAGCCGTGGGGTGTTTGCAGGAGTTTGCTGGATTTGGGAAGGAGAGAATGAGGAATTGGTTCCTTTTCACATGCTCGAGCTGTGTTGGTTTTAACAAGCCCAAATCATGTGAATCCTGGGGTTTGGGTTTGTCTGAGGTATCCTGGGGGGCTGGGGAGTGACTGAGTGGTGGCAGATGGTGGCTTGTGGGGGTGGTGGCCCAGCTGCTCCCGTGTGACCTGGATGGGAATGGGGAGGGATTGGCTTTAGGAGCAGTGGAATGTGGATGGCCCGGCTGATGATGGGGCTGGCAAGAGCCGGGAGATGAGTTTTGTCTGGTGCTGTGAGCACAGAAATATGTCTTATTTCCCAGAACTGGGAGGTGTTTGTTTTTTTTTTTTCCCGAGGATGCTCCAGGGCTCTCAGCTCCCGTGATGTGAGTGTTTTCATGCCCCTTTAATGCTTCACTAAACAGTTTGAGCTGCTGCCTCTTAATGCCCCAGCAAAGCACGGAACTCTCCGGAGCGGAAAGAGCAGCGAGGAAGGAGGGTGATGGAAAAGAGAAGAAAAGAGGCTGTGAGGAGACACAAAACCAGGGAGAAGTCACCTTTTCCCTTTCGCATTCCTGGTCCTTGCTGGTGTGAAGTCAGCTGGATGCTGAGGGTCCCCCCAGCTTCTGCTGCTCCTCCAGGGAAGAGCTGGGCTCCACTCGCCCTCTCCCTGCCCTTCCTGGGCTCTGTCCCGCACCAGGAGGCACATGAGGAGGATGAAGGTGGTCCCTGGGCCACTGAGGGGCAGATATTTGGAGCCTGTCAGGATTCTCCTGACCTCTGGCTCCTCTGTGGTGAGCACAACAGGCCCGACATCCATTGGATTGGTGCCCTGCAGCCCACGCTGTCCTCACCGGGTGTGTGCTTCCCAAAGCTTGGGAGACGCCAAGGACAGGAGGAAAACCAAACAAAAATTTCGAGTTTTAACCCACCCAAGAGAAGTTTTGCCTCCTCCTGCCCGGCTCTCCTGCTCTTAATTCAAGTCATTGCATTCCCTGCACTCCGTGTCCCCTCCCCGGCACCGCTTGCCCTGCAGTTTGATCCGTGAGTACCAAAGGTACCGCCTCGGGCTGCGACATCGGCATCCTCGGTCGCCATAGGAACGGGAGCTGGGGGTCCCCCGCGCCCTCTCCCCCGGGGCCCCGCTCCGGGGGCTGAGCTCCAGCGAGCCTCTGAAGCTGGGCTGCTCAAGGCCGGGGGGAGCGGGCTGTGCCAGCCTGGGAGGGAGCGGCAGCGGCCGCCGAGCCCCGGAGCACAAAGACAGAGGTTATTGGTGTCAAAGAACTCGCAGCTCCAGAGGCTGAGCCGCGGCTACAGCTGCTCTTAGCAGAGGGGAGTGAAAAGCGGGAGGAGGGAAGGGGAGAGCTGCGAGCTGGAGCCAATTATTGCCAGGGGGGTGGGAGGAAGAGGAGGAAGGTGATGGAGATGTCAGCGGTGGGGAAAAGGCAGGAGGGAGGATGAGGCTCAGGGCTCGGTTCATCACTGATCATGCAATCATTGAATATCCCCAGGGGGAAGGGATCCACAGGGATCATGGAGCCCAGGTCCTGGGGATGTGTTGGAGGACCTGTTGCAATAGGACAGGGGTGATGGTTTTAAACTAAAACAGGGTGGATTTAGACGAGGTATAAGGAAGAAATCTGTCCCTGTGAGGGTGGGGAGGGCCTGGCAGAGGCTGCCCCATCGCTGGAAGTGTCCAAGGCCACCTTGGACTGGGCTTGGAGCAACCTGGAATAGTGAAAGGCGTCCCTGCCCATGGCAGCGAGGTGGGGCTGGGTGATCTTTAAGGTCCTTCCATCCCAAACCATCCCGGGATTTCGTGACTCATAGAATCATTCAGGTTGGAAAAGCCCCTTAGGATCTGTGCCCCTGCCCACACAGCTGCTGTCCCCGATGTTTGGCAATTCAAGCAGCCCTGGGAACTCCAGCCTTGCCTGTGGGTAAGCCGGGAGCAAAGGCAGCTCCTCCCTGAGGGGACACAGCCCCGGGGCCTCTGCCGGTGGTGCCCATTCCCCACCCCCGGTGAGTGACGTGCGGAGCCGCCCGACTCCCCCGAACCACCTCCACTTCCTAATTGCTGACAGTTATTTACTGTAAAGACAGGAGCACACGCACCACCGGCTCTGACAACTCGTGTCAAAGCCCCGCCAGAAACTATCGCTTTACAGCTTTATTTATTGCCCCTTTCTTTTTTTTTTTTTTTTCCCCAAACAGATCTATTCCCTCTCCCCTCCGGGCGCCGCGCTCCTGCCGGCGGCCGTGCTGCGCCGTGGGGCTCTTTGCCATCCCGGGAGCTCCCCCCTTTTCCCGATCCATGCCTGGCTGGGCACTGATGGACGGATGCAAACGGAGGCTGGCGGAGCCCCCCGCACGCTGCCGTGTTTATTTGCTGTCTCTCAGCCCCTCCATGTTCAAACATAATTGGTTCTGCTCGGCGCAGTAAACACCGATGTGTCGCATCAGCGAGCCGGAAGGGCACCTACACGCAATTAAAATAATTGGGCGCGTACCTGGCTCTGATCCCCCCCACCACCACCACCAGCCCTCCCCAACGCTGTTCTCCCTTCATCTCCTCCTCTCCCATCCTTTGTTCAATCCTGTCAGCCCAGCCCAGTCCTCTCGGTGCTCGTTCTCTGCCGGTGAGGGGGTGCCACGGTGTCCCACGGAGAGGGACACCCGGCACCGCTGGCCTTGGCCTTGGCACAAGTGCAGAGGAGGAGTTCTCCGATGAGGGAGATGATATTCCAGCCCAGACCCATGAAATATAATGAAGGCCCGAGGGACTGTACCAGCTCCTCAGTTAAAAATGATGCTGTTATATTTAGACAAGGTAACTGGAGGCCCCTCCGGACAGCGCTGAGTACAATTTTTTGTTTAATGATTCCATAATCTGATATAATATCGGGCCTGTAAGACATAATGAAGACCTGGGGGAGTTTACATCTTCGCAGCTTTAAAGGGTCCCTGCTCAGGGACGCGGCCAGGTGGAGGTTTGAACTTTGATGCAGTCAAACGTGTTTTTCTCTGGGTTTGTTTGACATGATTGAGGGAATCCAGCAGCCACAGGGAGAAGGAATGGAGCAAGTGCAGCCGTGCTCATACCAACCTCACAGCTGGTGCTTGTGCCCAGGGGGAGCACCAGGAGAATTTGGGGGGCCCAGCAGGGCTGTGCTGGGATCTGCATGGAGGTGGTCACGGTGCTGGGGGCTTCAGGAGATCGTGGTGGTCTTTGGGAGGTTGTGGTGGTCTTTGGGAGGTTGTGGTGGTCTTTGGGAGGTTGTGGGGATCTTTGGGAGGTTGTGGGGATCTTTGGGAGGAGGTTATGGTGATCTTTGGGAGGTTGTGGTGGTCTTTGGGAGGAGGTTGTGGTGGTCTTTAGGGGCAGTGATGCCTCCAGAGTGGAGAAGATGAGCCCCTCTGTGGGCAGGGCAGAGTGAGGGTGCTCCCACCTCAACTCTGCTTTTGCCAACCTCTGATGGAGCTTTTGGTGCTTTAAGCTGTTTTGGCCCAGCCTGGGGAATTCCTGCTCCTGCAGCAGCTCACGCTGGGTCCTCCTGGGAGCAGCACCAGTGGTGCCAGCAGTGCCAGGCTGGGCACTCTGGCTTCTCCTATCTCTCCCAGGGTGAAACCCAGCTCAACCCCACTCCCTGTGCCGTGACCCAGAACTGAGAGTGGCATCAGGGCTGCTGGCACCAAAACTGGGAGAACAGGGCTGGCAGAGCCTGTGCCACACTTTGCTGAGCATTTGATCACAGCCTGATCGCAGCATGAGGGTCAGGATTAGGGTGAGGGTCCTTTGGTGGTGGAGTGACTTTTCCCCCAAAACACCCAGTGACACCAAACATCTCCAGGATCAGCATCCCCAGTAAATCTCTGGGCCGTGTCCATTTAGGAGCAGCACCCTCATGGATCCTCACCTGGAGGAGCTGGTGGTGACACCTGCTGAGCCCTGCTAGTGCCGGGCTGGATGCTCCGGGACAGTTCCTGGCGTGCTCTTGTCTGGGTATCAGTGCCTGGAGATAACCTAATCCCATTTAGCCTTGGAGAGAGCCGGCAGATCCCTCCCCTGGGAGCCAGCGGGCGGCGGGGGGTGGTCTGTAATGAATTCCCATCATTCCAGCACAAAGGGAGCTTACAGGAGCGCTCGCCGTAGAAAATATGAGGGTCGCTGCCCTATCATCCCTCCGAGACATCCGTCGTAGTTCAGTGATTCCCGGCTGCTGACAGGCAGCGGCCCTGGGAGGCAGAGCCGGGCCTCGCCTTCCCCGCTCTCTCCTGCCTGGAAAATGCTTTTCTGTGCCAAACGCGGGGATTTAACAACCTGCCTGGGGCTGTGCTCGCCCGTCACCCACCCGAGCGGCCCTGGGGGACCAAGGTCCCCATTTTCCTTCACCCCGGTTTGTTACTGACCAGTCTTCCAGCGGGATCCTCAGGGATCCTGGTGGGAAAACCTTGCCCCAAGTGCTGGGGGAGCCCAGAGGTGCCTCAGCCACCGGGTGGTCGCTGGGGGATTGCACCTGCAGACCCCAGGGTCAGGTTTGGGGTGCTTGAGGAGCCCCCTGGGGGGTCCCTGTGACAGGGAGGCTCCAGGGAACCATTCCCCCTGCCAGGGCCTGTTCCAGCTCCCTGCTCTCCCTTCCTTCTCACCTTTATTTATTTAATTTCTTTTCTTTTCCCCCTCATGGAAAAACCACACGGTGGAACTTGGCCCCTCCAAGCCGGGTTTTCCTGCGGCTCCGTGGCTCGGCCGGGATGTCTCACCTCGGGAGCTGCCAATCCGTCTCTGTCAAGCTGTCAGCCCGGAGCTCGGGCTGGAGCCGCTGCAATTCAAAGTGGATTAACTCCTCGGGCTGCCCTCCCTCCCCCCGCCCCTCCCCATTCCACTTGGGTGGGTTTTGGCCGAACAGAAAACGCTTTTCCCCTGCGCTTTCCATATTCAATAGCTCCCGGAGCGCTGCCGGATGGCAGCGGGGGCCGCGGGGCCGGGGGCTTCAGGCCGGCGTGCGGGGCCGGTGGCCGTGGGAGAGGGACACGGTGGCCGTGGGAGAGGCACACGGTGGCCGTGGCATTGCCCTGTGTCGCTTTAGCTCCGTTAATGGGGTTCTGGGAATGGTCTGTGCAGGGATGAGGGTTCTCCCGAGCAATGAGGGGCTGCAGAGCCTCCCCAAAACTCACAGCTTGTCCCCACAGGGCTGTGGGGCTGAGGGGCTGCAGGATTGGGGGATCTGGGGGCTGCTGGGCTGTGCGGTACAGGACTGGGGGGCTGCAGAATCGGGGGGGGATGCCAGATTGGAAGAGCTGGGGGCTACGGGACTAGGAAGACGCAAGATTGGGGGATTGGGGGCTGCGGGGCTGGGTGGGCTGGGCAGTTGTAATCTATGGGGCTTCTTTTGTTTTCCCGGGTGATCAATTCCCCAAATCCCAGCAGGGGCCGGGGCTGTGTGGCATTAGCGGCGACCCGAGTGCACGGTGACAACCCCGGGGGGCCGCGAGGGGCACTGGCACTAGAGGGGGGTATTGCCTAAGCAATGCGGTGCTGCCGCTCCGCCGCCGCCGCCTCAGCTTTGGGGTGAAACCGCAGGATTTTGGCCCTCGGCGGTTTCTCGGCTGCTTTTCCAGGTGTCGGCTGCGCCGGTATCCAGGTGCCATCCTGCGTCATTCCCGCCCTCTTCGCGAGGGGGCTGGGGGTTAATTCATGTTTAGAAATTGCTTTGAGGACCCCGCTGCGAGCGAGGGCTCCCGGTGCCGCCGCCCCCGATGGCCGAGGGACAGCGGTCACCAAATGCCACCGAGCAGAGGGGAGCCGCGCTCTCTCGTGGCAGCGGGGCTCCGGCCTGGGAAGGATTTATCCGCAGCTGGATTTTGGGGCTGGGTGTTTTAACGAGCATCGGACGAGGCGGCAGAACGCGCCCGGTGCTGTTGGGGGAAGGTGCGAACGGCCCCGGGCGAGGCGTGTCCGTGCCCGGGCTGCGGGAGGGGTTTGGGTGTTCCCAGGTTCCAGGTTCCCACCCTGAGCCGCAGGCTGCGGCTCTGTCCCATCCCGCTGGAGGGGAGACACTGCCAGGGATCCCGGGGTGCCACACAGGAGCTCCGGGTGCAGCCACATTTGGGGTATGATGGTGGCGTTTTGCAGTTTTGCGTGTCTGTGGCAGCTCACTTGGTGTCCTGAACAAACTGGGAGCTCGGGGAACCTGCGAGGCTCCAGGGAGCAAAACCTGGCAGCGGGAGCTGTGCCACGGTCTGGCCACACTGATGAGTGTCCCCAGCGCTGCCCTCCAGCCCCACGAGCCTGGGGATCCTGAGGGATGGACCCCTCCCCGACCTTTGTGGGGTCGGTGCCTTTGGATTGGATCCATGGAGTCCATGGATGAGGGCTCGTGCCTGTGGATGCCACACAAAACCAAGAATCCTTTGGCTGGGGGCATCAGCACCACCCTCTTGCCTCCGTGCCGGGCATCTGGATCCTGCTGCCAGCTGGGATTTCCTGTCACACTGCTCCCTTCCAGTTTGGGAACCCGCCCAGGCCCCTTTTTTTTTTCCTGTTGCAGCTCCATTCCCAGCAGCCTCGATCTGCTCTGCGCCAGCAATTCCCAGCCCTTTCCCTGCGACTCCTCACCTTTTTAGTGGGAAGGGTTTTTCTGTGGGTAGCAAGTATTTTCCATAATTTCCTGGCCGATCCAATTAATGCAGAGGAAGGCGGGTGTGAATTATCCCTCCCTGCATCCAGCCTTGCCCCCTGCATGGAGCTGGGGGCTGGAAATTGCAGGATTTGCAGTAATTAAGGCAAATAGTTCGTTTTGTTTGGTTAGAAAAAAAAAACAACAAAACCAACCCGGTGCTGTTTGGAGAAGCCAGAAAAATCCTGGAAAAGGTTTTCCTTCCCGTTACCAGGAGTGGGGAAGGAGAAGCCGTTCCATGCAAAGCAGGGCTGGGCCCCGCCTCGCCTGGGGCAGGGATGTGTCGGGGCTCATCCGGGCTGGGAGGGAGCGCAGCGGGGCGGCTGTGGGGCTGCTCCCGCCCCATCCCAACAAACCGCCCCATTTCCCTGGGAATTCCATCTGGGATCTCCCACAGCTCCAGCAGAACTGAGCTGGGATGCGCTGGGTTGAACTGGGATGCACTGGGTTGAACTGGGATGTGCTGGGTTGAACTGGGCCAGGCTGGGATGTACTGGGCCAAGCTGGGATGTACTGGGTTGAACTGGGATGCTCTGGGATGTACTGGGTTGAATTGGGATGTGCTGGGATGTACTGGGTTGAGCTGGGATATACTGGGTTGAACTGGGATGCTCTGGGATGTACTGGGTTGAACTGGGATGTACTGGGTTGAACTGGGATGCGTTGGGCCAACCTGGGATGTACTGGGTTGAACTGGGATGCGCTGGGCCAAGCTGGGATGTACTGGGTTGAACTGGGACACCCTTGGCAGAGCTGGGATGAACTGGGAATCTCCAGCCAGCAAGTACCCATTGGTGACCTTCTCCACAAGCCAGGGCAGAGCCCTGGGCCGGCACGGTGCCCTTTGGATCATCCCCATTCCCCGATCCACAGACACCATTGGGATCGCTCTGTGTGCTGGCTGCTCCGGATTTTGCCGTGCCCCTGGAGCTGCCTCTGGAATGTGGCTCTGCCAGGGCTCCCACCAACACCCCTGAGCCGGGAGGAACCATGGCCAGGCCTCCTGGAGAGCCTGGAAAGGCTTTTAGTGGCTTGGCTGGAGAAATAGAAACAAATGAAGTTGACAGACAAGTGCCCGGGTTTATGGCAGCGTCCGCTGACAGGAGGGAGATTGGCTGTCGGGGGCTTGATGGAGACGGCTCCTGATGGGAGCAGGATGAGGAGATGGATAACCTTGATGGAGCTGCGGCGCAGGAGGATGCTCCAGCGGCATTATTCCAAAATAATTTGGTTTCTATTTGTTTTCCTTTGGGGCGGGGGGAGGGATGCGGAGCCCCACAGTCCGTGGAGTTTTTCCTAAACAGATTTGCTAAATAAATAATGAGGAGGATCCATATTTTATTTATAACCCACCTCTCTGTGTGGTGCTGGAGGTGTTTTACACTGGGCCGCTGCCTCCCTTTTAGCACAGACAAACTCCAAAGAGCTCCTGAGATGGATTTACAGGGATATTTGGATGCTGAGTGGAAGGACGGGCAGCAGGATGTGCTGGAACTGCTCCTCCTGATGGACTTAATGGGCACCTTGGTGCTTTGTGAATCCAACTGGAAGCGTCTTGGCATCTGGAGGAGCCTGAGGAATTCTGGTGGGAGCCAGCTCTGGCTCTGAGGGGCTCAGAGGAGACCTAAACACCCGGGAGGACACTCCAGGACACCCAGGGGGACATTCTATGGTCCCTGGGGATGAGGGTCTGGAATCCACCCTGTGTTCACTCATCCTTCTGAAACAGTTTTTGAAACCTGGGGGGACTTAGGGGGTTCTGGGAGCAGAGCAGGTCCTGTCCAGCGAGGACCAGGCCTCCTGGACAGCCCAAGAGGAGCGTCCTTGCTCAGGGATGTGATTCCAGGGCCGTGGAGTGGCCTGGCTTGGGGATGTGCCTCTGGCACTGCGGGGTGCCCTTGTTCAGGGATGTGGCTGGGTGGCACACCTGTGACCAACAATTCCTTTGGGTTTTCCCTGTTCTTCCCAAGGTCTGTCCTCCCCAGAGCTGGGCATGGCCCCATAGCAGCTCCAGGGCTCTGTGTTATTCCCATCACTGTTTTCCAAGATTTCCAAAGCATGGTGATCCCTTAACACGAAATATTGTTTAATTTATCCTTATATCAGAGGTGAAAAAATATCCCTGCAGAGGAGGGGAACTCCTCCTGTCACCGTCTGTCTGTCTGTCTTTCCTTGGCGCCTGTGAGTCTCAGGACATGTCCCTCTCTCCATCCCCATCCCTGTGGGAGCCCCTGACTGCCCCTTCCCAACGTTTCCCGCCCATCGCCCCCCGGGCACCCCAGAACCCCCCCATCAACCGATCCCTTCCTCAAGGCGATGGACCCCAAAACCTCCCTCCATCCCTTGTGACGTCCCCATCCAAAATCCCAATCCCTTGCCAGTGAACCTCTCCCCTTCCCAAAGCCCCCTCTCCTTGCCACTGTGACCCCTCCCCTTCCC
>VWYI01044884.1:60547-76294 GCA_013399455.1 Anthoscopus minutus
TTTTGCCCATTGCGAAGTTTTTGGTTTTGGCTCCTGGTGCTCCCCCACAAGCTCCCCACACTTTGGGTTCTTTTCTTTTGTTCTCTCAAAATGCCTAACCTATGTGAGGGGCTCCCCTCTAGTCCAACTCCAGCATCCTGGAAGTGAGGGTGGTTGGGGCGGTGGCTGGGATTTGGCACCCGAGGGTTCCGATGGCTGGGATTTGGCGCCCAAAAGGTTCTGACGTTTGGGATTTGGCGCCCAAAAGGTTCTGACGTTTGGGATTTGGCGCCCAAGGGTTCCTGGGGATGGGATTTGGCACCCAAGGATTCTGACTGTGGTGCCAACAGCCAAAAGTAGCCCCGTGGCTGCTGGGGACGGGCGTCCCGGGACCCAGCACCGGTGATGGCGTCGGCTCCATCCCCTTCGCCCTCTTGTAGAAGCCGCCGAGAATTTCTCCTCGAAAAATCCACGGTGGATCATTATTCCATATATATTTATATATTTATACGTTTCTAAATCTGCTGTTGGCAGGGAAAATATTTTCGAGGAGGGGAGGGGAAATAAAATGGAGCGGAGGGAAGCGTGAGGGGCTGGGAGGGAAGAGCAGACAATGGCTGGTGGGTTCAGCAGGCACGTCCGCAGCGCCTGGCTCCGGGATGTGACCCAAATTTCCCCAATGTGGGAGCGCCCCGTGTCACCAGCGCTCCCCGCCTGCGCCTTCGGCTCTCAGAATTCGAGGCAATTTATTAGGGGCTGCAAAGATTGAAATTGCCATTGAGTTTCCTGCTTATTCCCTTTTTGAACCCAGCGGTGGGTTTATTTTTTCTCTGGAGTTACTACAAGACCGTCTCATTCTTAAAAAAGAAGAAAAAGCGTATTTATGTGTTTTCTGGTCCCTCGTTTTCTTTCTTTTTTTTCCCCCCTCACCAACACTTCATTTAGTAAGGGGGAAATAAAATGGGGTTTAAAAAAAAAAAAAGGGGGAAAGACCCAAGGTTAAAATGTCCTGTTTGAACCCACAGACCTTCTCTGCCGCTAAATATTTTTCCTCGGGTTTATACAGCAATCTATATTTTATAAAAGACAGGAATAAATCTCATGGTTGATATGATTTGCCCAGATTAGAATAATTCTATATTTCATAATTGGGGCTAAATTAAAAATAAGTGGTACCTCGGGATGCTGCAATTTCCCTGTTCTGAGGAGAGATTTAACCACTCGCTGTGGATTTGCAAGGTTTATTTTTATTTTTAAATGGTTTTGTGAGGATGCGCTGGGAAAACGTTTGGCTGGATGGAACTCCTGGGTTATCCAGGAAAAAAAAATGAAGGATGATGAAGGTAGAATTACATAATAACGGGCAGTTTTGGTACCGTGTGGAAGTGTGGATTTTTGCTCCGTGGCACGTACAGGCGCTGCCGATGGTCGCTCTCCGGGTGTGGATCCATCAGCCGCGGCCGGGCCGGTCGCGGGTGGATCCATTGGTTGTGTCCAGGGTGATGCACCCATGGATGGGACTTTGGGGGTCCTCCCTGGTCTGGCACTGCGGGCAGGGGTCCGGCACAACACCCAGGGCTCTTCCCGCTGCCGCTCCGTGTTTTCCGGCCGGTGGTGCGGGAGCTGCTCGCCCATAGGATTCCAGGATGGATTTGCCTTGGGAACCAACCAGGTCAGTTTGGGTGTCCAGCATCGCCAGCAGGTTGGGGTGTCCAGTTTTGGCTTCCATCACCCCTCGCACCACAGCGGGTTTAGGGTGCGTGTCTTAGCACGCGGCGCCGCGCGGCAAAAAAATCAGGGATCTGGGAAAACCTCTGTGATACGGGGGAAAGGGTCTGTGGGACTGAGTGACCTGTCCTGAGAAGGTCCCCAGTGCTGTGTTCCTGACCCATGGCCTTGTGGCTGTGCTGAAAACCCCTGGAAGGCCAAGGAAGGATGGAGGGTTTGGGATTTGTTGCCGTTCCCCGCTCTGCCGACAGCCGGTGACGGGCAGGGAATCGTCATTCCCGAGTGCTGGTCGGTGTTCCTGCAGCAATCCCTTGGTCACTGCCGTGCCTGGATCCACGTTGGGAATGTGCAGAATCCGCTGCAGGATCATGGCACAGATCCCTGGGACCAGGCGGGATCGTGCCTGTGGCCTGGTTTAACGCCGGGGTCACGGCGCTGCCTCTGAACGCTTCTTTTGCTGATTTCTGTTTTATTTTTCGGTGTGGTTTGTGAGCACAGCTGGGATTTCTGTTCTGCTCCTCTGCACTCCCCAATCCTGGGATCGGGAACCGGAGAAATGGTTTCTGGCAGGGGGATTTACGGAGCCAGGTGATGCTCAGGGCCGATAGTGATGGCAGAGCAGGACTTTAGGGGGAAAAGTGCCTCTGCCACAGGGCTTGGGGCGCATGGGGCGGCACATTTTGGAGGGGATTTAGATCATGTTCCCAATCCCATTGGATTTTGTGCCCCTTTTTCCTGCATTCCCATCTCCTGGAGCTGCAGCCCCGGCGCCTGCTGGTTGCTGAGGCTTTGTCCGAGAGCCTGAAGTGCGGTGGCCATGGCCAGGAGAGCTGTGGCCGTGACTGTGACCCACTGACCACCCGAGCCAGGGCCAGCTTGCCCACCTGTGTGTCACAAGGGGCTGTGGCCAGGCTGCTTTTGGCTGTGTCAGGGAGCCTTTGCATCAGGGGAGCAAAGACGATGCCACATCTGTTTTATCCAGGGGAATTTGGTGCTGCAGAGGGATGGCCGAGCAAGAGGGCTCAGCTTGGAGGATCCCACCCATTTCTCCATGTTGGAGTGGGGCTGGATCCCAAAACCTCTGTGTCCTGACTCTGGCTGGGACTTTCAGGGTCACCCTCATTGCTATGTGTCCCCAGTTCTCTGTGTCCCTGCTCCCATGGGCATCACACTGGGCCCCACACCAGCCTCTGAAAGAAACATGCCCTGTTTCCCCCTTGCAGTGATTTTAATGTGAATTTTAACCCTGGCGCTCGGGTTGCTCCTGTGTCACCATCAGGCTGGGTGTTTGGGTGTGCCAGCGCTCAGCCTCGTCCTGTGCAATTCCTGCTCTTTTAGTTTTCCTCCTGCTCTCCCTTTGTGCCGAGATCACTCCCAGCCCTTCCCACCCCTCTTTTCCAGCCCGTTAAGCCGTGTTAGCAATTCCTCACCAGCCCAGGGCTGCGGCGAGTGGTTAATGGAGAGCAGACACCACCGGGCCGGCGTCGCTGACAGGATTCTCTCTCTCTCTCCGTGCCCGTCTCCGTCTCCGCCTGTCCCTTTCCAGGGACCGCAATTACATTCCCTGCTGGTTGCACATTTGGTATCCAAATGCCGGCCATGCGCCGCATCCTAATGCGAGGATGGGCTGGGGGCGTGCGGAGCTGCCCGAGGGTCAGGCGGTCCCCAGGACCCCCCCTCTTTGGATCCTGGGGTGTCCTGGTGGGGAGGGACACACGGAAGGTGGGCGGTGGGAGCAGTCCAGGGGGTGAGAGATGGCCTCAGGGATCTTGGAAAGCTTTGAAAGTGCTGGTGTATAAAGAAACGTGTGGGTTTATATATATTTACATGCAAATATGTTTGTGCCTATTATATAAATTATAAATTTATTTACGTATGTGGGTGTTTATTCACCCCTCCCTTGCCCCCCCGCCCGCATAAATACACTTTACATGCACATTATCCAATATTTTTGGCATAATCCAATGCCAAAAACCCTCCCTGTCTGGCAATGCTGTGCCATCCCTGTGTGACATTCCCCTGGAATTCCTACCTGGCGGCTCCAGGATGTACCTGGCTGTGAGTTTACCTGGCCCCAGGCACGGGGTTGTCCAGCTGTCCGGCTGTGTCCATCCCAATGCCGCATCAGGAGCCGGCTGGAGCCGTACCTGCATGTGCCTGACAAGGTTCAGCTTCTGGGTTGGCTGGAAAATTGCAGCAATTGTTCCTTAAATAGCTCCTCGTTCCTGATGGTGACAATTTCGGTTCTTTTGTGTTAGATATTAATCATGATTTCTGAGGCTCCGTTTTGATCCGAGCTGGTTTTCCCCACTTGGGGCAGAGATCCTGCCCCGCTTCGTTGGATTTAATGGGATTTATGGAAGGTGAGCAGCTCGGAGCGCTGTTACCTGCAGCCCCTAAGAGGTGTTTAAATTCCTTTTCCCCCTTTGCCATGACCCAGTGCTCATCCCGATGTCCGGCCGCTTCCCTCTGCTTGGAGATCCATCCCAAAAACAGGACCAGGCCCTGTTTGGCCTCTGCAAGTGCAGGGGAAGCACCGTGCTCCAGGAGTGAAGGCTGGATCATGGCTTGCACTCAATGATCTTGGAGCTCTTTCCCAACCCAAGTGATTCCGTGGCTCTCCAGAGCTGGAGAAGCGTTGGGGTGAGCTGGTGGCCACTTTGCCAGAATAATTCCAGAGGCATTTTTGAAACTCCCCCCGCAACAAGCCAGGGCTGTGTTTAGGGGCGTCTGTGGGTCCAGACTCTTTGCCACCAGCCCAACCCTTCTGGATTTGGGGATCCCATGGCTGTTCCCTCCAGCTGGCTGGGAGCCATGTCGGGGAAGTGGCTCCCATGGGGCTGGTTTGGGTGTGGGATGCACCAGGGCTGGTTTGATCCCGGCAGGAAAAGCAGGAAAGGACAGGGCTGAGAGCAGGGCAGTGGGATGGAGCCCGTCGGGCAGCGCTGGGCTGTGTCCCTGCTCCGTCCTGGCTTGTTCCCGGGTGGTCACAGTGTTGTTATTTATTTATTTCTCCTCCCTCGCTCCCCCTTGGCTTGTTGCTGCCGCTGTGCCTGGGCTGCTAAAGAGCTTCCCATTGTTCGGAGCTAATTACCTCCTAATGAGGCTCCCGGCTCAAAAGCCGAGCGGAGCAGGGGCTGTGGGGGGGTGTGAGGGGGGTTGTGCTGGGAGGGGGTGAGGGCAGGGCTGGGGTCACCACCGGGGTCACTCGATGGTTTCAGCTGTGCTGTCTGGCGGTGCGAATTGGGGTTGGCGGTGGGGGGATCCACAGGCATGGAGCTGCCAGCCTGGAGCTTCATCCTAAAGGGCAGCTGAGAAGTGGTTTTGCCAACATTTTCTTGTTGAGCCCCAAACCCGTGGAGAAATCAAAGCCCTGTGGATTTTGGTGAGGCAGGGCTGTGCTGGTGCTCGCAGCCTGGGAACATTCCCAGCGTTTCCCTTGGTGTGACACATCCCTGCCAGCCCTGTCTGGGACAGCTGTCACCTTCAGGGCACATCCTTAATTTTGGAAGCAAGCCAGGGGTCCTCAAAGCTTATCCCATCCATGTGCTGGACAAATCCTGCTTCATTCCTCCACTTCCTTCTTGACCTTATGCCATCCTTCGACAAGAGATGAGGATGAGCCCTGATCCTGATGGGATTCGCCGTTTTGGCTGGAGGGAGCCAAAGTGTCCAGGAATGTCCTTGTCCCCAAAAAGCAGAACTTTGCGCTCCACATCCCAGATCCTGCTCTTCCTCTGGAATATCCCCCGTGTCCCTTGGGCTTGTGGCAGCTCCCCTGGCTCTTCCATGAGCCACAGATGTGGTGGGGGAAAAGAGGATCCTTCTCCCGAGGGATTGGGAAAGCCCCCACCTCCACCCTGCTCCGACTGAAGCCAGGCTTTGTGCCCCCGCACGGGATGGGGGGTCCTGAACTTCAGAGGGGGATGAAGCACTCAAAGCAACAGCAGTGGGGGAAAATATTCCAAGGGAGGGAAATTTTCTCCCTGGAATAATAATGAAGGTAGGGGAACGAGTTTTCCTTCCCTGTGCCCTTGCTGAGGGCATCCAGAGTGCGGGGATTCAGAGTGAGGGATCCAGAGTGAGCCCTTCCAAGGGGATGGAGGTGCTGGCAGTTTTGGGATCACCCCATCTGGCCCAGCTTGCTCATGGATCCATCTCCAGCTGCGGCACAAAGCCCGGGATCGATGGCACTCGGCCCAGGCAGCGCTGGGGCAGCGAGATCCGCGCTCCCGTTCCGAGCCCCGCTCCTCGGATCCATCTGACATTTTCCTTTAGGTCATTAATGAACGGAGAGGGATGCAGAAACAGGGATTTCGAGGTTTTTTTTTGTTTTTTTTATTTCCTCCTCTTTTAAATTTTTCCCCTCTTCCCATGTTTGCTTCCCAAGGCCCAGCAGAGCAGCGAGTGATGCCACTGGCGGGAGAGGAATGGCCACGGGAGCCCAGCCATGTCCTGGTGGGGCTGTGCTGTGGTGGATCCCGTTGGATACAGCTGTGCTGTGGTGGGATCCCATGGGATAAACTTGTGCTGTGGTGGGATCCCATGGGATAAACTTGTGACGTAGTGGGATCCCGTGGGATACATCCCTACGCTCCCTCAGCACATCACCTTTTCCTGACCCCCCATTTTTCTGCTTTCCATGTTGTTTCCAGCTGCTCCGACCTTGTTTGGTGGGATTTTCCTCTTTTCCCTGCAGCTGTGACCTTCAGGCACACGCGTGTGTCCGTGCAAACGCCGGAGCTGCCTGTGCCACGTCGGTCCCAGTAAAAACCATCCCGGAGCCGCTGCTCTCTGTGGATACTGGTACTGGTATTCCCATCACCAGTATTCCCATCACCATCACCAGTATTCCCACCACCTCTATTCCCACCACCTCTATTCCCACCACCTCTATTCCCACCACTGGTATTCCCACTGCGCTGCCAAAGCGTTCCCAGGATCCGCAGAGTTTTATGCCATCACTCAATACTTTTTTTTTTTTGTTTGACTCCAGGAATGGACTTTTTGTTTCAGCTCCTTCCCCACCAGCCCCAAAATCCCCCCAGGAATCCAACTCTGGATTTTGGATCTTTTGTGCTGAACCCAAATCTCTCTCAGCTTCGGTTCCCAGTGCCGCGGTCCTTGGGAAAAAAGAGGAATAAATGGCAATGGGAATGGGGAAGCGCCATTCCATCCCCAGCTTTCTCCTCCTGCCACATCCCGATTCCCCATCTATTTCCTTGGTGTTTGGCCAAATTTCCCTGGAAATATTTTTCTGTTTCCCCCAATACAACCAAGTTTTGTCAGATTTTTTTTTTCCCCCTCCTGCAGAAGAGGAGGAATTATCCGTCTCGGTTTATTTTTCCTTGAACATTACACGGGTGCAAAACTCACCCATGTGCTGGGAAAGAGATAAAGTGTTTAGACAGCAAATACAAATATTCCAGAGCACTCAGCCTGGCTACAGCTATTCCTGCCAGGATTCCAGATTCCGTGCCGTGTCTTCCAGGGGGGTTTTATTTAGACTGTCTTTTTTTTTTATTATTTATCAAAAACCCTATTTATATTTGCAGTAAAATAAAATCAGCCTGACCCTGTAGAGAACTCAAAAAAAATCCCAATTCTTTCCCTTTCCAATCCTGTTTCCACTGAGGAAAAAAAGCCCCTGGACCTCGTGCCCTGCACAAAATCCAACTGCGACGGGATTATTCTGGTGGCTGAGCTTCTCCGCAGGCGCTGGGACGGCGCCGGCTCCGTGTGTCCCCTCACAAAATCAGGATGCAGGGAAGCTCCTGCACAGCTGGGGATGGAGCTGGGGCCCTCAGGGTCTTCCCATGGGATTTTGGGGGCACAGCCTCCCTCTTGCCGCGGGTTCTGACAGCATGTGGAGCACTCAAAAAGGGGTTTCTTATTTTGATTATTTTGATTTTATTTCCATATTCAATGATGGATGAGCATCCGCTGCTCCTTGTGAGCATCCCAGTCTCCCCTCAATGTCCCAGCCTCGCTGGGGACCCCGCAGGTGTCATTGTCACCCCGGTGCCGGGCGCTGGTGCCGTCAGGAGCTGAGGAAGCTCTTTCTCAGCCAGCTCGATAATCCCAATTATTATCTGGATTCTCGATCAGGGTTGCTTATTAAACTTGGCACCGCTGGCTTTGCCGTTCCGGCCGCCTGCCTCAGCAGAGGGATTTATCTCCTGCCGACGCGGGAAGGAAATTGAGTGGAAAAACGCGGGGCAGAGCCCCCCGGGACGGCTTCCGAAGGGTTGGGAGATGCTGGCACAGCCCCAGCTGCACCAGGGCCGTGCCCAGGTGGGTTGGTGGAGCTGCCTGAGCCATGTCCGTGTGTCCATTTCCATCCCTCCGTCCCCACCCTGTGCTGGCGGAGCCGCCCTGTTCCGGGATGGGCGTTTTTATTCCGAGCTTGTTTTGGAATGGTCGGTGCTTTTTTACAACGGCCGTTATTTGCCGTTTTTCCTGAAGTCTAAAGGATCTTTTGTCAGCCCCTCTTCCTTCTTCACCTCAGGAATATCAGCTTTTTCCAAATCCAGGCCTTTCCACTGGAATTCCCAGCTTCCCATCCCACAAACCTTCCTGGTTTGCTCACCGACCCCTTCTTCTCACATTGCGTGCACAAATTGTGTTTTATTTTTACCCGACACCGCGCTGGAGCTGCCCGAGCCAGGGCTGATGTACTGACCCTTCCAAAGGGGCTTTTCCCAAATTTCAATCAATTCTCAGCGCTGACTGAGCAGGGCATCCAGGGGAGTGGGCTGGGAGGTGGGAGAGATGCTGCTGGGAAAAGATGCTATCCCGGAGGGTTTCTCTCCCTCCTGGTGTTTGGATGTTTCAATTTTCCCGTTGTTCTGCTCCGCTTTTTCCTGCCTTTCCACCATTTTTCTGCATTTTAAAAAACCTGTACAAACCCTATGACTGGAATTCCCTCTCTTTGTGTGTCCGGCCGCTCTCTCGCCCCTGGGTGAGCTCCTGCAATCCCCATTTTAGGCTGGGGGCTCTCCCCTGTCCCCTCCTCATGCTGGGGGATTTGGGGGAGGACTGGGTAAACTCCAAAATCCTTTATTTGGGAAATTACTGTTATCCTGAGCCCTGCAAGGTTCTTTCCTCGGGAGCAGCCTCGTGCTCCAGGGCTTGGTGTCCATCGCAGCAACACTCCAGGCTCTCTCCTTGGCTTTTTCAAGGTCCTTCACTCCGGGTAGTTGGGAGAACCTGCTTCCTTCTGGCTCTGGCTGAGGGACTCAGGATGGAGCCATGGCCCTGCTGGGCTGTGCCTGTGACGTTCCCAGTGACTTGTCCCATTGTTGTAGAACCGCCGTCGGATACGGCACTGGCACACGGGAATTCTGGCACCTGCCCCAGCTGTAAATGCTGGTCAGAATGGTGCTTCTGTGTGGTTTTCAGCAGGGAATCCAAGCCTGTCTGGAATAGAAATGGCTTGTGGCTCCAGGCTCTGTTCACGTCTCCGCTGGATCACCACGGGGTTGCGGGGATTGGTTTGGCCGGAGCCGCGTGGACGCTGAGTCCTGTGGAACACCGGGATCATGTGCCCTGCTATGGCCCTGGCGTTGCTCCTGACCCTTTGAGGTGGGATTTAAGGCTGAATTGGCAGAGTTGGAAGCAGGTTTGGGAACAGGGGGTCGCCTTTGCAGGATGTGTGCTCTGGAGGCAGCATCCAGCCCAGTCAGTGCCGGACTTCCTAACGCTCGTTACCACGAGTGACCTTCAGCTCGGACCAGCTCCCGGCTTTTCCTCCCTGCTCTCCTTGACATTCCCAGCTTTCCCCTCTCCGTGATGCTTCCTGGGGTCGGTGGACCTCAGTTCCAGCCACCCAACCGCTGCCTCTCCCGGCTCATCTCGCCGCCATCTGCAGTTTTCCATTGTTCCTTGGCTCTTCCCGGCACTGGGATGTGGAGCGCTGGCAGTGGGGAAATGTCCAGGGCCCGGTGTCACAGCCCAGATCTGGACTCCAGGAAAATCTGGACTCCATTTCAAGGTTGATTAATGATAATAATAAATCATAACGTTGTCTTTTATGATAGAAAGCTTTGGATCGGGAGCAGGGACTCTCATCCTGCAAGCTGGGGGTGATCCTGGATCCGGCTTCCAGCTCATTACCCGGAGACAAATGGCTTCTCCCTCCCCCAGCCTCAGTTTCTCTGTGGGTAAGGTGAGGATTGCTGCCAGGGGCTAAATTAGGGAATTAATGTTGGTGGAGTGATTGAGAGATGGAGAAGGACATGGCTCTCACAGCGCCATGTCCCGCTGCACAGCGCGTCCGCCCGCTCCGGGGATGGATGCGGGAATTTCAGCTGGGAGCAGGGATTGTGGTGTCCACAAGTGAAGTCCCTTGTTCGTGTCCACAGAGCCCAGGGCTCCATGAGGAGGGACTGGAGCCCCCCCAGCTCCTTCCACACTGGTTTGGGATCTGTGTGGGGACGCAGTGGCTCAGATCCGTGGCTGATTCCAGCGTGCATCCCTCATCCAGGTGGTTTGGCAGCGCCAGAGCCCAATTCATTCCAGCCTCTTCCTGGCGTGTCCCTCACTGCCCCAAAATCCCAGTGTCACTGAGACTCCATTCCCATGGGAGGGGAATCCAGCTGGATGGATTTTTGTGACTTTTTTATACATTGTAATATTTATTTCACCTTATAAATCACTTCCTTGCTCTGGGTGGAGGGAGGATTTATGGACGCAGGTGGGAGGAACGCGGCTCCCGGGACTGACCTGCTGGAAAGGTTTTGTGGTGATGGTCACAGCAGCAATTCTGGTCAGGGGAGAGGGCTCCAGCTGGGAATCCTGCCTGGGGATGTGATGGGAGCAGGGATGGACCCATCTGGGATGGCCTGAGGTTGGCACATCTCTGGTGCCGCTCAGGGTTTTCTCCGTGCTGGAAAGTGGCACCAACAGGTCGGAACCCAAACCATTTTCTGCTGGGGGACAAGCGGAAAAGGGGTTCCAAAGCTTTTTCCAAGTCCTCCAAAGGCTGGTTTAAATCTTAGGAAGGGCTTGCTTTCCCACTGCAGCCATCAGTGTCACGCTGGGGCAATGGGAATGTCACTGGGGACGCGGGAATGTCGACAGGAGGCTGCTGATGATGGTGACCCCGGGGGTTGAGGGGTGTTGGGGAATGTGGCGAGGCTGGGGATGCTCAACCCTGAGGAGATCCAGCTGGGGCTCTCCCTGCTCCCTGGGGGCCAGGCCAGCTCCGGGGGGGATTTTCCCTGTGCTGACACTGCCTGCAGCAGCACAAACGAACCAAGTAATTGGCAACATGGAAATATTTTGTGCTCATTAAACAGTGGAAGCGGCGGGCGAGGAAGTGGCGGGTGAGGAATCCGGGATCTGTGGCGGGGTTCTCCAGCAGTGCCCTCCGGAGCTGTGTTCTCCAGTAGCACTCCTGGCGACCCAGGGCAGGGAGCACGGAGTGGGAGCACCCTGGGATGGGGACTGGCCGTGGGAAGGAGGTGAAGGAGCCAAATCCCGATGCTGTGCAGCCAGGAGCAGCTCCATGTGCTGGGGACAAGGAGAAACCAGGGGAGCAGGGGGATCCTGGCTGCTGTACGGGAATATTTGTGGAACCCCGCATTTCTCCCAATTCCCAGCAACCCCACAGGTTAAAACTTGAAACATCAGATCTCAGCAGCTGCCGTGGAGCTCCCCAGCCCCAGCACTGCCGACTCCCAGGAGCGACACAGAGGGCAGCCCCGGCGGGCTCCACATTCCCTCCGCTCCCAGCAGCAGAATCGGGGACAATCCCTGAGGATCCTGTTCCTGTTCTGGGGGTCCCAGAGGGGTCCCCCTTCCATCCTCAGCCCTGAGCATGTACCAGCAGTGCCAGGGCCCCGGTGCTGTCCCCGGTGCGATGCGGGGAGCCCAGCGGTGCTGCAGGCAGGGGAAGCTTTATGGCTGTAGTTAAAGCGACTTTATGATATTGTATCTGAACAATTGCCGGCTATTATCCGGATCGATGCCGCGGGATTGAGACACCGGTTGATAACCCAGGCAGGGCTCTAATCGCTTTTAAACCACGCAGGGTTGGTGGGGCTTTCCATAAAACCCCTCGGTGGTTTGTGTTTTAACTCCCTGCCCCTGGGTCTGGTGGGTTTTTCCCCCGGGATGTCCCTTTGTGGATGTGGGTCCTGCTTTGTCCCTCTCCTCCCTGCCCTGGCTGGGGATTGGGATGCTGGGACCTGGCTCAAGATGATGGAATCCAGCATTCCTGGGCTCCAGGGCGCCCAGCGCTGCTGGGTCCTGCCTTGCTGAGGAGCGAGGGGCAGATTTTGGGATCCTGTTCCCACCTTTTCCTGGCTCGCAGCGACCTTGGGTGAGTCACATCACCTCAGCGCGCTTCGTTCTCCGCAGCTGTGAAACGAGGACAATGATACCTTTCCCACCTCGCAGAGGGGTTGGGAGGCTTAATTAGTTAATGTTCGTAAAGTGCTTTGAGGATTAATTAATATTGTGACTCTAATTTTTTCCGATGGTGAAACGCCACTTAAATATCTTCGAGCTGGTTCTTTCCTCCCTGACCCTATAAAGCAAATCCACCCAGGAACGTCACTGCTCTCTGCAGGAGCCGTGTGGCCCTGTCCCTGCCAGATGTCACCTCCCCAGTGCTGAACTGGGAGGTGCTGGTGCAGGGGCACTGGTACGAGGGTGTCCCAGAGCGTGGGGTGCAGCTCTGCATCCCTGACGTGTCCACCTGGGCCAGGGTTTTCCTGCTGGAAGCCATTCCTATGTTGGGATTAAGCCACTGTCACCTCCCTGTGACACTGCCCATCCCTGCCCAGCCTGCTTGGGCACCTCTGGCAACCTCGACCTGCTCGGAGGCTTCTGTGGGAAACCGCCCCCAGCAAATCCCACATCCTGTGTCCGATCTGGCATTTTGGGGGCTGCTCAGTTGGGAGGCCTGGCTGGGGGGTGGCTGGTCCCTGGTGGGTTGGGGACACTGTGCTGGGCATGATTGTGCTGCTGGTGGCACAATCCTGGCTTTCCTGGTGGAAAGAAGCCTTTGGGATCACACCTGGCTGCCAGGAGCAGGGGGGCAGTTCCAGTGTTCCCGTGTCCCCATTCCTGTGTGCCATTAGTGGGGTTGTTGATGGGCAGCTTTGGTTTCCTCCAAGGTGATTTCTCAGCAGTGGCTCTGCTCTGCTGTGCTCTCCTGCTCCGTGTGAGCATGGAGGGGACAGGGACAGCAGGAGGGTCCCTGCGATGGCACTGCCATCCCCCAGCCCTTGGGGTGTGAAACTCGGGATTAGCTCGGCTCCAGTGTTTGGAAGGTCTTGGGTCAGCAGCAGTGGGAAGTTTCCTGCTGGGAGCAGCCAAGGGAAGAGCTGAGTGTGTGTCCCAGCTCTGGGTGACCCGAGAGATCCCGGCCTCTGGCTCTGGCACGAGTCAGGGGTGTTTGGCCCTGTTGGAGATGTGGGAATTCCTAGAGGGGCTGGTGAAGGGAGCAGGCAGGGGAATGGTCCCAGGTGGGATGGGCTGGTGGGACATGATGGGGCCCTGGGGCTGGAGAATCAGGAACAGCAGGAGAATTCCCAGTTGCAGAGCACTGGAGGAAGCTGAGACCCACCATGGAGAGAGGAAGAGGGAGGTCTGGAGGGAGCCACAATCCTCTTCCCTGGAGCTGCTGGACGGAGCTGGGGAAGGAGTGTTGGGGCTGGGAGAGGATGAGCCAGGAGCATCCAGCCCCGGCTGATGGCTCCTGGCCCGGTCCCTGGACAATACTTCCTGTCCCTGGTTGTCACCAAGCTCTGCTGGTGGGAGGAAAGGCACATGGAAGGTCTCAGTCCATGGGGTTTGGGACAGGACACACCAGCATCAGCGTCCCCATGCCCACACCCTGCTCCGTGCCATTGGTGACATCCCGGCAATTAAACTGGAACTAATGCAACGATAAAAATAACCCGCTGTCCTTCCACAGTGCTGCATCCCACAAGCTCAGAGGTGTTTAAAAACCCATTTAACACCGGATCCTGAGCCTGGAGTGCCCAGGGTGGCACTGGGATCTGCGTGGCCACGATTGGGTTTTCCAGCCCTGACCCATTCCTGGCCTTCTGCAAGACGTGAACCAACACCCCCAGTTCCCTCCAGTGCAGAGACTGGTTTACAAACTGCCATGTTTTAAATAATCTAAATTACATGAATATTTTATTTTTCTTCTTTCTAGAGTTGTGGAATTCCCAGGGGTTGGTTTTCAGGCTTTTCTCAGTAATGGAGGAGCAGGAACGCATTCTTTTAATGGTAATTGAGATTCTTGTATCATTGCAGGACTTGGGAGCTGCGTGGGCTTTAAATAACAGGAGAGGGGAGGAATTTGGGTTCTGGTTCTTCAAATGGGTTTTTGAGGTTTCTAGATGGTTTTCTTCACTCTTGTGACAGGGCCAGAAAGCTGCATCCCCATCCCACTGCCCTGGGAACCCTCCCAAAAGCAGGATTTGACTTGAGGTGGTGACAGGGACCTGTGGGTGTGGTGTCCTTTGGGAGACCTCTCAGGAATGGTGCTGCTGCTGACCTGTGTCATGCACCCCATTATTGGAGCCACCTGTCAGCCCTTCCCCAACCCCTGCGCACCCAGATATCAAAGCAGGGTCCTCCCATGCTGAGGTTTGGGGGTTTTTTTTATGGCTTTTTTTCTTTCTGACTGGCGCGGTGAGTGCCCAATCCAGAGCACAGCCGTCCTGCTAGGTGCCCATCCCTGTTCTGCTGCAGGGATGCTCATGGAGCATGGGAGGGGTTGCTGTCCCTCCTTCAGGGTGAGGATGAGCAGGGGCTGGAAGGTGGCTGTGCCAGCCCGGGGCTCCTGTCACTGTGAGTACCCAAACGCCAAGTGCAGGAGCACCACGGCAGAGCTGGCATTGCCACCCTTGTCCCCTCCTGAGCTGGGGCCTCTGCTGCCTGTGCAGCTCCATGCTGGCCAGGGCTGGTCCCCAGCAAGGCCTTGTGGGGCTGCTGAGCACTTTTGGGATGGGGGGAAGTGGTTTCCGGCTGCTGGGGGAAACATCTGGATCCAATTCCCGCTCCACGTGCAGCCAGCTGGGCTGGGCCCACTCCTGCCACATGGTGTGACAGGAGTGGCTCTGCTGCAGAGGGACACAGTGGGCCCCTGTCCTGGATGGGGAACCCCATCCCAAATCCCCACCCCACTGGGAGCCCCAGCACTGCACCCTGATCCCACTGGGAGCCCCAGCACTGCACCCTAATCCCACTGGGAGCTCAGCCACTGCACCCTGATCCCACTGGGAGCTCAGCCACTGCATCTCCATCCCACTGGGAGCTCAGCCACTGCACCCTGATCCCACTGGGAGCTCAGCCACTGCACCCTGATCCCACTGGGAGCCCCAGCGCTGCACCCCCATCTCACTGGGAGCTCAGCCACTGCATCCCCATCCCACTGGGAGCCCCAGCGCTGCATCCCCATCCCACTGGGAGCTCAGCCACTGCATCCCCATCCCACTGGGAGCTCAGCCACTGCATTCCCAGCCCAGTAGGAACCCCAGCACTGCACCCTGTTGCCACTGGGAGCCCCCAGCAGTGCATCCCCATTCCCGTAGGACCCCTGCCATCCTGCCCTGGAGCTCCCCTTGTCCCGGTGCCGTCTCTGGGGGCTGCCAGTGCCCGTCCCCAGTGTGCAGCCGCCCCGGGCGAGGGCGGGGGGAGCCGCTGCCCGCCTTGCCTTTTGTCAGCCTCGGAGAAGTTGACCTTGAAGCGCGCTGGCAGAGCCCTGCAGCTTAATCGTGTTAGAGGTGTCTGACTGCGGCTCGCGCGGCTCTACCTGAGCGGCATCAGCAAGGGGGACGCGGCGGGCTCGCCGCCCTGGCTCAATAATTGATGCGTTTTTCTCAGCTCCCCCTTCCGTGAAAGGAAACCCAAGTGCTGGGTGGATGGCAGGGATGGGTGGATGGCAGGGATGGGAGGATGGCAGGAAGAGGATGGCAGGGATGGGAAGATGGCAGGAATAGGCCAGGAGAATGGCAGGGATGGGAGAATGGCAGGAATGGGAGAATGGCAGGAATGTGAGGATGGCAGGGATGGGAG
>VWYI01044885.1:0-24935 GCA_013399455.1 Anthoscopus minutus
ATCAGTAAGATTCAACACCCAAAAAGTCACAGATTTCCTAAATTCGAGACACAACATCAGATACCAGGTCTTTTGCTCTCTAGTGAAAAAGCAGACACTGAGCAATGGATAAATTCCCAAAGGGTCAGCTCCTCAAGCGATTGAAAAAAATCCCTGTCCTATTTAGGCACCTTAGAGAACTGCCCAGAATGGCTGAAGCATTTTTGATTCCCCATTCTTCCCACCCCAATACAATGTCTCTCATCCCTGACACACACCACAAACAAACAAACTTTGCCAGAGCATCCCCCTGGCAGGACACCTCATACTTCTTAGTTCCTGTCTAAGGTCAAGCCTCTCCTGGAAGCAAGAGAGCATTTAGAGTGTGAGGCAAAGAGGATTTTGCATTATTATCTAGTCACACAGCACAGCATCACTCAGGTTTCTTTCCTTCCTGCTCTTCCTTTAAAATAACCAAGTTTTATTGAGTTTATAATTGCACTTTATTATCCAAATCAATTAAAGGCTTGGAAAGAAATTGTGTTCACAGAGTAGTAAGCCAGACATATGCAGGAGCATATCCACTAAATACCTGCAGAAAGAGGATGAACATAAGGCAGCTCATGAACCAGGGAAGGAAAAAGAGTTAATCCTGGGGCAGAGCTAAACCTCAGAAATGAAACACAGAGGGGAAACACAAAAGCCAAAGCAATTTCTTATACTAATTACTAAGTCTATCTCTTAATGCTACTGAATTCCTCCTCAAGTAATGGACAATAAAGGGAGCTGTGTTTTAAGGCAGCATTCCTCACCCCAGCTGCAAACCAGTCTGTTTTGCTTAGAGCTAAGGAACCAAACTATACCTCACTACAGTGTACCTCAGCTGCACCAACCTGTGTCTCCACTGAGAGAAAGCAAACTCCAAGACACAGGGACTCAAATCACCTCATTTAGGAGTCTTTACATATTCCAGGCATCCCACCTCACTGTATTCAACCTTTAACAGGTACCTTCTTACAAGTGCCACAGAGGGACAGTCCATGCCCTGACCATATACACTGGAAATACCTCCCCTCCATTCCTACTAATAGAGCATGATTGTTAACATTGCCCAAAAGGATTAAAGAATAACCAAGGGAGAGGATGGGGAAGAACACTTAGAGAAGGTAACCCACAGAAAATCATTTAGGCTAAGAGTGAGGATATAAAGAAAAGCTATCATTATGCCCGAGGAAAAAAAAATGAATCATATAGGAACTAATTCTGTAAAGAGGAAATAAAACTCTGAAGGTCTATTGAACAGAACAGCATTGAAGGAGACATCACAAACACCTAAGCTAAAACCAAATTGGTCAGAGTACTGAAAAACAGCCAAGAATAGCACTAAACTGGCTGAGGAATGGGATGAAAAGCAGAAGTGCACTTCTGCCTCTTCAGCTTGCTGGATGTTTGCCTCAAGATCAGCCTCAGAGCTGCAGGCACGGGCAGGCTGCTCAAACAGCCCAATTAAGCCTAATGAAGGTGGATGCCCAAGAGCAGCAGAGCTATGACCTTGCAATACATTTAGCTCTTATCTCCAGGTCTTTGTTCAGAAGCAACTCAACAGCACCAATAAGAGGCAGCTTACTTCACCACTTTTCATGCTCCCCGTGCTGCTACACTGCTTTGAACGGTACCAACATCTACAATCATCACTTGTATTACAGGAGGTGAGTCTCACTGAGGATGCTGTAAAGGCAAGCCCTGCTTGCCTGCTCCCCCGTCATCCACTAAATTCTTTATGATGCACAATGCTTAATGCTTGAGACATTGTTGCCTGGACGTTTGAATCCAGCATCTTCTGACTCCAAAGTCATTCTTGTTTGCAAAAACTTTAAATTCAGCAGTGGCACAAAACATGAGAAAACTGGGACACGGTTCATGCAAAATGCCACGTCTGGGGCTGTAGCCGTTTAGATCAGGGACAAATATTTCAGGTCAGCTGTTCAACAGGAGAATCTCACTACACTGCCCTTGATTCAGAGATACTCTGCTCTCTAGCAGCTCATTATATTCCTATCTCTGAAGAGATAATGCACAGCTCTTCCTTAGGTTGATTGACTAAACTTGAAACCTGCAAAGGAATCCTTTGAATATTAAACCACGTGGCTCAAACTGGATTTCATAACGTCAGCACACATTACTGAAGACTGCTCCACCTTAGTTCAGCTCTGCTCCTTTTCCCACACCAGAATACCTATTCATGCTCCCTAAATAAATTTACTGAGCTGTCACACCAGGCACACCCAGTAAACAGAGGCTGTCCTTAGCTCTAGACTAAACTGCTCTTTAAAGCCCCCTTTTTCCCCAAGGAGCAAAGCACACCTGCAAGTCTCCATCCAGTGGCCTTGTAACACTCAAGCACCTGGTTAAATAAATGTTTAAAGAACCAAGACCCACCAAGACAGCCACAGGAGCCTTCTTAACAATAGCTGAATGTTTTCTATTCCAGAACATTCAAAAAGCTTGCTCCTCATCCCCTCTGCCCTCCATTCTGAACTGAACTGCAATGTAATTCCCAGTCTGAGACCCAGGGATTAAAGGCATCACATTTACTTATTCTGGATCAGAGCCAAGAGAAAACAGTTGCATGTCTGTTTTTAATTTCTCCTCTTGGTATCCAAGGCATGGATAATTTTAAATAGTTATTTATGATGTTCCATTTCCTCCATTTTTCTCTCCTTTCCCCCAACCCTCAGCCCTTTTTTTGTGTCAAAGAGTGTCAGAAGCATAGTGAGAAAATTATAAGTTTTGACAGTCTTCTGGGCTTGCTGATATGTGAAATTAAACAAAACCAAAACCTTTAATGGGGTACTTTTGACAATTTGAGGGCTTCTGCACAAACAGTGATGCTGTCATAGTTAAAAGATAAATCATTAAGACAAAAAGACTAGACAGAAGTCTACAGCTTGAACCTGATCTACTGGCAGCCAAATGAGTCTGTATTAACTCCATTTGGTGAGTGCAGAGTTGACTTTACATTTAAAGTCCCCTTCAAAGACACCAGGCTACTGACAATAGCATTTTTTAAAATTCCCTTCTGAAATGTTTAACATGTTATTTGCCTAATTTTTCATGATAATCCACNAAAGTCTTTTACTCTAAGGTCAAAACAGTGGGACACTAGAAGGAATACTGTCACAGCCCTAAGACATAGGATGTTTGAGTCAGGTGTTTGCTCCAGGAAAGACCTCAGTGTAAATCTTGAACGGGCTGTTTGGTACATCTGTGCCTGAGCTGCAAAACTGTGAGGAAAGGACACAAACAGTGGGTTCTTTGCAAGCCTTGGACTTGGCAATTGGCTATGGAGGTAGCAGAATATTCTGCTCAAGACAAACTGCTCAGAGGCATTTATAGAGCAGAGTTAAGCAGTACAGCAGGTGTCTTACTTTAAAAGCAGAAATATCTGTCTCTTCTTACCCAAGAGATTCACAGACACGTGCACTTGCTCTCCTGGCAAAAAAAGCTGCCTATGGATTAGATCTTCCAAATTGTTCTAATGGGCTAGAAAATAAATTATTCAGGCTTCAGTGCCTACATTTAGAATTGATCTTACAGTATGATAATCAAAGTAATCCCAAACAGCCCTGGATATATGCCTGTTGGTGGAGAAAATTATTCTGAAGTTACAGCTACACACTTAAAATACTGCAGGAGAAATTGACTCATTGTTCATGATAATCGTGCTGGCATCTTTAAGTGGAGTTTTTTTATTGGTTTTATTACACAGAAAATGCATCTAATTGAGGTTTCTCATATTGTATCTGATTAGGATCTACTCATCATACTTCCTCTTTTAGCCAAAAAATCCCCCCAACTCTTATGTGTTAAGAAATACACTATTAAGAGATTCCAAGTGGTAGATATGACCATTTGTTCTGCAGTTAAACTAACTCCCTTTGATGATTTTTCTCTCCCAGTCTCAACATATTAAAACATTAAATACAATATTAATACATATTAAAACATATTAAAACAACTAGAAGGGCTCTCTCAATCCCACTTGCACGAATATGCTTCCCCTCTGCCAAGTGTGGAGTTAAAGTATACAATGAAAAAAAACCAGCATCTAAGTACCAACAGTAATGATGTGAACATTATCCTGCAAATGTTCTTGTAATATCAGGTACACTTAAATTACTGCTGCTTTCAGCTAGACACAGAGAGGGGTTGGAAATGGAGTACAAATGAATATCGACAGGATAAAATGAATCAAGAATCTTACATGGAGAAGCAGGAGCATGGGTGTAAGAGCAGAGGCTGCAGCACTCCACACAAACCCCTGTCAATGACCCATCTGTGCAGCTGTTGCCTATCCAGGAGGAAGTGGCCACTATTGGAAAACACCTTCAAACACACTGGCCACTTGAAAACACCTTCCAGCAGGCAGTTTGTGGCCATTGGACTTCTGAAGCCCTCACTGCCATCCATCAACACTACACCACCACGACGGACTGGCAGTGTGCAGCATGACTGAAATTACAGGTGGTGTCCCCTCACATGGATCAACTCTTGGGCAGATCCATGTTGGGCAGAACTCACCTCAGTGAGTTCGGGAGTGTCACCTCAGTGTGGCACAACCTGCATCTCTTCCACTAGCCAGAGGTCTGAAATTTAACAAATATGGGATGGTAGAAGCACATTTCTACCCTTAAAGTACTGAGGCTTTAGAGCTCTGCAGTGTAAAACTAAAGGATATGCACAAACTCCATCCAAAACAGCCATAATCTGAGCTGTGTCCTTTTAGTAAGAATTTTAAAAGAACTAGGAAAAACAAAAACAAAAACCAACAAAAACCCCACAAAAACAAACAAACAACAAAACACTACTTGAAGAAAGGTTAGTTAGTAGGGAGTGAAGCGAGTGGAACAATAGCAGTCCCTAAACACCAATATGGGATAGGAAAGATGAATAGATGATCATTATTCATTTTTCTAAAGATCAAAAAAGCCACAGGTTATTTGTTTGCAGGTTGAAAACCAATAAAGTCAAGTACTTTTCCACAAAACATTTAATTAAATTCTGGAATTCATCACCACAGAGTTTTGTGGATGTTGAAATATATGCAGGTTCAAAAAGGGATTACACAAATCAAATGAGGGCAAGGTATCTCAGCATTTCTTACAAATCATATTTTACTTACAGCTCTTGCAGGGACAGACCTTAAACTATCAATTGGAGGAGCTGATTAAAATGTCCTGTCTTGTCCTTCCTTTTTTCTTATATTCTAAGCATCCCTGAGTAACCATGACCAAAAATAGGGTACTCAGCTAAATAAAACCTTTTCAACATTATGGGCATTTGTTTGTTCTCCTTACTCTACCCTCTTACCTCACTAGTTTAAATGCTCACCTAAAGTTTGAATTTGATTTTTTTTGCTTGCATGACTTGGCATCAGTCTATGCTCAGAGGCAGGGTTCTAGATATACGCACCAATCAAGTTGTTAAATCCCTGATTCTCCTTACCTACATGTAACATTGGTTTTGCATCAATGAATGCATAGCTTATTTCAATGTAAAATTTAATTCATTCATTGAATTTATCTAATTTAGAAACAAATTCAGAATCCCTATCTCCCTCAGATCCACTGGACCTACAAATGCTGTATTTCTTTTCCTGTCAGCATGCAGATCGTATTCGGTCTCTTCTCTCCTGGGAAGGGGAAAGGGAAAGGTAAGTGTGTAACTGAGTAAAGCACAAAGCATTTCAAATGTCATTCTCTTCAGCTCTGCATATAAGCAGTAAAAATTTAAAAGCTAGTGGTTTGGCCCTGCCATCCCACATTCTTTTTCACTTTCCTTAAAAATTAGTTCTGAATACACAAATCTCACGTTGCTATATGGGCCATTATGTAGAAAAGCAGCAGCCAAAGACCTCAAAGAGCTGCAGGCCTCCATCCCCAGCTGGTGTCAACACCATGAATGATGGGTCACCACCCTGAGCAACAACAGCCAAGGATCCAGCATGAATATCCCACTCCAGGCCATATTCTCCTGAATTAATATCCTGCCTGCCTCTCCTTTACAAGCCAGTGTCCTATTAGTAATGCAACACAGTGTGCAGCACTTAATATAATTTCAAAGTAGGTGTGCCATGCCATCTTCCATGAGCCTGAACTTGATATTCTGCTTGCAGGCAAGCAACTGTTACATGAACACAGGTAGCTGAGTGTTACAATCCCAACCTGTGTTCTGCCTGTCAGCATGACATTCATGCCCTCACTGCCCTCTAACTCCCCTGTGTGTTGTCAGAGGTTAGAAGAAACACATATCAATAGCTCACATTGTTGTTTTCCTTCCCTTTAGACCCTTCTCTCCTACAAACAGGCTTTGTCTTAAGATATTCCACCCAGTGCATGAACCTGACAAATACCAAGTGTTTTCATCAAGCTTAAAAGCAGCTCTGAAGTCCTGTTTGTAAACTTCACGGGCAAAGAAACATCACAAGAATGGTATTCCTTTTTGTACTGTCAATAATGGAAACATTCAAAATGCTGCAATTTCAGTTATCCTGGTGTGGATTGAGCCTCAGGAACTTAAACCCGAAGAAATTCATTATTCCTTCTCAGCTGAGTTCCACCACTAAATTGCAGTCTCATACAACTAAAGTAAATTTGGGGACAATTGAAGGTGTCAAAAGACAGAATCTCACGCTGACACCCTGCTAATGGAAAAGTGAATAAAGAGCCATTCAGGTAATCCCTGCTGTTTTATGAGTAGCATTCTCCTACACACTTGCTCCTCCAAATCATAGCTAGCTATCAACTACAGTATAGAAGAACAGAGCTGCAACATTTATGAGTTAATACCTCCAGCCTAAAAAGTGATGGTTTCCCTTCATGGGCTAAAAATTCATTGAAACGCTTAAATGTGTGCTTGACTGCATCCTTATTCAGCAATGCAATAAAATAATGTGCTTAACTGCCACTGACCTTAATTAGGCCCTTTTGCAGTGCATTGAATTGCCTTGTGCTGCAAAGCTCTGTCACCAAGGGTGTAAAAACTTGCAGAAATAGAACAGTTGAGAATGACTTATTAAGGCAGCATTGCTGATAAAAGATTAAACATAATAAAAGAATATTAAAAGTGGTGATTATCAGTATCACAAGCACCTAATCTGGCAATTTGCCAAAACTGTAATTCAAATCAAAGATTACGAGGAAAGCAGTGAGTTAATGACAACTTACTGAAAACAGAGCAAATGCATGAGTTAGGAAAGGAACAGGGATGAATACACTACCACTACTCTTTCCAGGTTCTAGCTTTAACTGCTGCCAAACCGAGAGTGTTAAAGCATTTTCATCTGCTCCTCAAATGTAATTTCTAAATCCACCCGGGATTCCTGTAATGAAATAGACACAGTTGTAATGAGGAATACATGCATGAGGTCTGGAATTAGAATCCATCAAGTGAAGACAATCGTTTAACAAAAGCAGCAGCAGTGGAAGAAAAGCGAATGGGACCAGGAGGCTCCATTCTGTTCCATCTCTACAGCAATAAGTAACTTTTAAAAGCACTTTGTAGTATAAACTGGGAAAAGACCAGGTCTGAAGCTCTAGATGCAATTGTAGTCACTTGTCACAGACCTAGCACTAAATAATGAAAGCTATAGAAGCAAATAAAATTGTAAAGTTTGGGGGTTTTTTACAACACAAACCCTGTGATTTCATAAAGGAGATTCCTGATGGAGAATTTTATCTGAACCATTTGGTAAGATGCTGAGAGAAACTGAGAATAATAGGCCTCAAACAGTTACTCCAGAGGCCACAGCTTAGTTCTTTGGTTTAGCACAGATTTCTTCTATTAGATAAAGTCCAGATTATTCAGTATCTTTAGTGTTCTTCTCTCCCCTGGAGATACAGAATGGGTTTAGAGTAAATGATAGTGAAATACGATGATACGAGTCCCATAAAAAACCAAAGATAAATGAACAGGCTCCTTACAGAACACCAAGATGACAGAGATGGTCATTCTATTTCATATTTCTTGCAAGTTTTTAAAACATGTCATAACAAGCACAGTCTGCAGAAAAATAAAATGAAACCAAATTTTATATTGCATGTTTAATCCATCCACAGAGGTATGCAGATAACACAAGACTGGTTGCTATAGAAACATCCATATATAGTTGAAATGCAAAGTAAGTTGTGAATTTAAAAACAAACTGCTGATACTGTAAAAAAACCCCAACTAGATAACAGCTAAAGGTGATGCCCTCCTTCACAAAAGCTTTCAAAAAAATAAGTCTCCACTCTATAAACCAACATTTGATCAAATATCCCGAACAAAGAATCTCCTGCAGTGCCCCAGTGGCAGAAGCTAAGTTCTGAAAGTTGAGCCAGACCACAAAAAGAGCCTCTGGTTTCAGTCCTGGAATTGAGAGGAGGTATTATTTCCCAACACATCTTTTTACATACTGAGGCTGATTTGAGCATCCTTTCTCAGGTCCCGAATTGTGCTGATGTTTTCCATTATGATTATGGTCAATTTTCCTGACAGAGACCTCTGCAAAAATAGTCTCCACAATAGGTGCTGCCCAATTCCTCTGATGGCAATGCAGCTGTGCCACATTCTCTACTCCCATTCAGCTTCCTGAAGTGTACTCAGCAGTCAGTGACAGCGTCAGGAAGGATGTATATGCATATAGGGTCACTATTAAACACTGCTCTCCACCCCACAGCTGACAGCAGAGGGCTGGAGGTGCAGGGCAGTGCACCAGCACCGCAGCACTCCCCTCCTCAGTCCCACTATCGTTACTGTGCCTGAAACCTGCTCTCTCTGCCCAGGTACTGCCAGCACCTGAGGACAGACAAATATCCTGTATCACAGGAAGCCCCTTTCCACCACTGCCTCTCTCTAAAAAGCACAGGACACCCAGGCTGATTTCTGGCCTGCCCAACTCTTTTTGAGGAGCTCAAGCCCTGCTCAGGAACTGAGCCAATGGTGAGCAGGGACAGAAAGGTTTTGGGAAGTAGTAGGACTTAGACACAGTATCTCATTTCCTGAGGTTTTCTTCAAGGGGATGGGAAAATGACCAAATTTGTACACCACAGCTGGCTTATAATGAGAAGTCTTTTTTAAACAGTCCCATAAATAAGCAGCTCACATGGTCATAGGAAGGATTTCTGACATGTTCAGTATTGATCCCCTGATCAATACCAGGCTTGTGAGCAATAATCACACCCTAATAGCCTCATTTCACAAAGCTCATCTTTCACTGAACTCCATCAGAAAGCTAAGCAAAATACATTCTAAATCTTTTATGGATTCTTTTTAATGGATGGTTAATAATATTTGTACAAGCAAACAAAGTATTTACTACCATCTCAACTGCCTAAATTCCATGTCATTGGAGTCCCTTGTAACAAAACCAGTGTTACGTATGGAATAGCATCTCTTAGTTCAATAGCTCAAATGCTTTGTCAAGAAAGCTATTCTAATTGGGTAGGAGTACAAGAGAAAGCAAAGACTATTCCCCTGTTTTATGTTAGCAATTTTTAATGATTGTTTATTTATATTAGGCTTTGCTATGCAATAGCACATCTGAGGCTATTTATGCACAATTACTTGTATCCCAAGCCACTTGCAAGCATGAGCAGTATGCCATCAGTAATGAATGCCACCTCAAATAATCTTTTTTTTCCTGCACTAGTTATCCCCAAAGGAAACATTATAGTCCCTTCTTATCACCAACTGAGTATCAGCTGTGGAAGCATTTCAGATCCTTTGGAATAAATGAATTAAACAGATCTGTGATCAGCAGTTTCACTGCAACATACAGACAGGAGAGATCACAGATTGCCCTGCTTGCACGTTTTGTTTTGTTTTTTCTATTTCATAGATCTGAGGAAATGAGACTATGACATAAAAATGAATGTAAACATTCCATTTGGAACTGTCCAAACAATGTGTTTACACTAAAGGCTTTCTCCAAGTATGCCTCTGGGCACATAAATACTGCTGACACTTCTGAACTGCAGAAGATTTCTGGACTAAACTAAATCTTCTTTTGTCAAATGCTACAGGATACAACACAGGAAGACTGCAAATATTTCTGCTGACCTCCAGTCTATATTGCCAGCACTTAGACACCTAGGGCGGCATTCAAGTCACCTGACTTTAGATGCCAGTGCTGTTAGTGGTGTCTAGAAATCAACGTGTCTCTCCATGGTCTAAGGCTGCCTTTGGTCAGCTGAACAGCTGGACACCATTAATGACATTGATCAGAATTCCCCTGACCACAGGGGCAGCCCAGATGCCTGGAGTTAGGAGAACTTGTACCTCAGCTCATATCAACCTGCCCAAACTCACAGTCTCTTTCACTTGTCATTGGAAGGAAATAGACATCTTCAAAGTTAACTCTAGCCTATTTTAGAATATGCATCCAGGCCAAATGACTCTTTGGGAAACCTGCTCTGAGCAGTAGCTGGAACAAACACCATGGGCAGCAAAAAAATCCCCTCTCACCCTGTTACCTAAATGAGAGAAAAGATGGTTCTCTTTCCAAAGGTCAGGTTCTGAAGCTTTACAATCCCACCTGAGGTAATCTGGAAATTAACTCATCTATCCTTATTAATTAACAGAACAAATTGATTTTTTTTATTACTTATTATAAAAACACGCTAGCACATAGATATTAAACACCCATGTGTGGTCAAATACACACAGAAAGCATGAAGAATCTAATGATCTCAGTTTAGCAAGTAACAGCCAATGCTCATGGAACGCATTCACATACACTTTCATTCTTGCACTGCTCCTTACGTGTATGATTGCTTAGTAGCTCTTAACAAAGGCACATGACTGACATGAATTTATAGATTTTTTATTACTTTCCCCCTTCAGGTTATAAATTCATGAAACAGTTGTAGTTTATTGCATTTTTATGTTTGTCAGTTTTATTTACACCCTCTTTCTTGTCATTAGATGGGAAAAAGCTTATGGGTTTCTGCAGATCCTCAATCACTCTGTGCCAGGGCCTGAAATGAGATGGAAACAAAGTCTTCTGGCTCATCTAAAAATAAATGGTCATCTCAAAACTTTCTCAGCACATCCTTCCACCATAAAGCACTACTACATAAATATGACTTCATAAATTATATATCTTAAGTTTTTCACCCTCACAGCAGTTTACCAATAAATGTTCTGCAATACCTGCTTAAAAAAAAACCCTAGACATAAAATCATGGCCAATGATGATAAATTATTACAGCTTAATAACAGCCAAGCTGATAAAGCTGAAATGTCCACAGGGTGCACTGCAATTCAAATTCCACAGGTGAAATAATAAAAAGCTTTGAACTATAAATGCTCCTGCCTTCAGCAGAGGGAGGGAATGTAGAGAATAGCCTTGTGACACGAGGGTGCATACTAATTCTAGGATGTCCCCCAAAACAAACCACTGGAATTTCATGCAAATTTAGTAGGAAAGAGAATAAATGAGCTTCAGGGCAGAGATGATTGAATGTGTTCATGTTGGTGGGATAGGTGTGATGAAAGAATAAAACCAGAGACAGACATGGGAGCAGGATAGAAAAGAAAGGCAAACATTGAGAAGCATAACTTTATCCAAACAAGAACAAGATATTTTGGATAGCAAACTATAGTTGAAGCTACAAAATTAGCTTTTCTGGATAGGAAAGTGGAAGGTGGCAGCAGGACTCTCAGGATCATATCTCTCAGTGAAGTTCAGGCTAAAAATCACATTTGTCAATCAAGGGAAAAGTCTTATTTAGTAACTCATCATGAGGCCACTTGGAGTCTGCAGCTGTGCTGTAGAGAACCTCCTCACAATTAATGACCTGTAGCCACTTAACACTAAATGATTTAAAATTGTAAATAATCAGTTCTGTATGAAGAAAATGTCTCATGATTATTTCAGCCACCTTCATTCCCATCCATTAACAATTTCATAGGCAAAACACAGTCAAAAGGGCAGAGAGCTCTCAACTTCAGACGATTAAGTGAATCCCCAAGAAGCATTCAATATTCTTCCTGGCTTTTCTCACTCTCTCAAGATGGAGTGAGCTCTACCTCACAAGTAAGAGCAGGACAAGTTTGCCAGGACAAAAGCAACAAGAAGAAACCATTCAGTTTTCAGCCCACCACCTCTCCTTCCCTATCCCTCAAAGGGTGTGACTGGCCAGCAAGAGGATGCTCTCGCACAAAAGGCAGATATCAAAAATACACAGCTAAAAAGGGAGGAAAAGATAGCAGGATGAATGAGAATCCTCTAACAGAAGTGGAAAAATAAAGCAGAAAAACATGAAGGAAAATCCTGTGAATAAATTGTCTATACTACTTAACTGTACTATATACTCAGTGATCTGCATGAATATTCCCTCTCCATCCCTGACCTTCATCCTGACATATGCTATCTCAACAATTTCTGTTATTCTACAGAAATTCTGCATTTATCTCTAATTTGAAGACTCTCTGTGTTCAGTGAACCAAGTCTGCTTTCTGCTCAATGACTGTGGCTGCTGACTTGCCTATGGAGGAGGAAAGAAAGAATTGATGGGGTAAGGGGATACCAAGATGATTGCAGTAGGAAAGCCAAGGGCTGGTATGGCACAGCCCTAGAGGGCTGAATAACAGGGAGAACACTGGGGATTGGAAACACTTTCCTAGAGGAAAGCTCTAGGAGGAAAAGGCAGCATTCTCAGACCCAGCATCTGCCTCCCCTTCACTGCAGCAGCACTGGGAGAACTGATGAAAATATTATGTCATTGTACCCCTTTCTTTTCAGGGAAAAAGTTGCTATTGGCAAGCTGCTGTCTGGGTAATTGCTTCCTTTTTGGTCTAATGAATCTGAGATTTGTTGTCAGCCTTCCAGGGGCAGTGAGAAGCTCATCTATTTTCTCCATTTTATCTGGATAAAATGGCCATGGGATTTGCTCAGTTAGGCAGCATTAGTGTGAATGATTACGAGGAAATGCTAAAGCACCACCAAGATATTCATGGCACTATCAGAGCTCTGTATTAGCCCTCTCTAATAAAAACTAGTTCTTAAAAAGAGTAATTATCCTCAATTGTAATATTTAATAGCTATGTCTTGTGCAAGCAGCTAGAGTAAGTTTCTGAAACATTTAAATACTTCTGTCAGGACCTCCATGGAGTTATGCTCCAAGTATGATGCTGTTCTCAGTGAGCTCAATGCTGCATCAAGGTCAGCTCTCTTCAGGCTTTCTATGTAAAACATCTTCCTGCTTTGCTAAGCCCAAGGAAAGCACAGTCTATCTTCCCTAACAGCTTTGTGAGTACAATTATGCATGTTCTACATGCTTACACAAATGCACACATTACAAGAGACAGAGAAGAAGACATTTTAGAGGGAAAGAGGAAACAGTTTGCCAGAGAGACCCTCTTCTGCAGAAGTGCCTTCCCAGCCACTGCTGCCATTGAAAGATGGTCTCATTTGGGACAGGCCTGGGTCTGTCATACTTGCTTTCATTCAGTTCAAAAGTCCAGCACAGCCTTTCAGGCAATATAACACTTTCAGACTGAAGAAGAATGACCCCAACTCAGGCAGGAATCCTACTGCTTTGTATTACTATAAATAGATTAAAAGTCAGGTTATTTCTCTTTCAATCAAAACAAGCCAGCAGCTACAAGAAGCTAAAACACCCCCAAAACTTCAGTGCTGCTGATGGCACAACAGCACATGGTATTTAGCATACTGAACATTCTTCAGGGTGTTCCCCTAAAAGAACTTTTGACAAGTAAAACTTTTGGCTTCCCTCACTGTTGAATTGACAACAAGCATATCCTTACCTTAAAGCCATCTAAAAAGGGGAAAATAACTCTGACAAAGGGGACAAGAGGATTATAGGGAAACTTTCATGTCTCCTACCCAAGAGCAGCTCCCAGAAAGCCAGGTTTATTGCAGACACAATCTACTGATAATAAAACTTTGCTACAGGGCAAGAAAACCAATGGCAGAGAAATAATTTCTCTCTGCAAAGCATCTGCTTGCTGACTTTATTGCTATTGCCATCTTGAACTGCAGAATTAAATAGTGGCAATATTTGTATGAAAAGGAGGAATGCTCAGCACTGCCAATGAGAAAGGGCTCCCCTCTCTCTACATCACCCTCCAAATGCCCTCCTTTGTAAAATGGACCCTCAAAGGTTCTAGCAGGAAAAGAGAGATCAGCACTTCTCCAGGTGCCTCTCAGTGTATGGAAATATTCAACAGCCCTCCACAGAAGCTATGGCTGAAGCACTTGGATGTAGGGTTACACAGAAGCCAGACCCTTCTGCAAACCCAAGGCATTGCCTTTTGCAGAGCACTAGCCACAGGGAAGTGGGAGGCTGTTCCAGCTCTGCAGCTGGAGAGCTGACCAAAGAGCACTCATTGCCTGCCCCCAGACCTTAGGGTTATTATGCTCTGGGACATAAAAAGCTTGACTTGCTGTATCCTGTGCAATAATATCCCAACCATTAAACTGCACCTTCACAAATGCTCACTAAAGTCTGCTCCTGGTGGCACTGGCTACAGGAAGGCCGACACTTGGGGGCCACAATGGCTTACCACTACTTGTCCCAGAGCAAACTGATGGATGCAAATCCAGCCAAAGTCCTTCTAGCATAAACTAGGAGAAAAATATAAGCCAAACAAGAGATGGAGGGGATTTGCAGCACTTTCAGCGTCATCTGGCCCATCTGAGACACTTCAACATGTTTAGCTCTGAGGACAAAATTTCTGTGTGCTGCCAGATGGGCAGAGTGAGAAGGAAGAACCACTTTATACACAATGCACTGCACCAAGACCTGCCATCCTCCTTTCTGGTATCAGAGCATTTTTTTACAAGGATGCTATTCACAGCTAAATTATACACATGTGCTGCTCATGCCTCCCACCCCCATGGTGTCTTCTGTGGCAATGGCAGATGAGGAGTTTGTGAAAGACTTTTTATATTCACACACTCTGGTCTCTGCTTAGAGAAGCTACCAGTGTGGCAGGATTAATACAGATACAGAACACAAAGTTTAGAGCTCACTAGGTAGACTTTGGTCAATGAAATTCCCTTGCCCAGATGTGTAGCTGCTCTGAAATGAGTATGTGATAGGATTTGAACATGCACAGGAAAGTTTATTCAATCCTAATTTGCTACTGATGGCCTCTGCTGACTGTGTAATAATGGGGTAAACGTGCAGCCAGGCAGAGCAGATGAGAGAGAAAGAAATAAACTAGTTTAAGTCTGTCTGGGCTTTAGAAAAAATCAGATAGAGCCACTTGTGACACTATAGGACTTAAGGGAAAAGAATTGCTACAAGAAGCAAAAGAAAAGAGAGTAAAGAGGAAAAGCTATGTGCCCTCATACATTCCCATTCACATCTGCATGGTGAATAATGCATACCTCTAACAGGGTATTCAGTCTCCAAACTTCTGATGTCATTTAAAGTATTTTAATTTCCTACAGGCATGACATAGCCAAAACCAGCTCCTACAAACAGCACTGGTGTCTAAGCAGCTATGCAAACATGAAGAACATTTCCTATATGGTTTAGGTTCCCTTTTCATGCAATGTGCAGGGGAGACAGCACCTAGTAATGCAGAAAAGCAAAACACAGACCCCCTCAATTGTCTTCAATTAAAATTCCACCCAACTCATGAACTTTCTGCACATAAGCCAGAAACAAGTCAGCAGAGCATTTGCAGCGAGGTCAATGGTTTGGAAAATTTGGTCAACTCATACAATCATACTCTAAATGAGAAGAGTCTGAAACAGTCAGAGTCTCTCCATGGGGAGGAGCAGTAGCAACATGAAGTGTAATGAAGCTAAAATAATTGAATCCCTTCTTTTTGTTTTTAAATTCCACTTTCAGAGTTTGTTGGCAAAAAGTATCAATCCAGAACAGAGGACAAATTTATAATGTCGAGTGTAAAAGCCACAGCACAGCTGGCTATTGATACGAGTTTTGTCTTTTGCAAGAATCCTGCCTGGATAAGCCTGAGTGTTGGTACAAAAGGAAAGATTAAGGCAGTTCTCTCTCTTTTCTCACATTACCTTCCCTTGCTGTTTCAAAGCAGGTGTGAAAAACTGACACACATACAAATAGTGTATCTGAGCCAGCCAGGGAGAGCAAGTACCAGGAATGAACCTTTGCAGTGCTTTTCACCAACCATGCCTCTGGCTACTGTTACTGAACCACAGTTGTTACTGAACCACAACAAGAGGAAGGGAGGAAAAGCCCACATTGCCCTTTCAGGTCTCTTTTGTATCATGTGGCAAAACCTTGTAGCCAAGGCCTTAGTTTTGACTGGCATGGCAACAGTGACATGCTTAGAGAAATTCTGACTGTAAAATTTTATTACTGAGATTAAACATACAGTTTTTAAAGATGGATGCTAAGAAAAAAACTTTTTGTCCATAATTATGCGTCTTTCTTACTCAATGCCGTACTCCCTGCCCTCTTTTTGGCCATGAGCTATTCCTTTGATTTCAGAGCTCTGGCTCAGGTTCCCAGCCAGTTTAACCTTAGCAATGCTTTATGGCCTAGCAACACTATGTAGTATTTTAAAAGCAAACTTTTTAAAAATAAAAGTGTGACACTGGAGATACATTTCTTAGTTCTGAAGAAAACTTCTAGAAGGCCTTTCTTTTTCCTCCTTTCACTGCAAACATTTTCAGCTGGTAGGGTTGTTTTTCAGATGTAGAAATGGGTTCAGATAACTGAACTGCGACAGGCTCTTCTGAAAAATTTATAACAAATACTCCTACCACCACAAATTCTTGTCATTTTTGAATACAGGACCTTCCTGCTCATAAATACGCTGTGTTCAAGTGTTTCATGACTATTTACTGTTATTATAAAAGTGGACAGGTCCATAAAGGCTGCTGTGCTTCCCCACAGCAGGACAGTCTGTTCAGTCTTGGCCCACCTTCTCTTTTAGTTGAGGAAGAAAGAAAGAAGGAAATAATCATGTGGTTTTAGTCCTATCTTGATTTTTTCACTATTGTTGATTCTACTTATTTCAGTTTCCTTCTGTAAAGAGCAATTCAGTAAGGGAGGGCACAAGGGTTCTTTTTGTTGTCACAACAATGGCATTTAAAAAAATAATGAGAAAAATCCTGACAAAACTGTCAGCTCAGAGACCATTGCATGAAAATAAAAAAGGATGATAATTCACCCAAAATTAGAGCTGGTATTGTGCTTTTTTCTGCACACTCAAGTTTTGGTGTCCAAAGGTGTGTCCAAGGACAAACACCAGTGTCACTGAGCAACTCCAAAGACTGAGGCTTTACATGAAGAAACATCTAAAGCCGAGTGAGTCAAAGGTCCTTTCACAGACTTGGAAAAGCTCTCTGCCACCCAGTAAATGTCATGCTCTCAAAAAACTCTGATGGTATAGTATGGAAACCAATAAACCTGAAATAACTCTGATATCCTTCAATACTTAACATATAAATTTTAAAAAATCCAGCAGATAGGAGACAACAAGCAAGAGAAAACCCATAAAACATGAACCTGATCTTCATGTGTGCACATATGGGCAAAAGGAAAAAAATATATACATAACTGGCAAGATGTTTGCATAAATCATGCAGCTCCATGGACTCGTCAAATTTAGGTCTGGCACTGATGTTTAGAACCTTCTCTGTTCCAGGCTTGTATATTTTACCATGTCCATGTAAGTTGGCAGTTCCAAGGTGTACAAAGGAGCTTTCCCTGTCTCATCTCCTTGGCCGTTTCCCTACCATCTGCAAATACAACTGCCCCCTCTTGGCTGTTCTGCATCCTGTCATGCCTTCATCCCACCTGCATCTTCCTTATAGCATCACTCAGTTCCCCCTTATCTGTTGGGAAAGCATTAAAAAAATAAATGGGGGGGGAAGGGGAAGAGGAAGGCAAAATAATACAAACTTCTGCATTACATTTAATTAGATTTGTTAAAATCACATTCCTCATTCTGGGCAAGAGCAATCCTTAAAACTCTGATTTGTAAAGGATTTCTAACGATGGTCTGCCAAAGATGGATGTGTACTTGTTGCTGTATTTCTTAAAATCCCTTTGTCCCAGTATGTGACAGTCTTCACCAAGTAATCCTCCATATCATACATTTAGGGAACATTGTCTGTCAGAATTACAAAGGAAGACAATCAAAGCTGACAGCATATGTTCTCCTAACAGCATCTGCTATCAATCAAAAGGCTGTCAAGCAAATGCAAAAGATTAAACTCCTGCCCTTCATAGTGATCACACATGATGAAAGGGACTGCTAAACCTGAAATACCCATTTTTGGGAATTCAGAGAGACCAGCCCACTGTAGCTGGTCAATGGTATATTTTGACAAAGCACTTCACCAGACTTCCTTGCCCTGCCCAAAAGGCCACCTGCACACGGATGCATGAATCAACAGATCACAGCAGAGATGTTCTACCAACAGTCTGGTCATGCTCACACAACTTGCTCTTTTGTCATTTGATGGGTGAGGGTGCTCATGATGAAAATCCTCACATTCCTCTTTTCTTGCTCTTCAAGTTTCTCTACTTCTAATGGTTTCATCTGAAGAGGCAAATCAATCTAAGCCTGAAGGATCAACACACCCTGCATGCTGTGCCCTTCTTGATCTATGCAATAACTCCAGCTTTTATAATTGGAAACAGATGACCTTACTTCTATTAAAGCTCCTTTTCTATTAATTATTCATCTGTCTAAATTAGAAGTTACTCAGCTCATGCAGTAAAGCAATCGTACATGTTGTAACACCATCTCCCTGCTAAACCAATGACTCACTAATAAAGTGGGCATCTGCCATTCAGTTGCAAGACTTAATTACTTGAGGTAAGCCCTAGAGGTTACCTGTCTACAGTTATTGTCTGTTCTGAAGTTCATGTTTCAGGTCCTTTAATAATTTCCACTAGCTGACAAAATTTCAGTGGATGCAAAGGTTAACCCTATGTTACATCTTCAGGAAATGATGGCTGTGGCTGTGTTATAGTGGAAGGACTAAAGTGATTGTGGCACACAGTGGGACAAAGGGGTAATGCACACGTAACATGCATTGTACCTGTTGATACAATACAATAATAACTACACAAGTGAAGGGATAGAGCATGCTGCAGGATTAGAAACAATTTCCCTCATAAGCTTCTTCTGGCAGTATTCGCTCAGGGACATACAGAAATCAAAAACTGTGATTGTGCTTTCTGAGAGACAGTGGTAAGCACAGAGGTATTTCTATATCCAACCTACTGCCTTTTGGAAGGGCTCAGCCCTGGATCCTTTCCTCAAACATTCAGCTAATAGCACAAGATGTCTCATTAAGGGTTTCAGAGCACCAACAAGAAACACAGATTTGCAAACAACAGAATCATATCAGAGAACAAAGCCCAAATGTGTTTTGATGCTAAATGGAAAAGATAGCAGAGAAGGAAAGCCTCACTCCAGTAATATTTCTAGTACAGGCCACAAAGAGCTCTCCAAGTAATTTTGTGAAAATGAAATACCACTGTTGTCTTGTGGTTTGGGGTGGGGGGGGAGCTGTTTTTTAAACAGAATGTTTATGAAACGCTTTTGAATTGTTATTGCTCATTGTGGAATGACTGCATTTTACTGCAGAGCTGTATGAGATGTGCTTGTTCATTGATGCACAGGGTACATACATTGCTATGCAGTAAGAAACCACAGCAATTACCAAGCCCAGCTCCCTGTCTCTACACTACAGACACTGGCAGTGAGTTTAGCTGAGGGCCATGAAGCCTGATGTAGGGCAACCAATGAATATGGAACCATGCCACAAAATAGAAATACACTTCACTCCTCAATCTTTCTACAGGTTAGCAAAAGAAACATAAATTTTAATGTGGTGACTCTATTTCAAGTCTGCAACTCTTATGGACACAATGCTGCTTCTGCAATCATGGTCAGCACTCCATCAAAACCAGCACAGTAGCAGAATTCCTTTAACTGTACAAGAAAACTAAGGGAAGAAATAGATCTTTCACAAAAATCATATTCTTATTAACCAGAAGGAATCCATATAGAGCCCTGATGTTTCAAAGGCACTTGATGAATAATTAGATGACTCTTTGTGTGGTGACAGGTTTCTTTAGACCAGCCTCATCACTGTAGTAGCAGCCCCAGGTTTACATCACAGCACATCAATAAAAGCAGGCATGGTTGCAGAATATCACCAACAGGCCAACACCACTCCAAACACTTTGTGAGTACAATCACCAGTAGTTTCATTACCTTTGTAATCAATGACTCTCAAAAATTTTCACAATCACAAATAAAAGCACATACACTATGTGTGAGATTTGTATTATTGTACCTTTTTAGGGGAGGGAAAAGATAGAAAGATAAAGTAGAAGTGGAACAAATGAGCACATGGCTGTCTTGAACCCTGCTTTGGCATCTTGTCTACAAACCTCTTATGCTTTCAAAAAGCTGTAGCTACAGGCTTTCTCAGCATGAAACAGGCTGTTTCCAGTGCACCCTGAGCTACATAAAGATCTGCACAATATAAACTTAAGGGAGGAAAATCAACCTCTAAAATTCTTTTACCAATGAAGATTATGTAAGCCCAAGATAACATTATGTAGCAGGGGTTTTCCAGCTATTAACTGGCTGGAAGCTGAATAGGAATCAAGCTAGATAAACTGATACAGATGATGCCAAACATTGATTTTTTTCACTAAATTGTTGTCCACATAAACCCTAGTATGAACATTCTTGAATTGGCTTAAAATTGATTTATAATGATTGAGCATATGTTGAGTCTCTATTGACTCAGGGTTGCGGCCACAGCAGGGAAATAAAAGTATTTGTGTCAGAACACAGCAACACATCTTGTGAAACATCTTAACAAGAAGAACAAGGTTGTCTAATATACACCCTTAACAACATCAGGGTTTGAAGATTAGTCAAAGACGAGATAAATTAGCCAAGTGGATGCTCATGTGCAAAAATCTCACAATTTTATTTTAAAGAAAATCACCTATTTCATCTTGGTGTTACTTCTCCTAAACTAGAGCCAGGAAGCCAAACATGCACTCTTAGCCCCAGCTATTTGCTTCATTTGTCCACTTTATTCTGTATTTACTGGATAATGAGTGTTTGTGCCAGCAGCTAACACACTCAGATGAAGGACAGGGCTTTGTAAACTTTGTAAAATTCTAACCATTCAAAGTGTTGAGACACCAAGATATACCAACACTGACTTAACATGCTTTGATGGGAAGTTGTCCTGTAATGGACAAAGTCCAAAATATCAGAACATAATGCCAAAGCCAACTTTACAGCTCACTTCCAGAGCGAGAGCACTCACCACACAAGACCTGCTGGCTCATAGTAACCTCTGTTCCAGCACTTGACTCCAAACAATGGCCCAGCATGGGAATGGCACCTTGACTGCTCACTAGTGGGAAGGTAACTCAGGACCCACAGAGCTACTGCTGCGCCCCAGAGCAACACAAATCATTTTTGTAATGGTTGTGGAGCATTGGAAAAGGGTTGTGAAGAACCCTGCTTGCCTTCAATGGAATCAGAGCTGGAATATCTGCATTCTCAGAGGGAAGATAAGGAACAACCATTTTGCAGGTGAACGAGCACTGGAACAGACTGCCCAGAGAGGGTGTGGGGTCTCCCTCAATGGAGATATTCAGGATCTATCTGGCCACAATCTTGTGCCATGTGCTCTGGGATGGCCCTGCTTGAGCAGGGAGGTTGGGCCAGAGGACCCACTGAGTTCCCTTCCAACCTGACCCATTCTGTGACTGTTGTGGATCAGTGTGAGTTTACTAACTGATAGATATGCACCGTGTTGCAATTTATACTGAAGGAAAAAACCCAAACAGGCACTCGCATTTGGACAGTGGTAAAACCATTACAAACCTGTGTCTTGACCCAAGCCTAGCCATTCAAGTTTGCACATTTCTTTTTGACTTTGAAATGTCCTCTACACAGATGTATTTGCCTTCGCAATTGCAGATGCGAAATTAAAATCTTCTTCGCTTTCCCTGGACAACCATTTTTTTTCCTCTATGCACAGTTTATAGGAGCTCACTCTTGATTTTTTTTTAATAACGTGTGTTGCGTCTGGCACTTTGGGGAGCGCCTGTGACAGAAAGCACTTTATTACTTCTCTGTTTGAGTTCACTGCAGAGCACTTGCCAGGCCTTCTCAGTGAAAGAAGAAATCTAGGTAGCAATTTAATCAAGCAGTGATTGAAAAATTAAAGGTGGCAGTGATTAATATAGATTTAAGACTTCTTTTGCTTGAATGGGTTTTAGCTAAAGAATGTAGCAGTTGGGCTTTTTATGGTTTTTTTCTCCTCTGAGAGAGGATGAGAAGGGAAACACAAAGGAAATCTCTTTAGGCAGATAATTTCTTTCCTTTTAGTATTCAAATAAAAGCCAAGGGAAGAGGTTACACACAGCGCATATTATTATCTTTCGGTAAATAATCAAGTGTAATTTCAGCAATCACAAGAACACCTCTGTGTATAAGCAAAGATCCAGCCACAAAAAACTCCATTTGGACCAGCACCAGAAGGGAAAATTTCTGATCAAGAAACAAACAAATTTTGACACTGAATCATCAGCCTGGCTTATGAAGAAATTCGTAACCATGAAAGGTATGGTTACCTTTTAGTAACCATGAGCACACATTAACACACACAGAGTAAGAATATTTTACATTTAAAACAGAGGAACCAAGACCTTTGAAAGCTGTTAAGAAACAAGGAAGGAATAACCTGCTAGACAGTCACACAAAATGAATCAGTGTCCATATCTCTGGTTAAAGAAGGAGGGATCTCTACAACTACAGATATATATAGAGATACAGACATACAGATACTGGAAAATTTGGATATGCATTCACTCGCCTTGGACCAACTGCAACATTAAAGGAGGCGGAACCATCATGGTTTAAACCAGATTTCACATCAAGTCTTTGCATGGCAAAACATCTGCCTCCCTCAACTTAGCTGATGTTATAGAGAAGCCAGAACTTCAGGCAAACCATTTGGTATTGTCCCTGTTTACAAGTTACTACTGTAAATCTATAGAGTAAATTTACATTAATCTGGCTCAAAGCTGTTACGCTTAACTGATTGTAAACAGCTTTGTGCATGCACTTCTAAACAGTTTATAATGCTTTAGATCACCTGAGAAATTAGGACAAGCCAGGATAAGAATGGAAAATTTTCCTTCTCCTTAGTCATTAATATTTTAAAGAATCCAAAAAACTTAGCCAAACTGACATAAGCAACATATGATACCAGCTTTAATTTCTTCCCTGCAACAAGTAGCTCCTGCCTAGGCATCTTTAGAAAAACATCAGACACACCTCATCCTCCATAAAGTGTTGAAAAACGCAAATAGAAAACACAAAAAGCCATAGCAAACAAAGATTTGTAGAAAATTAACCTTTTTATAGTAAAAGTCTTGTCTGAAAAAGGATTACCAGAGCTTGCACTTCAACTAATAGACTTATTTTTTCCAAAAAGACTTATTATTTTCCCTTTTCCTCTTTCCATGCTTAGCCAGAGTAGGTGATTCATATTTTCCCCAGCTGTCTCTTGTTCCCACACACAGAAGAACATCATCATAAGAAGCTACTTGAAAACAACTCCAAAGTCCATATTCAATGCACTTAGATTAATAAAAAGAGAAGTTACCTACAAAATGGTTCTGAAGAGATGAATGTTTGTTTGCAACAATGATGATTTTTGCTAACACTTACACAATGGTGTGGTTCCCGAAGGGTTCACATAATTTAAATATAAGATGTCTGAAAGAGTGCAGGAAGGTGGATACCCAATATTCCAATCCCACATGCCCCTAGGCACAAGCGTAATTGCATGAGAAAGTAGCTTTCCAAAAAAGAAAACAATTAAAGCACAATACTTCTTTTTCTGCTTACAGTTAAGAAGAGTGGTTTCATTTTTCGTGCATACCCACACCAATAAATGTAAAATAGAACAATTCAATGAACACTGCTTGAAAATACAGTAATGAGATACTGCCATGTCATGTGTATGCTGGAGACCCTACAGTCAGAATCACAGTTTTGCCAATTCATTGGCAAGGGAGATCCCAATCTGATCACTGTTCTTTCTTTAACATTTTGTTAAAAAAACTGTTTAATCAACACTTTTAACATTGAGAAGAGCTGTGAGTTGACATTCAGGAGGAACCCAGATATGGCTAAAAACTCGCTCTGAGAGTGCTGGGGTTTCTCCTCTCTTCCATACCCAGCGTCCAGTGAGAGGCTCAAATAGAACAACATCTCTTTGTGCTGCACATGGTTAAGGTTACTCAGAACAACTCCAAATTCAAGATTCAAATATACAGCTTCATCACTTAAAGGATTCTGACAGAGCCTGGGAAGAAGGAAGCCAAGGCAAACAAGTCACCATCTAAAGAATAAAAAGTATAAAGAACAATCTGTGGTACAGGAGTGGAAAAGTACTAATCACAGCAACATCCAGGATTCCTTTTGAGCCCTTTAGCCCAAGAAAGTCTCCTAGGCCAATGTTTTCTAGAGTACCCTCAAGTTTTGTCCAGTATCAATGCTTTCCAGTTTCATAAATACCAAGCACTTTAGCTGATGTCCAGAGATGCCTCACAGGATCAGCATCTCTGAAAATCTTGGGAAATGTCTGCCTCCTACAACAAGATACTTCTGAAAATGCTGGACTGTTGTTCTCTTCATGTCAGTTTCTCCATATGCAAATTGAGTATAAAAATACATTCCCATCATGAAGGATAAAAGCTTGCTCTTTACAGAGCTCTTTTGAAAAAATAATCTATAACCTTTTAACTATAAGAAAGAAAAATTATCTTTATTTGTGTTCAGATGCCTCATAGCAATACAGTCTACTTTCAACACCTGTGAAGTGGCTCTTCCTAATAAAGGTTCAAAATCCTGAATGGCCAAAAAAAAAAAAAAAAAAAAAA
>VWYI01044885.1:24954-40279 GCA_013399455.1 Anthoscopus minutus
AAAAAAAGGAAAAAAAGAGAATGATGGAAGATGCAGATTTGGTTTAGAGAAAACCACGGTTACAAGGAAACCCAAGGTCTTACTATTGCCACCTGCCACTGCAAAAATTTAACTGCCTTTTAAGTATGCAGTGGCAACTTGCCAGCAAGTGCAGTAATTTCTTTTTACTACTGAATCAGAAAGGCTTGGAAAACCTCTACAACATTTAATTTCCTGGCAAATCACTTGAACCAGTTACCTATAAAGCATTACCTCACAGATTCTGACATGCAGTAACTCCACAAGTCTGCTGTCACAGAGAGCTACAGACCCCACATGAATGCACTACAGAGTATTACCCTTTTACTTTTCTGCAGTCAACCTTCACCTTTAATGAGACTTCTTTTAACCACTGCTTCCTCTTTTTCTTTCCACCTTTACTTTGCAAGACAGCAAGCCCAGGCAGTGTGGATTGCCTGACACAATGCTTTCACTGTTGGTCCTACTGTTCTATTATATAGCAGAGTTTATTGCTCTGCCAACCTAGCAGCAACTCCAATACTCTTCAGCACAGCTTTGCCAAGAGCTGATGTGTCCTTCCTGCCTTCTCTTGACTTTCCTCCTGTTTTGCTCAAAACAAGTCTTCTGTCCCTGCTACTCAACAATCTTTCAGCCTCCACAGCTCAAGGAGGAGCCATGCTGTTCATTCCCAGCCCAGCAGCTCCCATTACTGCCCCAGTAAGAAAAACTACAATTACCGTACAGCATACGCTTTACTCTCACTCCCCTTCTCTCACAAAGCAGGCACTGCCAATACCAGACTGCTGTGCTTCATCTGTCATCCATCAGTTCCTTAATGTGCAAATCTCTCTGCTGCAGCTGTTTTCTCTGCATTAGTGTGGGGCAAGAAAGTGTCTGTACAACCTCTGCTTGAAATATCAAGGCGACACCTGAATTTCAACATGTCTGTTTGTTTCTTCACTTTACCATCAAAACAAAAGCATCAGCAGTGTCCCTGTGACCACAAGGTCCAGGAGAGGACAGAGCCACAGCAGGTCACAGGGATATTAGACCAAGCTCTCCCACAGGAAAGTTGTGATTATACTGCCTACCACTTCATTTTGCTAAAAAACCAAAATCCTCCATAAAACCCCTAAGCCTCAAAGTCTTTGCTGTCAAGATACACAGGGCAAAGGAAAGAGAAGCGCACGCAGCAGCACGTTCTGTGTTTTTCCAAAGGCTCCAATGAAACAGTGGCATCATGCAGAGTTATTGCATGTCTGTCCTGCACACATAAAGACCATCATGACCTTTGAACTATTTTTAGCTTTTTGTAAAGCCTCAGATTGCTTTTGGACACTTGCTAACTGCTGTTTTCTACGCAGCTGCTGTTTCTACCCCAGCCAAATACCACATGATCTTCAAGCCTACATGCACAGAGTCTTCCCTTTCCCTTCAACTGCAAAAGCCTGGAGCTTCCTCCTGTTTTCATTCAAACCCTCTTTCACATCTCTTCTCCTCCCAGCTGCAGCAGAAAATTTTAGATTGTGGGTTGATAAGAAAAGGGAAGCTTTTCTAAGTCCTTTCTCACCCCTACATCACACCTTCAAATTTCCATCACTTCAGGATGAGCACATTATATATTGGAACTATTCAGTATTTATTTATTCACCATAAAGAGTATCGCATGTGTCTTAGCAGCTGCTGTCAGAAAGCCATCCCTGACTAGGATCTATGTCCTCTGGTGCCCAGCTGGACAGTCTAGTGGTTAACACAGCAGCTCTTCTAGACACTAGAATCTAGTAGCACCAGCACCATTCTGTAAATGCTAGACCACACAGACCCACTGACACTGCTTTCTTGTGCCACCCTATTGCAGAGACAGGGCCAAGTTAAAAAAGACTCCTGCTGGAGATCCACAGATCAGGAAGCACTAGCAGTTGAGAAAATAAAGGTATAAACAAAGGACCCTATAAAACACACCAGTGCTTCTACTCCTTTGTCATTCAACCAGCAATGATTAGAAACTGGTGTGCTTTCAACAGTATAAACCTCCAAATTCCTCTTTTTCAGTCTCTTAATCTGCCCTGGTTCAATCTCCCTTCACCCTTTCCTTCATAGTTGTAAAGCTGGGTCATTTTGGCTTGCACTTAACTTTAATACTGATGAGTTTGTTCATGCCAGCTGAGGGCAAGCTGAAAGGCTCTACCCAAGTGTGGTGGGTTTAGAGCCACACCAAGCTAAGGCAATTTCTCTGTTTCTACCTCCTGTTGTACAGCCTGTTTCACATTTTCATTGCAGCAAATAACTGTAAGAAATGTTCACACAACAGGGTGGGATAAAAACCAACACGAAAAAGTAACATGACACCTATTTCTAGACTAATGAAACAATTAATAACTAATCAGAACCAAGTAAACCAAGCAGGAAACAAAAGCAGGGAAACATTTTCTAATAAAGCTTCCAGCTCACTCAAGTGGCAAAGAGATGTGTGGCTTTGGAAGAGTAAAACAAACATTTACAGAAGGTTGTAAAAGAAGTCACTGGTTTATGAGGTTTTGCTCTTGCCCTGATACTTCTAATTCAAGCCATGGTTATAGTTTGGTTTTATGTCCAGAATGCAAGAGCTTACTGCCTTCTTCCCTCCTCAGTAACTCAAAAAATTCAAGTGGGGAGAGGCCAGACAGCAGCCATACTCTCTTCCCCTTAAAGGGTTGAAAGAGGCCCTCCAGCTGCTATAGTGAGCTGTGATGGGACACAGCTGCCCCAAGTCACACAAGAGCTGCAGGACTGTGCTACTCCTGAGAAAAGTGTTTTTCCTTCTTATCTTTGCTTAAACCACACATGTTTCAAGAGAGAACCTCAAGTGAAAACACCACTTGACAAGAGCTTTTAAAAACAGTGTAGTCATGTAAATTACCACAAGCAACAAGACAGGACTAGAGGAAATGGCCTCAAGTGGCACCAGAGGAAATTTAGATTGGACATTAGGAAAAATTTCTTCACTGACAGAGTTATCAAGCACTGCCCAGGGAAGTGGTTGAGTTGCCATCCCTGAAGATACTTATAAGACCTGGTGCTTAGGTATATGGTTTAGTGGTGGACTTGATGATCTAAAGGGTCTTTTCCAATCTAAATGATTCTATAAAAGCCATATACACCTGTATGAGGCATAGCAATATTTGAGAGGCTGGTCCTGCTGCACAGAGCTGTTCCAGGCATGGGAATGAGCAGATGGGAAGAGTTTGACCCTTTGTACTCACTGAGCTTTGCTCAATACTGAGCATGCAGAAAAGCTTATTTCTTTGCCACCAGCCATCCTGCACTTGAAGGACGGAGATGCCACCTAGAAAGGTCCACAGGAAATAAAAAGTGTACTGCTTTATAGGCAGATGGTCTAGATGGGTCTAGGTGAGCATATGGTCCCCATTACACATGTAAGAACAGATACTGCCTACAGGGAGAAAGGTGACTTAAGCCAGACTAAGAATACTTCAGTGCCACTGAGTGATTTTGTGCCCTGTGGAGGCAGAGTTCATTTAAGGCAATTATCTCATGTGCTCCCTACCAACTGCTCTCCCCAATGATGATGGGCTACATCCATACTAATAAAGACAATGAAGGTGATCTGGGCACTGGAATGATTCCAGGAATAAATTCCCACCTCCCCAAAAGCTGGAACAATCTAGCAAAGACGAGTATCACACAGCACATATGGCATGCCAGGAGGGGAGAGCTGGAGTCAATCTATTTCATTACCTACAAAGGATACAAGAAAAGGCACAAGAAGAAGTTTGTTGGAAAGACATAAAAGAACATTTCATGTTGTTTAGGATAATCTATTGGATAGTGCAGGCATGAGGTGAGCAGTGTCTTTGCATCTCCTCTTTCAGCTGAAAAGAACTATCATTTTTGGACAGAAAGTTACCAGTTCCTTAAAGTATAGACTGAAACAGAGATATGTGTCTGATTCTTAAGAGGAGTTTCATTTCTGTTGTTAATGGATTCTAAGTTACACACATTGCTTCTCTATTCAGATCAGAATTCTTAATGTCAGACAAGGTTCCAGATCTCTATAGTTCTTTTTACCCCTACCAGGCTTTAAGAACATTACAACACCTTTGGCTCTGCCCGAGTGTGTATGTGCAAGTGAAAACAAGAGGGGATGATCCATTTGAAGCTGGAAGGTGTGTGACAAAAGATGCATTAACTTGCTTTGCAGCTAATTGGCCAATTTCCTTTTCCACCATGTCTGAACACCTCAATGCCAGGAGAACAGCAAGAGCAAGCAGAGATCATACCAGACTTAGATGCAGGAGGAAATCAATGTCCATGTTCTGCCCTGGCCAGCCACGGGGAGCGACGAGAGGTGATGCGGCAGCCAGTGGGTCAGTGTCCGCAGGGCTCCGGAATCAGCGCTCACCTTGGACCAGAGCTCACTTCCACCAGCTGCTCTGCAATCGTGGGACATCTTGCTCTGATTTTACTCTCCTGAGCTACTCTGTGCCCTTATATGCCCAGTCTTCAGAATATAATTCTCATCATCATTCTCTTCTGCTTATATATATATATATATCCCATTCCTAGAGTCCTGCAATCATGGAAGAAACATAGCTTAGGATCTGAGCTTTATCTAAATTTAACCTATTCTAAACAGGGGCCCTAGCAATCGCTACAGCCTTGCTTCACTGATTTCCCATTGCATTTTCAGGTTTAAGTAAAGGTGCCTCAGTAGAAACTGTAATCTAGTACTCGAAAGTTCTGACATATAAAATTCAGCACTTCATAATTCATGTGCCTTTTTCCCAGAATCCCTCATCTCTGTGTTTTTCTTTAAAAATCCCTAACATGGAAAATGAATACATTTAGCTGGATCGTGCCTAGCTCTGTGATGTTGGTACTAAGTCCTAAGGGAGAATAGCTTGTTTATTTTTCTGCTGAGTTAAGTTACATTAAATATGCTGGACCTGTGCAGGTTTCTGCTAAGATGCCTCTGTAAAAGGGAAATGCATTTGTCTTTTGAATGACTGGAAATGTTCATGAAGCATAAATCATCTCCCTTCATCACTGACCCCACATATCTCATGTATTATATCAACATATGGATATTACAATTATTCATAACTGTTAAAGTAAGTGGTATCTGCCTTTGAGACACTAGGCAGGTAAATTATAGACTCATAGACTAAGGAAAAGGTCTGGGGAACATTAGTTATATAGTGCAATAAACATCAAAACTAGAATAAATTAAAACTGAGGTAATTTTTAAAACTGGATACCATCCAGTTTCTCTGCAAGGAACTCAAATAGAACAAGGGCACTGGAACAGTGTCCCAGTGGGGACTGAAAGCAGAAGACGTTTGAACACAGAATCTGCATTTAGTTTATTACTTTGTTGGTACTTACCCTTTCAATGTAATTTGGCTTTCTGCCTCTTCATATCAGAACAGCACAACTTTACAGCCCTACTGCTTTGCCCTGTCTCTAGGGATCCCTTGCAAACATTTACACCCTCCCAAGAGCTAAAAGAACACAGAAACTTAGGGCATGCGGCCTTTAGAAGTGACAAAGATAGAGAAAAAGTAAAATGCAAAGCTTTGGTAACACTGATCTTGTCTTTTGCTAAACTCTTAACATTTCCAAGCAAACACAGAAACTAACTGAATGGATTTAATGTGTAATGTATCTGCAGTTATATACATATATATATATATAACTATACGTGTATATATCTGCAGTCTTGTGCATGCCCCATTGTGAGTGTAGGATCCCGAAGCAAATGGGATGGATGGCATTTAGATCAGGGTACCCTACCCAGCCCTCCTGTGATGCCCACTGCAGGCACTGAGCTGCTGATTCTTGAGCACTGAACACTGTTTTGCATTTCTCTGTCCTCACAGGATTTTCTTGATACTTAACCCTGCACACTTGTGTTAATTTTGCTGATTTTTGTGCTTGAGTTGCCGGGGGAATGACTGAGCATAAGGTCAAAGCTGTTTCACATTTTGCAGTATAAGGGGCTTTACCCCCTTCCACCTTGCTCTTTAGTACTGCCATGTGGCAGAAGGCAGGAATGGAGATAAGGATTAACTTTATTTAGTGCGATATTTAATGTGTGAAAAGGTCCCAAACCTTCTTTTTATAGACAGTTCTGCAAAACAGACCAAAGGACTTTTAAAATAAAAAAAGTCAGGCTTTGTTATAAATATAAAATAGAATAGTTAACGAATATTTTAATGAAGGAAAAAAATTTAAAAATACTATTGCAAAGGGAAGAGAACTGAAGATGGGTTAAAATCAACACTCTCTTCACCCATGGTCTCCCTAGAAGCATGTCCTTGGGTTAAAATCAACACTCTCTTCACCCATGGTCTCCCTAGAAGCATGTCCTTGTCCTCAAACTTTATTCCTGCCATCAGTTATTTCTGCAGCAAACAGTGCCCACTTTGTAAGAAGTCCTTAAGGAACATGATCTTTAGAAAGTTTTCTCTGTCCCTTGAGCCACTGTGCTCAGTTCCTCACAATGCCTCTCCTGTCTCCCATACTCAGTGTCTCCCAAAGCCCTTGTCCAGTTCCTTCTCAGCTGGTGTCCAGGGAATATGGGATTTCTCTCTCATGCTCGATGGTTCCCCCTGACTAAACCATCCCTTTTACGAGAACATGAATGAAGTAGTTGAGACCAAACAGGTCAAACACACAGCCTGTCACAAAGCATGATTACAGACTGTTATCCTGAGAAATTAATGGAAAGTCTTGACTGCTTCATTCAAACAACTGTCAAGTCTGATATGCAGCAGACAGCATTAAGGGGTGGGTTTTTTTGCAAGTAAAAACAGAGTGAAAATCCAAATAAATGTCATCCATGGGATCCAAATACACCATCATCTGATGCCTTCATTTTCGATGATGTATATAGCATATGACAACTCTGTTCCCGAATGAACACTGCTTGGGCTTTGCCTGCATGACCTTCTCCTCTAGTTTAATAACTCTGCAATTTATGGCAGCAACAGGTTGTGCTGTTGGCAACCAGCATGGAAATTTAGAAGCCCAGTGCTAAGCCTTGCTACCAGATATCCTAGAGCTGCTGAAGGACTCTGCTAACTAAATTTGCCCAGCACATAGAGGTCACAGCCTGTGATAGTCACAGCCAGCAGCCAGTGCAACTTCATGTGTCTCAAAACACAGCCTCAAATCGAAACCTTTCTCTTCTCACAAGGCCAAGGAGGAGAGAGGAACAACCTGCCTTTGCTGTGTGTCTCACCATGCAAGAAGAATTAAATGAGGCAGTAAAAAAAGCTGAGAAGCCTCTTCTGTGAAAACGATGCCATTTCTGCAATGTGACTGCTTTTACGAGCTACATGGCACTTTTGACTCAAAAACACATTTAAGCAGAGGCAAGGGTCCGGACTGAAGTGGTAGGAGAAACAAGTTAGAATGCTTAAATCTCAGCAGTATTTTTATTCTAAATTGCCAGGGGAGGAAAGAAGGACTGTCAAGCACAGAGCTAGGCTCAGTGATACCAGGAAACCCTGCTGTCTGACCAGGTGAGACAATCTGTTTACTTTAGGTATTATATTTTCTTCATGTTAGATTGGTATGTAATACTTTGGGTAGGTTAGCATACATAATCCAAAACTACTTTTCTCCTCATCTGCAGATTCAGTGAAGCTTATAAAGGATCCCATAAAAGTAATTTTAAATATTCATGCAGGGTTCATCAAGCATGTGTCCCAGTAAGCCTACAAGGACAACTTTGGGCTTCCTAGGCAAATCTTCCTCAGGAACAGTACTCTTGCATGCAAGCATTCCCCTCTGGGCTGCAATGACAGCATATGCTGCTGCTTGCAACATTAAACATCATCCAAAGGAATAATCTTCATGCTACTAACACAACAGCACACACATTGTTGAACACCTTCTCCCTTCTCCCAAAGCCAAGTGGAAAACAGACCTCTTATCCTCTTCCCTGAAGCACCTTTTCAAACAGCATCATTTTAACACCATCTCCCCTTCTGTGCATCACATCCAAAAAACAATCTGCAAGATATTCCCTGACTCCTAACAAGACTTATTTTTGTCAAGTCTTCATTTTCTGCTGAGAGCTGGAAATGTCAACATTGTCCTGCATCTTATCTCTTGTGCCTTGCTGTAGAGAGAAAAGTATCTCCCTTGTGGACAGAATTACATATTCTCAGCCTGACAGTAACAGATATCGCTGTGCTGCATTGAGTAAATTAAATCAACTTGAACTAGACTAGAGATGTATCCTCAAATATGAAAAAAATCAGCCATGTCTTTAGACTTTAAAAAAAAATTTTCCTTACATCACAGTAGGAACACAAAGAAAGGAGACAGAAAATTCAACAGGATGTCAACTTGGAACCATGATTTGCATCTTCTGTTTTGCACTGGACCTGCTACTAGGTAACAGCTGTCCAAAAACTACTCCAGCCCAAAGATTTGCAGTCTTATACGTCTGGGGTTTAAAATTTTAATTTTATTTTGACTCATCTTTACCATTTTGCTGCTGATTTCATTTCCACCAGGTCTGATCATTCTCTGTGACCTGATCTGAAGCTCACTGAAGTCTGTCTTATGATATCAAAAGGCTCTGTTAATCAATGAGATGCCAGGGGGAGGAAACAGCCCACGCAGTGTAATACATGTGAACCTTTTACTGAACTGTCTGTGGACAAAATACAGAACAAAAAAATCTATCAACCTGTTTTTATATACTCTATGAAACTATATGAAACCTGTTTAACTATACTAAAGTAATTCTTCTCCATTTCTGTTGCTAATATCAATAATTTATCATAAAAAAATCCCCAAGATTACAAAGAAGAAACATTTTAAATTGAGAGAAACCACAACTAGCAAGATTTCAGAAACAGCTGACTACCTCTTTGGTCTCAGTCTCTATTTTTCTACCCTCCTCACTCTTGTACAGTAAGATTTAAAGGTGCATTTGGCATTAACTGCTCCTTCAGGTCTTATCTGCAGATAAAAATCTGCTCCTGAGACAGATATTAACAATATTTAATTCACTATTGAGGAAAAGCATCCACGTATATTGTGACTGTTCAAAAGTGTGTGCATAAGGCCTCTCATTTCCAATAGCTCATGTTAAAACCAGTAACTGCACAGTTTTCTCTACATCTTCAAACATACTTGTCTTGTACAGCAAATAAATTAATATCCTTTCTCTCCTCACTAGCCCCATACCAGGAGAAGAATAATTTTTAAAAAGACTGTTTACATATTCAATCAAAATTAATAAGCAGGCTCCATATGATAAGGAACGTTAATGTCAAGGGCCATTCTGTCTAAATATTCTTGTTCTAATAAAACCACAATTGATTTAATAAGCATTGCTTTAGTACAAGGCACTATGATGAGCCAAACATGCTTCTAAGTATAAATGGTCTGGATAAATGAGATTAAAGTTTACTCTTAAAACAAGCAAAGGAACTAAGACACCATCAGCAGTCCAGCTTGATTCAATCTTTCATCAAATACAAAGAACTTCATCTCAGGCAAAGGACATCTTTTAGCACTTCAGTAAGTTTTCTTATTATTTAAAAAGATGGTACTTCAGGGTTTTCAGTCTAGTTACAATAGCAGCTGTTCCAATGACCAGAAGCTTCAGCTGATCTGTTTTCTTAAAAACCCCATCCCTTTCCAGCATAGTATACTGGGCTTCTCACTCATCCCTACTACATTATTGAAATTGACGTGGGAAAAAAGGGAGTAATTCAAATTTATGTAAAACACTATAATGGAAGGAAGAAAAAAACACATGCTTCCCTTTTTTTTATTCCTCCTCCAATACAGAATTGGAAATTTGCCTGGTTGCTTTGTTTTACACTCTCATCACTGATGACTCTGGGACTGCATAGATCCAGCAATAATGCTATGAATTAGCAGTCTATGTCTGTACCAAACTGGAGCTGAGAGGTGGGTTGCAGAGACATAAAATAAAACTGTTCTGGGATGTTTTCAGTAATACAGCATTGTGACTGTAAGGAAAACTTCTGTGAAATTTAGTAGACTGACTTACCAAATAAATATTTTTGCGGACAAACTAATTCTCCTTTTGCAAGCTCTAGCCACTGCCAATCCAAGTCTCTAGGATCTGTGATGAGGTTTTTGTGTGCTTGTGGCTATGTGAAATGTTCCCAAACCATGCTACATAAACAGGAATCAGGATGACCATCTTTTCCTCTTGAGAAAACTGAATATTGCCTGAACAACTCCTAACCATCTGCCTCTGCACAGGGCCTGATATGAAGTCAAAAGCTATTTACAGTCACTGCTGCTATCACTGCCAAATGGTACCCCATAATCTCTGCTTTTGGTATCTCAGCAAGCTCAGTATGCAAAACGCCAAGCTATATTGTTGGTACAGTGAGATGCAATAAGAGGATATCAAAGATTACGAAAGGATATTTCAGCAGCAGCTCCTGACTCTTGAAAGGCAGAATTAGGTTTGAGGAGAAAGTTGGTTATGTTGACAGGGATGAACAGCAGTATGGAGACAGCTACTGCACACTGAACTAGCTGCCCAGGCAAATGTGATTCAGAAAAATGAGTGTACTGTGATGGGGCATAGGCAAGGTTTGAATAGAAGAAGTCCCAGAATTTACAGATAAAGCAGCTGCTGCCTCTGCTGCTCTAAAAGGAGTCTTTGTTCCCTCTCAAGCATCAGGAGAAGTCTGTAGCTGTATAAAATAGGATGTCAGTGTCCTCTGGAAGCTCACTTGCTCAGATTCTTACTCATCTATGATTAACCAGTTTAGCAGTAGCAAGCTAATGCCTGTACTCTGCAACAAGGGGTTTACAAGAGAATTGATTGTAAACTATCATCCAATGAACCTAAGCAGACCTAACCCAACCCAGTACTTTCTTTAAGAGAGCAGGGGTTTTATGCTCTCTTGGTTTGCCAACAAGGACATTGCACCAAGATCAACAGCAAAGACTGCACTCTTCACAACACAAATCAAATCTATTGTAGTCCTTAGCCCCAGGACTACAAAATTTGCAGATTTGCAACTCCCTTCCCATAAGCACAAGCAAACCCAAGAATGTGTAGCTCTGATATCTGAGAAACTATTCTTTGTAGCAGTTCCATTATGTAAGTTCCATATCTGCAGGGAAAACAAAACAAAAAAAAAGTTACCCCACTCTCATCAGAACTGCTGTAGAAAAATGTCCAAGAGTATAATGCTTACAATACAACTGAATGTATAATGTCAGGTAATAACCTCTCCAATTGTGAGTTATTTATATGTAAAGTTGCCACAGTAAAGCACCACATTATTTCTGCTCTATTTCAGCACTCACCAGCTAACGCAGAGATGACAGCATCAGAACAAATACCTGAAAAGAGCACAACTGAGGGAAGCAAAGTTCATATCACCTGGTGCTTTGAGAAAAGCCCTTGCTTCAGCCAAAACCCAAGTGAACTAGGGCTGAACTAAGACACTGCATACAAGTTCTTTGAAATTAAATGGTTCTGCCACAAATATTTGGTTAGTCAAATGATTTCAGGTTGTGAAGGAACATTATTGTATAAGAACATAACAGTCCATCGATTTTAGGAAAAGGAGAGGTATTATAGGACAAAACAGAAAGAATAATGCAAACTCTGTGGGCTGAAAGTTTTCAGGGAACAACAGGTTACAACTTAGTCTTATTCACGTCCTTTGGAAACACCATTCAACTAGGAAACCTCTCTAAGTAGTACCTGTTACCACTGATAAAGGGGAATGTATTCACTACCCTTTAAATAAAAAAGGCCATTTGTTTTACCCCTCTTGAATGTTTTTCCTATATTGCCATTACAATGGCTCTCCTACTGTAAAGGTTCTCACTATTGTTAGTATCTTTTCAAGGGAAGAGAGAACTGATACAAAAATATACAGTAAACTTCATCTGAGGCTCCTATAGAGTTTTTAGGCACATACTGATAGGAGATAAGACTAAATGGGAGTGCTTTATATACGGTAATGTAATAGAAGAAGAGTAAATATAGGAAGAGTTTATTATCAAATCTGTTCTTTTTCTCTCCTATAAAAGAAATGCTGCATTGTCTCTCTTCCAAATGAAACTGCCACCACAGAATTCTCCTTTTTAAAAGGATTTTTCCCCATCAAGATTTTCTGATGGGTGTCCTTGAAATGTTGCAGAGGCAAACAACCGCAGCACTAAAATGATCACTTGGCAGCTTGCTGATGTTTGCTGAATCTCTCTGAGCCAGCTTCTGCTTTTTTTTTCTTCTCCCTCTTACAGTGATCTCATACAGCATAGGTATCTCAGAGACTGACAGGAAACTGCAGTTCCAAGGGGTCTTTTTCCCCTCAAGACAAAGAGAAATATTTGCCTGGATAAACTTAAGCACTCAACCCAGCTCAACTCCACTGCAGTTCAGATGTGGAAGCAAGTGCACTTGCATAGCAGAGGGTTAGGAAACTACTTTGTTTCACACTAGGGTGAAGTCTAGGATTTAAATGTTCCAGAAATCTGAAGTTCTCCTCTCTTGCTTGCACTGCACAAGCTCTGACAATGTATATTGGGAAAGGCTAATCACTTATATTCCTTAAAAGAAAGAAGCACAAAAGCCTTTGCTTCATTTCCTTTGCAGTAGCTCTGGTTAGGCCTCATAGAAAACTGATGCACTCTTAATTGCTTGCAGGTTTTTATCAGGAAATGTTTTTGCCCTTGAAACGATGTTAATCTACTTATGCTATTTAACTGCTCCCTGAATTTACACTGATCTTACAACAACAACAAAAAAGTCTCCTTGACTCTTTGCAATTCAACTGTAAGCAATAACCAAGACAAAATAGTGCTGGAAAATCTGTCTATCAAATATCATCAACTTTTCTATCTGCCTAGTTCCATCCTCCTACTGGACAGCAGAAAATACAAAAACCAGTCAGTCATCATGGCATTTACCAGTCCTTACTATGTACTCCTAGACCTACCAAATATATAGGCAGCAAAGAGAAAGGGGAACTCACATCTGTGTCTTACTCGGGTTTTCACCAGCAGAGCTTTCAGGACCCTCAGGCCCATGTCTTTGTGTTCTCACTGTCAAAGAGGCAATGCAGACATTAAAACAGAAATGGTCCTGAGGCATGTTCTGAATACATGACAGTGTATGTGGCACAATATTCAAGTTTTATTTGCCCTTGTTAAGGATGACATATGTAACTTGGTGTGGATATAAAACTTAAGCCAATAAAATTTGTGGCCATAAACTTTTGCTAATAAAAACCTTCTGTGCTATATTGTCAAATATTTTTCTCTAATTATATAGAAATACAGTAATACGATGAGCAGGTAGATTCAGACATTAGGCTAGGCTGGTGTGAGATGTTTCTGACCATGGTACATCACAAGATATAAACCTGTCCAAATCTGACTGGCAGTAATTTAGGAAGGCTTAAAATGTAACATGGTCAACAGATCTATGATTATCACAGAGGAGTTATTGCCTGCTGTGTAATTAGTTTGTTCTCACCGAGCTAGCCCATGGCTTACAGGCATTTTGTAGTGTTGTAAAACACCCTGGAGAAGGATGGCTTCTGCAGATGGAAAAGCACTCTCCATTGCAACACAAGGGCTGGGAGAGCCCTGTTAGCCCTCTGTGCCTAACGCCTTTGGAGCTGAAGAACCTGGTTTACATCCTGCTGCCTCCACTTGGTGTTTTATGAGCACAGCTGGCTAATGACCGTGTTGTATTATGTATAAAACCATTTACTGTGATATGCTCATGCTGTTAATATGCTGTAGAGTATTTCTGCTTTGTTTAAGGGGTAACCCTGGGAAACATTAATGCTGGATGGTAGAAAAACAAGGGTAATTTCAGTTCAGACTGCAAGAAGGAATCCACAAAGTGGCCAAACATTTCCGTCTGCTCAGCAAACAAAGAGGCTTTTAATGCCTCAATTTATGCCTTCTGCTGTCAACAGTGAGTAAGGAATCTTCCTGACATTTGTAAGGGGCCATGTTGCAGAATGCTCCTTAGCAGTGCTTCTCTTTGGTGGCCTCCATGCTCCTTGTCCCTCAATCTGTACATGAGGCCTCTATGCTTCTTTGACTTCTTTAATCCCTTCGCAACTCACCCCAGAGAAGGTGCTGCTCCACTGCATCAAAAGAAAGCAGTGGTCAGAAGGTATGAACTAGGTTTTGTGAGTTTGGTTCTAACTATTTCACTCTTCTCAGATCAACAACTTACTACACACTTCTTGAAAGTGTAAAACAGCAAGAAAACCTTTGCTTCAGCCCATCCTACACAATTTATCTCTGGAATCTCTATGGCCTAAGAGAATGTCTGCTCTAGATAAAAGCAATTATGTACAGAATGTAATGTAGGCCTGTTACCTTCTCACTACAACTTCTAATTACATCCAGGTTTTTTCCCCCTCATTTTACTGGCTTTGTATTTTCACTGATGCATCTCTAGAGTGGCTTGAAGAGCCTGTTAGAGACTTCAAAGTATTGAAAAGGTCCACAAAGGCACCTTGGAGAAGTCTCCTAGTGACCTTATTCCTCAAGCTTAAAAAGCAGGGGGGGAAAAAAAAAGGTTGGTACTGAAGACATGTAGGTCTGCCAGCATACAAATGCAATGCAGTTTTCTTGCTCACAGTTAACTTCTGGATGGGAGTTCCAGGCCATTGCACTGCTAGGATCAAGCAACACAGAATGAACTGCACTTGGTAAAATTTCCTGGCTATTTTCTTGCCTTCCGCTTATCCACATTCTTTCTCAGGAGGATTGTTTTCCAGGACAACAGGAGTGATGGAGGAGCTCTAGCTCCCTGGAGTGGCCAATCTGCTACATCACTGATATCAAAAAGATTACTCAGCCCAACTCACTGTTTGTTTGCTATGTCCAGAGTGTTTCTGAACTTTGCCTCAGCTGCTACTGAGGGGCACTGGAACTTGCACCATAATATGGGAACGTGCTGCACTCAGTGACTAACATCAAGGCTTAGTTTATGTGCTTAAGCCCCTTATTCACGTTTTAATAAGCAAGAGATGTCCAGGTACTGTGAGATGTCCAGGTACTCCCTACCAGCTTTCTCACCTGCTGCTATCCTGCCTCCTCAATGCCTTTGCAGAACTGGCAAGGTCAATGACTCACTGCAATAATTACAAAACGTTAAAGGTTGAAATGGACCTTAAACATCATTCAGTTCCATCCCCCCTGCCTTCGGTAGGGATACCTCCCACTAGACCAGGTTGCTCAATGCCTTATCCAACCTGGACTAGAACACTGCCAAGGATGGGGCATCCAAAACTTCTATGGGAAACCTGTTCCAGTGCCTCACCACCCT
>VWYI01044885.1:40338-100711 GCA_013399455.1 Anthoscopus minutus
GCTGCAATATCTCTGGAAAACCTGTTCCAGTGCCTCACCACCCTTACCTAGCCTAAATTTCCCCTTTCAGTTTGAACCCATTACTCCTTGTCCTATTACTACAGTTCCTAATAAAAAATTCCTCTCCAGCTTCCTTGCAGGCTCCCTACAGATACTGGAACATTGCTGTGAGGTCTCCACACAACCTTGCCCTCTCCAGGCTGAAGAGCCCCAGCTTCTTCAGCCTGAGTACTGCCATTCAGCAGTTTCAGTTCATTCAGAGGGGAGCCACTTGTGACTGTTTCTGCAGAGACAGACAGACAGACAGATACATACATATACACACACACCTTCAGGTCCCTGGATTTGCATTGCCTTACTGATAATTATTCTCTGCTTGGATTAATTCGTTCAATGTTTTTTTTCTATTGGCTTGGGCTGCTGACAGATCCACTATCTTGAAAAATATAAAGTTCTGCAGAGACAGGAGTGGGTTTACAGACTTGAATCCCAGAGAATGCAGTGGGAGATACAGCACACTGCAGCCTGAATCACTGGTTTACAGGTGTGCCACAAAGACAACTTTCTCAGGAAACTGCAAACAGAGAATGAATGTCTGGCTTGTGTTAATCCTTATCAGGGAAAGAGAAGCTTAAGTGAGTTTGTTTACAACAGTGTTCAAGTTTGTTGAAGTATTTTAATAAGTAGGTAAAAAGAAAAGGTTGTCAAAAATCTAGTTCTCCTCTGATGGAGGAAGGAGAAGAAAATCTAAATTAAAATAGGTATGTTTTCATATAGAGAATATAACACAGTGTGAAGAGTTGTGATATTTTTCTATGAATAACATTCCCAGAAGCAGGCTACACTTCATGATGTTACTCTGAGGGTAGTGGAAGCAAGTAGAAGCTTGTTCAAATTTTTTTTGGTGGTGCGAGCAGTTTTTCCATAGAGTTTCCTCACTCACTGATCCTAACCTATGCAGGAATTGCTGTGAGGTTGCACCCATAATCAGAACACAAACAGCATTAACGGACAAAAGAAGTTAAAAGACAACAGGTAAGATCTACAGGGTGGATACAGTACTTGTTTTTGATGTATATTTATTTTGTGTCTTTCATTATACACATTGCATGCTTACATGTACTTTTAAGCTGTGACAATTCAACCCTAAAGAAATTAAGATCAATGCTTCGGTTACAAGTAAACCCTATTACTAGATTTTTCAGGAGACTCTAAAGCTGCTGTTCTTTACCATAGTTTATTTATGGAAGTGTTCTGGTGATGCAGTTTGGATTCCTTAGCTCCACATTTTACTATCTCACCTATGTGAAAGTGGACATTGCTCACACATTGATTAATTAATCACAAGTTTCTCCAGTTACACAGCTGTTTAACCAAGCACTTTATTTCCTTCTGGTGACCCCAAAGGTCTCCTCAGTAATTCACAAACAGCATTGCTACACTGACATTGCCCTCACTGGGCTCGTTCCTCTGTCTTCCACCAGTTGTTGAGAAATGTCACTTGTAAGGTTTATACAGAAGCTAGAATCCAGACTAGGTCCAACTTCTATATGACACCAGACTGAAGCAAAAGCTTTTCTAGAAACAATATTGAGGTTCTGCTAAGTGCTAGAATAAGTAACTGACACAAAACTGTTCATTCCAGTATTTTGAGCTTTTCCCTTTATGTTAAAAAGATAACATAAAGACAATCAACATAAAATTTATGAGGCAGTTATCAGCCATTTGGTTTTCTATGTACATATTGTGGATTTGAAATGGTTTTGACAGCAATGGCTGCTGCTGCTTGGAGAGACACCGCAAGTACGAAGATTATGATACTCTGTAATGCCCAATGCTGATTATTGCACAAGTGAGACAGCTTTTCTACCACACATGAAGTATTTTATACAGCCACAGCTGGAAAAGTTACTTTATATTCTGCTATAAATATGAAGAAAATATCACTTGGAGAATCTTCTAAGATAAAGATGCATGAGCTGAAGCATGCATTTTGAAAGAGCCAGCTGTAAATAGAGGTTGTAACTTACTTGGCTGGTACACAAACTCTTGAACTTCCTGCAAGCTATTTGCAAGAGCAGATTAGAACTAAAGGAAGGGCAGGGAGTCTATAAAATACATCAGTGTTATGGCAGACATTGTTCTATGAGTCCCTGAAGACACTTTCATCTCATACGAGCTGTATTATTTTGTTGTACTTAACATGATACTGCACTGAAGAGTTTTCTCAAGTGAAGAATATTTGCAATTTAGGATGCTCTGTAAGTAGAACTTTGTGCAAACAAGGAACTAGGTCAGGTCATCAGATTCAGGCTGAATGACATGTTTAATGCACTGTTTGTCCTATTCTTTTCAAATTAAATATTTATTTAACTGAAGGATGATAGGGATTTGCTTTTCTTTGATCTTCTTTGGAACATAGTAAATGCATACAGTGAAGACACAATGACAGGATGCCAGAGTAAATTACTATATCTCGAAACACTAAAATATGCCCTTAAAATTTGAGTTTTCCAAGGCAACTAGATCTTACCCTCTCCTCTGCACATTTTATTTACATAGGATAGCTAGTATTTATTTTCAGCAAAACATTCTGTGTTAACATCAAGTCAGCTATAGTGCAATGTGTACATACATATATGTGTTCAGTGTACCTTCACTCTAGACAAATTTAATAGTGCTGAGATTCCTTGAAGCTGGCTTACAAGCTAAGTAGTAAGAAGCCTGATCTGGTAGTTACCAGCTATACTACATTACTTCTGCAAAGTACAAAACACTCTCAGCCCAACAGGCAGATATTCAAAGTTAACTCTTGAATTAAGAGTCCTGAGCAGGTGATGAGCTAATTTTACGGTGGTTTATCTTCTGCACACCATTTCATTTAATTCAATATGGCTGTGCACAACTATTTCAACACAGATGAACTGAAATGACTGAGGGTCATCTAAGGTTTGACTTTTCTATATTGAGAACCAGGAATGTGAACCAGCAGACACCAAGTTAAATTTACGATTTCAGCAGGGACTGAAAAAAAATGTTTGGAATAGGAAGTTCAGGTATGAATTCTGATATGGTCTTTTCTCCTTTGACCCACACCCTATTTACAAACTGTTGGCAGCTCCCCTTCTCCATCAGTGACCCAGAAAATTAGAAAAACAGGTCAAACATGCAGAAAATGGTGGAAGAACTGATAGTTTAGAAAAGAGATGACTCATGGGGAAGACAATCACAATCTATAAATATCTTCAAGGCAATAACATAAATGTTTAAATAAAAGATGGGAATTGTTCTGCCTCAGAAGTTGGTAGGTAAGTAGGCAGTGTAAGGAAAAGAATAACTGGTAGGTGAATAGCACCTCCAGGGATGTTGGCGAGGAACCATTACTGTAAATATTCAAGAACAGTGAACATCTAGTAAGAACATCTTACTAGTGGGTAAGATGCACTGAGAAGACCTGCACCACCCTTGGAGCTTGGCTAGATGCTTCCAGTTTCTGGTGCTGTTTTTGCTATCCATGGCATTATGGTAAGCCCTAGAGAGAGAAAAGATTACACTCACCAAGGTAAACGTGGCTGCTTAAATTGCAATTATGTGCAAGCAGGCGTTTCATTGACTCAGCACCTGACATTTTACTATCAGCGATAGCTTTTATGGCATGCTAATGTAGAAGGCACTACACACCACTGATACAAATTCATAGCTGCTAATTATACCATTAATAACACTAAACCTATCTGCTGCTAATCTTATTGATATAAATAGTATTATTAATTCCATCAGGCGTCAGCAGTGATGTAGAGTGACACAGTGTACAGTCATTTCCCCAAATGACTCATTAGGCTCACAGAGAAGGACCTCCTTCCACAGCCACACCTGGTCTGCCTCAGGCATTAATGGTTCAGATGCCTTCACTTCCCATCAAACAAATAACTGGTGAAGTGCAGTGACTCTTTTTTATTAAATTTGAAAAACAAACCAGAAAGCCCTCCAGCACATCAGAGTTAGGACTGCAATGGCAGACAATTACAAGTCGCCTGTTGCGCTTCAGATTCCTCTGCAGCGCACATGCACTGGGATGCACTGCAGAAACCACATGTTTCTCTAAGAATTCCAGCTCATTTTGTGACTCTATAGTTACTTGGTAGTTCTTCTTAACCTCCACATCTAGTTCCTTGCACCACGTCTTTTTTCTGTACGCTCATAAACCCTACACGATCAGCCTTTATTTTTACACCAGCTAGCACCAAAAAATATTTTTGTTTGCCTCAATATTCTTAAAACATTTGGCATTATTACAATCTTTTCCCAGCAGACATGAAACTAAAGCTAGCCATGAGTAAAGCCAAAGCAGCTAAAATTCTATATTTAAGGAACAAACTTGAGCCCCCTGGAGTGTGATATTTCCAAAATACTTACTATTTTTATGGCACCCCACACATGCAAAGCACAGATCCAAGCCTCATGCTTGCAGCTGGGAATGCTCAGCATTTATGCAAATCTGGCCTAACACACATGGTTACCACCTACCTGCATAATTAGGAATGTGCAGCCTGTGCAGAGTATTTTGGCATTGCAAATTTGAAATCCACTGCCTGTCAGCAATCCCTGGCCACATTCACTGCCTGGTTTCCAAACAAGACAAGGCTCTACCAAGATCAGACTCAATCCCTGCAGAGTCCTACAACTGTCTGGTGTATGAGGAACAAAATAGAATGTCAGCACCTAACTCAAAATTCTGACATAAGGCATGATCAGAGAGACAGTGAGTTAAGACAATGAACCAAAATTCCTGTATCTACTACACAGGTGGGTTTCACCTATTAACTTATATGATGGCTGTTTAAAAAAAAACCAACAACTAATTAAGTGTATTTTCCTAGGTACTAATGTAAGAAACATCATCACTAGACTCACAAAAGCACTATCCTACAGTTTCCTACAATTCTTTAGAAACCCACAAACACTGGATGGCATAGTAAACACATGAAGATGTGGGGGAGTTGGCAAAACCTATGTATGCCTCCTGTTCCATGTTTAAAAATTCTGAGGTAAGTATGATCTAGCTCACCCAGCCAGTGCTTTACACTACACTGTGACAATTCTATCTTACTGTAACATAATGAGCATATCTAAAAAGTCTTAGCACAGAATTTTTTTTTGCTCAGTGTTTACATTAAATCTGGCAAACTACATCTCTGCTGCATCACTGATTCCACCCATGTGCCATCATTGCATAAATGATGCTTACAGCTTTGGGAAAGAATTTGAGCAGTGATTAATTTTCCTATCTGCTAAACCTTTAAATATTTGATTTGCAAATTAGTTTGACTCTTCATCCCAACTATTTCCCCATTATTTCATCTATTTTTTCAAAAGGAACATATATATCCTGGAAGACAGCCTTACCAAGCGCCATGCAAGTGCAGTTTATTGACTTATGATGTGCATTGTTTTTCTATCCTTTAATCTCTGTGTTTATCACAGAAGAAACAGAGAACAAGCAGTTAAGCCTCACCTAAGGCAGCTGCTAAGGAGCTCTGCACTAGGGGTAGAGGAAAGCAGACTGCTCTTTGAGCCTCACTCTGAGCTCAGCACAGGCCAGTAACTTCACCCAGACTGCAGAGAATCTTGAGTTCCTGCTAACCTAAATAAACAGGTGACCTCGAAGAACACTGTGCATACGGGAACAGTAAATACAACCATACATGCATCTGGAGAGACTCTCTGCAGGAAGAGTAACTAAGAAAAAAAATCTTGCTGGTTTTAATAGGTAATTATTAGCCAACAACTTGTGAGAACAGCAAACTTATAAAAAAGGTAACTTCAGCCCAAATGACACCCAGGGAAGCAATTCCTGGCCCTGTGTGTGCAGCACTGGAAAGTACATTATTAGACTGGAGTGTCTGACCTATACATTAAAATGTGGCTGTGGGCATCATAAAGTGGAAAGGAGGATCACAGAACTGTCACAGGAATGGATAAAACCATCTTGACTGGGAATGAAAAGGCCAAGGAATTTCTGATGAATTTCGTGTACAAAAGCATAAACCTGGAGTTAATGTGAACAACATGAAACACTTTTTTCATAGAGAAGAGATCAGATAATGTAGCCTGTCTAATCCTGCTGTCAATAGCATAGCAAGATCCACTGACTGAAAGACAGATTGAATCTCAAGGGAAAATTTCTTAGGGAAAGTATAATTAAGTATCAAAACTGATTACCAGAAGAGATAGACTTGCCTGGATCAGAACACTTTAAAACATGCATTTTAATGCTGCTTCTAGAAGAGATTTTATGGTCTAGACACCTGAGAAAGAAGAAACACATCTAAGTGTTCTATAAGAACCCTCCTGACCCTGACTCTCCCAAAGGTGGACCAAATTTGCTCCATGTCTTGATCTTGTATTTCTCTATTTGCAGCATGGGTAAAGTCAAAACTCACTACACAGCTCTGGATGCTCTGTGGAGGGAAGCAGGAAAGATTTTTCCATCTACGCATGTTTGACTAGGCACACTGTGGCTTTTCCTTGGCTGATATTTCTTGCTGGTCTGAGGCATCACAGCAGTTGAAGCTGGAGCTGTGGGCACTGTATGGAGGGCCACTGTTTGTGTTCTGCAGGAGAGTCCTCCTGCTCCTGTAGAGGAGTCCTCTAGAGGGTTGGCTGGTGAGCATTACCTGGATGCCCAGAAGCATGCAGATTATTTGATGTGATATTGAAAAGGAAATTTCCAAGGGCCTCAGGGGATAGGTTTTTTTGCCTATGCCCCTCGCACAATGAATAGCTTGCCTGTTAGAATCATGTGGACATATTTTATTAATACAGTTCTCATCTCTGCTGCTTGCTGCCAGTAGCACAGTTTAATGTCCTGAGAAAAGCAACTCCTCAATCTGCCTGGACTCTGGGCTTAATATAAGGAACCTTGATTGAGCATCTGAGTACAAGATGATTTACCATATTTATTATACTGTTTTTTCTTTAGTGTTCTTGATCATGAAAAAACACTCAGTTTACTATACAGACAGCATTAAAAAAAAGACAACAGACTGGGCTGAATAGAATCACTACTTCAAAATTCAACTTATCCACCCACCTCCTTTTGTGTACTTTATTTGTTCTCTGTATTAACAAAGTGGGTAGGAAGAGCAAGGGGCAGTTACTCAGATCTGATATAACAATCACACAGCCCAGGAAGTGTATCTGCTTCTTTGGGCTGACAGTTCCTTTTCTTTCTTAAGCCAAAATCACAGACTACAGTCTGAAACCCTGTGACCTTACTGGTCTACCTTCAGGATGTTCATACTATCTGGCTTTATGCATGCAAGAAATTTGAGTCCCCTAATCATGTATCCACCATGATTAACTCCTGCCTGCCCATATAAAATCATCTCACAATAATAACTCTCTGTGTGTGCACATAGGCGTGTTTGTGCCTGTGCCTACACATTCCATGAGCTTCAGGCTCTTGGCCACACCATTATCATTCACATCAAGCCAAACAATCAGCTCAAAGCTGTCTCAGATGGGTCAAGTGCAGCCAAACACAGGCAGTACCAATCAAAGGTCCTATTTATATTTTTCATTCAGGATCTCAGTGCTTCTTTCACACACTCACTTCCTAGAGTTGTCGTGCTGTCGTGATGTGAGTTCTTGGGACTGGCACTGTTCAGCACCTGTGTCAGCAATGTGGGCAGTGGGATTGAGAGTACCCTCAAGCAAGACTGCAGACAACACCAAGCTGTGAGGTGCAGTCAACATGCTGCAGGGAAGAGATGCCATCCTGAGGGGTCTGGATAGGCTGGAGACATGGGCCCAAGAGAGTCTCATGAAGATCAACAAAGCCAAGTGCAAAGTCTTGCACTTGCATTGGGGCAATCCCAAATACAAATACAGACTGGACAGAGAATGGATTGAGAGCAATCCTGAGGAGAACTGGGGATGCTGGAGGATGAGAAGCTCAACATGACCCAGCAATATGCACTTGCAGCCCAGAAATCCAGTCATATCCTGGACTGCATCAAAAGAAGCAGGGCCAGCAGGGTGAGAGAGATGATTGTCTCCCTCTACTTCTGCTCTACTCTAGTGACACCCTACCTGCAGTATGACATCCAGCTCTGGAGTCCACACACAGGAAAGATATGGACCTCTTGAAGTGGGTCAAGAGATGAGATTTGAAGATGATCAGCAGCTCTCCTATGAGGACAGGCTGAGGGAGGGAGCTGGGGTGTTCAGTCTGGGGACAGAAAGGCTCCAGGGAGACCCTCAGAGTCCCTTCCAGTATCTAAAGGAAGCCTACAAGAAAGCCCCATCTCTAGAAGTGTTCGGGGACAGGTTGGATGGGGCGTGGTCTCTGAGTACCCTGGTCTAGTGGAAGGTGCCCTTCCCCACAGCAGTGGGGGTGGAACTAGAGGACTTTCAACGTCCCTTCTGACCCAAACCACTCTGGGATTCTGTGATTATTCCTGTCATCATTTTCCCTTGTGACTGACTGGGAACATTTCCCCTAAGTTAATCAGTATCAGGAACGCTCTCACTTGTGGAGATCCCAGAAAGCTGCCTTTGCAAAGCTGACATTTCGGGAATGTGGAAGAGCATGCTACACTCATCACAGTCACAGTACAGGGACTAAAAAAAAACCACATGAAAAGATGGGCAGGTTTTCAGGGAATCCTGGCTCAAAAGATGCAAATCCTGCTTCAATAAAAAATTAATCTGGAAGATCCATTTCAAGGTGTGGGTGACGGCAAAGATAAACTAGAATGCTAAAGAGCTTAAGTATTCAGGGTCATCTCCAGCCTCAAAAGACATTGTATTTTTTTCATTCTTAAGATGCAGCACTAGATGTGAGAGGCAAAACCCAGAAGACACAAGTAAGGTTTGATTCTGATTTCTGTATTTGGAGGCCCTTCACTCAGACTTTTCACACAGGACAGATTCTCTCCTGCAAGCACAGAACCTCAAGTTTTTCCCTTTTCAAGTCTCTGAGCACTTCCAGTGGATCTCTGCTGAGACGCTCAAAGGCTTTCTACAGTCCCACTGCTCTAGGCACACTTTAAAGCACCCCTTTGTATGTGTGTCCATTATCTGCTAAACTTTACTCTTTCATTCTCTTTATTGATATTCATGCCATTTATATCTCCACCTGTTCGTTCCTTCTGGAGACTGAGCCCAGATCTCCCACGCAGACCAGCAGAGGTTTGGTGATTTAATTCACTTAGAACAATAACCTAAATGATTAAAAAGACACCCAAATATTGCCAATCCAATCATATGGGGAAAAAACAAACAAACAAACAAACCCAAAATAAACACCAACACCCACCCAAAAAAGGGGTATTTATAACATTCAAGTGCTTTCAGATAGCAGTAGGAAGTATACAGTCAGACCATTTTCTTAGGTGGGAAAGCAGAAGCTTTGTGTTTTGCACAGGCAGGTACAACACCAAAAGCTCACTTCATCCACATTGCTGGTTTCAAAAGAGTTTTACCTCCGTTCTACCAAAACACTAAAATTAAGCCAGGAAGAAAATTTGTTCTAGCCCACTTGTGTCTCCCCTTTCCAAATAAAAGTTGCACCATCATTGATGATTATTGCCATTTCCCCAAAGCCCAACCACATCCCTGGGATTTATATGTCTGATACCTGGCATGCTGCAGAACAGCCACAAGAATCTGGCTTAGCTTTGCTGTACAGAAATAGTTATTGAATTGTGAGACAATCCTTAAGCTCCAGACAAGCAAGAAAAAATTCAGTCAGAAATTAAACTATTCAGATGGTTCCAGTCAGTGGTTCAAGACAAAAACAGTGACAAAAGCTCTAAAGCCCTAACAAAAACAAAAAATAAGGAGAATTAAAATACAGCAATTTAGGACACTGAATAAACTTGAGCAGTAGAGGAGAGCCCTTCCCAGCTGACTGACACCAATGTGCCAATTAACCCATCACCCATTAAGTCTCTGCATCTGCAATGGAGGGCACACTGATACCACTTTGATCCAAGTTGACTACTACATGCATTAGGCAATAAATTACCACTCTGTACCCTTAAATTGCAGGTGTCCCGGTTGCCCAATCTCTCTGCACACAGAGATGCCCAAACAGAAGTGACCCACCAGAGGGAAGGGTACACAGAGTCCCTCAGCCTGCAGGAGCAATCTGCGAGCACATAAAACCCACAAACATCACAACCAGACCCTTCCAGGGGGCTGCAAGGCACAACCAGAGAACAATACTCTTGATTTTGTTCAGGATTTAATAACACAGAGGCAGGCAGTGTGCTCACACAGACACCTGAGAGCAAGAGTATGAGTTCATTTTATGGCTTTGAACAGCATGCCAACAACATGTTGTTTCTGAATATCTTTCTCTGGATATCCAATATGTATCTGAAAATTATATCCCAAAAGCACAGTAAAAGGAGCTCAAGAGACTGAGTGACAGTGTTGCTGCTGCTACTGCCATTTCTGCTGCTTAATCTGACTGGTGACATTAAGAAGCACAAGCAGATGACAGCTGCTTTAGAGCCAAGAACATGAGATCAGCTCTCTGTTTCCCATAAAGCATCAAAACATCTAAATTTCTGTGCCCCAAGAATGGGCACCTGAGAGAGCACTTCCTAAATCCTCCACCAGTAACCTGTGCTAGGCACCTCTTTAGCTCATTACCCATGAAGGTAATCTGTATCCAGTAGGATCAGATTATGAGCAGAATCAGTAATATTCATGGAGCCACTTCAACCTGACTGCCCAGACGTCTTCTTTACAGCACTGACACATTTTCATTTCCCTTGTATGATAAGAACTTAAAAGTTTTAAAAGAATGTAAAGCTCGTGCACTTTATGGTAGCTTATGCTACCAGAATATGTACAAAGTACAAGCCAATTTACTCTGGTCTTTCACCTATTGAAAAGAAGGATAGAAATAATGTAATAGGCATGCATTAAGTAATAGAGTTGATAAAGGAAGCCAGAGCAGACAATGTGAGCACATTTAAATTACAACTCATACTGATGTCCTGTGACACTACCAGGACCTCAACACAAGGTGAAAATACAGCAATATCACTTTTAGAACTGACTGAAGAAGGAGGAAAATAATGAAATGGAAATTATTTCCTCTAGTTTTTCACCTGTGCTGAAAATCTGTACTGAAATTGCAGGTGCATCCTCTCTCATCTGGGTAGGCAAAGAGTGAGGGATCTTTAGCAGTCATTCTCAGTGAACTATATTCTTTTTCACATCACATTCTGCCAGTGCGATGCTCACAGGGACTGAATATGTCAAAGCCATTAGGAAAAGCAGAAGAAAATGCAGCACTTCTTAAAAATCAGTAAATAATTTTAGATATGAACAGAAATGTCCCCATTACTGGGGCTTTCACATCCATGCCCAGGGGCAGAATAGTGCAATGCATCCCTGTATCCCTAAGAGTGCACCACATACCTCAGGAAAGAGAAATGACAAGTTTCTCTTGGTCTCAAGTACCCACGCCTCTGCTATGACCCCATTTCTTGGTAATGGAAGAAAGACAGACTGTATACATTCTTTCTAATATACTTGCCACACAATGTAAACAATTATACTGTATAATAAATAAATACTGTGAATTAGAAGCTGTCTCTTTTTGGGCAGCATTCACCTCTGTCTCCTCCCCTATACCCTGCTGTTTACTGAGACTTTGCTCTTTCTGCATCTTCTCTCTCCTAGACAAACAAAATCCAAGAGCCCTGCCCCTCAATTTTGGACCTTAACAATTACCTGTCCCACTTCAGTACCTCCTTCCACCCACATTAACTGTGCTGCTTTGTTACTTTTTTTCCCTTTTCAAGACCAAAGCCCAGGCTCCCCTGGTTTCCACTGCTGGGGGTGTTCTAGTTCCAATGTAGTTCCAATCCAAAGGGAATGATGGCCAGGGAGATAAGGAAAACCCATCAGGCTGGGAGACCAAAAGCTCAGAAAGCAAGCAGAAGGAAAGGTCTGAGCTGCCTCAAAAGTGCTTCCAGGTGGACAACCAGAAGACCAAAAAGTGGGGTCAGGGACAAGACATGGAAGACTGGAGATTACACCAGGTCTATATTGCTGTTTCAACATAATGGAAACATTTCTTTTTTAATTTTTGGTTCTGACTCCATTCGATAGTATGCCATTTACAGTCATTAAGAGCTGAGTGGATTTTTATAGCTACTATTAGAATTGTATTTTACCTTCCTCCATAAATATCTAATAAATTAAATTTCAAATGCAGAAATAACCACTTATTGTCATGTACATTCCCCTATTTTCACAGTGAAATAAATTCATCAACAGGAAAGTTTTCACATGACAATATCCATCAAATTCTGAACAAGTCAAAGGCTAATAATCCTTGAATTAGTGACACACAGCAACACATCTCTGTTCTCCCTGGGCCACAGGGCCTAAGCATTTGCATGAATCACTAATATACTGAATTGTTGATCCAGATCAACAAAGCTTTCAAATGCAATGTCTTGTTGATAGCCTCTATAAAACACACCCATTGTTCAGAAATGCTGATCCACACTAATGCATTTACTTCCAGTATTTGCTATACAGTCTAATAAAAATATTAATGCACTGGAAGTGCTGATGCAGCCCCATTAGAGCAAGATTTCCTCACCATAGAAGCATTCCAGTTTTCTCCCCCATGAGCTATGCTTTCAGTAAATGTTAGGCTGGAGCATACCAAGGAGAAGAAAATATGAAGCTGTTCCATCCTCATCAGTCAGACAAAGTCATGGTAATGCAGAAATGATGATGTGTTTCTTGCCAAAGAGGCAGGGTGAGAAAAACAGAGAACAAAGTATCCTGGCAGATGAAAGAGAGGAGGGACAAATGTTGAGGTAACTATGCTGTAGGACAGAATCGATTTTATTCTGCTTTTATTTGGTTGTGTCAGGTTGTCAGGTTGCTTGGGTGTGTCAGGTGTAAGTCCTACAGATTCAGAATTTAGTGATTCCTGAGATGAGTTAGGACAGAACATGGTGGTTTGGGAACTACTACCAAGGACTCTAACTGGTGTGACACATTTGGTCCACCCACTCCTGTGTCACAAAAGCTGCACAGATTTGGGAACAAAGCTTCTTATAATCTAGAGCGCTGTTTTAACCATCAGTGGGGATTAGAGAGAGCCAAGCACAAGATGCTATACTACAGATATGGCTGTCATGAGCTGCCTTTATACAGCCCCACAGATATTAGGGATTCATCAGCTTTTCTAAAGACTGCAACTCTCCTTCTATCCAGAATGACTTGAAATAGGCAAATCCACTGTTTCCATTCTCAAAGAAACTGTTTATTCATCACATTGGAAAGTGAGGTCAAAGCCAAATGCAACTGCCAACATCCTTCTTCAGTTTAATGGCATACTTGTGATCTCTAGATGTACACATTCGTAAATAAAAGATATTTCATTAACCAAATAAATACGAGGGTTAATCTAAGCAAGTAAATTGCTTGGAGAAAGTGTTAAAGTAACCAAAACTGGACAAAATGGACAAATAGCAATTTATAAACACTTCACATATTCTAAACAAGATCTGTACCAAAAACCCCACTCATCACAGCTACAACCCAGCTACACCAACTCTACACAACACTGAATAAAAACTAACCTAATAACTGCCTACATGTTCTAATATCCCAGGAGAGCTCCTTACACTTAACAAAATTTATTAAGTTGCTACCAATTAATCTACTTCACCTTCCAATGGGCAGATGTTTTTGTTGCTATCACTCTATACATGTGCAGTTTGCAACATCACTTTGCAGCAAATGTTTGTACCTGCTGATCGAGGATAAAACTCTCACCTGAAGAGCAAAATTAATTAGTCCTGCACAGAATTGATATGTTACACTTAGGAAAAGCTTGGAAAGGCTGAGGTAAGAAAAACCTGTAGCAGAGTAAACACTAAGGCCACCACAGTAGGCACATCTTATGAGCAATTTATCCTTCTGTGAATCCATTCCTGTCTGTGGCATACAACTAAATTTGACTTCTCTTGACAGTGCTCCATTGAAGCTTCAGAGTAACGTACTTCAAAATGCATTTATAGAACAAGTGTCTTTATAGGTGCTTATACAAATTATTTTTCTATGTTTTCAGTGAACAGATAAAAGTTGGAGGCAGATCTGTAATTACTACAAACAAGAATATTTTACTCAGCTGAATTTAATGGATTGACAACTGCAACTGCTTTATTGACATTACAATTTGTTTCACTAACTGGTTAAAGGCTAGCAGGATGAACCTCTATTGTTATTTTACTTTTCTGATGCATTCCACAAAGTGTTAAAAATACAACTACATCATCAGAGATGTGTAGAAGGAAACTTTAACGTCACTCTTTACTCTTGGGTAATAATGCCACACAGAGAGATACACAGGTCTCTGTTGGGAACACAGGAACAAAAATAGACTGTCTTCCTGAAGTACACTCATCATTAATAATTTCTCCTTCTGAAAGCTCCCACAAGCACAACTCCTCACTTACCCTCCAGTAGTTGCTTTCAAAATAAAGCCTTAGAGTATTTTATAAAAAAAAATGTACATTTTGTCACTCACATATGAGAATCAGTACCAATATGATAAAAAAAACCCAAAAAACCAGCTTACAAATCCTAAGCTAAAAAGAAGCATTGTCATTCTTCAAGCTGGAAGAACTATCAGATTCCAGTAGATGGTAAAGCTGAAGAATTCAAACAGAAAATACACAAAGGAGAGTCTGTACAAAAGAAACACACTATAATAAAGAAATCAGGAAGTAGAACAAAGATATAGAAATATGAAATTATTTCTGAATAGTTATGACTGTCCTCTCTAACTTGGAGATTGTTTATCAAATAACATCTGTTGATTTCATGTGAATCGTGTACTCTGGTCAGGAAGCTACTTTTTAATTTCAGACTGACTGCTTATGTCCTCTTCAAGACGTCTGCTCTGTTGGGCAAATAAATGTCTTGGGGAATAAAAAGCTCATTAAGGTCAAAAGGATAGTTTCCTGTAAAAGGCCAAAGTTTCAATTAGCCTTACATATTTAGAAAGGTATACAGTAGCATCAGTAACAACTTTAACTTAACCAAATTTGCCTTGTCAAGTTGATTTGACAGACAATGTCAGCAGCAACAAGCTGATGCTGAAGTGATTTTAAAGGGTACCCTGCACAGGACAGGACTGCTCCTGGGATCAAAGGAGAAACCCTTCAAATCCCAGAGACTTTGCCATACCAGAAGCATGCCTCTAGCTATGCCATTTTTGAAAATTTCAGACTTGACAGTTCAGCCATTTCCCAGGAGCAGGTTAGAGAAACTCATGTTATTTTGCTCATGTTTAAAAAGTAAAGAAAAATAGTATTTTCTTTAAGAAGCTCTACACATACAGTGTGGAAGTGCAATTTGGCAAGAAAGAATAACAACTCACAAGCCATCAGATGAACTGGAGCCAAGTGCTCCTTAGCAAAGTTATTGAAATTTGCTGCAGCTGACTTTGCTGAAAACTCCATTTCACCTGAGCAGGCAGCAGCCAGGGCTGTGTGAGGGAAGCCAAGGTTTTCCTGCAAATGCAGATTCCTCTCTCAGCCTCAGCATCAAAAGCACATAAACAGTTTCTTGCTTCTCCTCAGGCTCTGGCTGGGTAGGAAAAACGGCACAGGAATGTGGTCAGAACAGAAAGCAGAGAAGTATCCAAATTTATGAATATGGGATAAAGAAACTTTTATACATGCTAAATAAAGCTGTGGACCTCCAAAGCTTGGAATGGAATCTAAAATATGAATCTCAGCATTTCAAAAATATCCTTCCTGTTAGTAAACAGCTTTGCAACATATTAAAAGATGTGTGTCTTATTTCTATTTCCATTAAAAACCCCAAGATACTGATACTTCAGTTACTCCATTAACAAAATTGGTAGAAAATCAATGAATGTGAAGCATCTTCCTCAGTAAGACGTGATAGGATTGCCACTATTAGAGGATGCAACTACTAAATCCTTACCATAAGTCATTTAACACAAAAAATGTCAAGTTACTCCAGTTCTGGTGTTTCCTAATTTTAAAGCACTTTGCAGTTTTATTAAGATTCCTTTGGGGATTTTAGCACATAAACTGACATGGAGAGTGATGGTATTATATATTGTCCTAGGGTGATGTTACAGTGCTTGTATCCCCAATCGTGAGTTCTGTTTACGCTGGATATTATGTTCTGTGTCTTCAAGACTGGCTTTGAAGGATGAAGTTTTGTTTTGGTTTTTGCTATCAGTCTGCTCACTCCCCCAGTGGCTGGCGGGACACAGAGACACGGCAGTAGGTAGTGCAGCTTTTGCTTTTGCTTCTGGCTCTGCTCTTGCTTGGCTCTGGCTTTGCTTTGCTCTTGCTTTCTGCTCATTAGTTAGTTGATCCAAGCAGTCCAATTTTTCCCTGGACTGCTCTTTTTTCCTTTCCTTTTTTTTCCTCTGGAACCACCTGAACCTGCTCCAGACTGGGACCTGGGAAACACCGAGAGTCTGCACCCTGTGGCCTGCAGCAGCTGCCCCAACATCGGACGGACCGGTAACAGAGCGACCACCCCAGGAGAGACTTTCTGAGTTTGTCATCTTTTCAGAGCCGTGAAAGAGTGTTATTATCTGGTGTTGTTCATTTTGTGTGCTGGGGGTGCCTCACCTGTTCAATAAACAGGTTCTTTCCACTTCTCTCCAAGGAGTCCTTTTGGAACTGATTGGGGGGAGGGGCTGTGTGGGTTTGCTGCCTGGAGAGGCCCCCTTTGGAGGTTTTCTCCCAAATTTGTCCTAAACCAGGACATTTATGCACAGTTTTATGACAGTATGAAAGCATCCTGTTTGCCTTTATCCTGAGACAGGGAATATTCACCAAAAATAAATTGTGTCATTCCAATCCAAAGGGTGGGAAATGAACCAGCTAGAGAAGTAAACTAATCCAACAGTAAAACCAAAACTATGTGGCTCAGAGTTTCTACTCAAACATTTATAAAATGGAAAAAGCTGGCTACTCTGACTTATCTCCAGCTCATCTGCTGATGTCTGACACCCAATTCCTTAAGCATGCCAGCCACATGTACTCGAGCATTTACAGTTTTTACACTTAGAGCCGATGTGAAAGATGCAGCTGCTGAAAGCTTTAAGAGCAGGAGGTGTGAACTCAAAAAAAAAACCCAAAAAAACTTTAAGAAAACCAATTTGCTAACTTATGGAGAGGCTTGGAGTCTCCTCTACCCCACAGTCACTCTTAGGGCAGTTCTTAGCAATTTTTAGTACTGTTATGGTTACACATGTGCATATAAACACCTGCAATATACTGACAATTCAGCTCTTGAATGTATCTATGCAGATAACTGACTAATATTTCATAATGTAGACATTACTTATTTTGGAACAGAGAGGCTGGGTTAAATGTTCCAGTGTATCCTTTGTGCTCGAAGAAGCATGCTTTAACAAAGATCTCCCAAAGAGAGCACATAATATTCAAAGGAATATCAATTATTAAAGTGGTTCAGTTACAAAGATGCTTTTGAAAACACCTAGTGTGCCTAAGTTATACTCTTTTCTAGTCTCTGCATTCATATATAAATGCAGCTGACTTGATTTTCAAATGGAATCAACATCTGAAATATCCCACCAAAGCCTGTGGCTTTTACAAAAGCTTTGCTTGTTTTTTACTATGGAAATACACCTACAGCTAACTAATGGACAAGCTCCTGGGAAGAAATATTTCTTGCTGTTAAAGGACAGGAAAGATTCTGTTCTTTGATGTCACCCAATGGACAATGTTAGCCAGGAAAAATTTGGAAACTGAAGCCATTATGGTTTGATCCAGGGAGCTTGAGATCACAGCTGGAACCATGCAGACACCTGAGCTTAGGGAGAAAAGCAGTAAAGTAGTGTGTCCACTGCCAGTCCTATCAGGCAGTTGGTTAAGAGGGTATGGACAAATGCCACCTTTCCTGCAAACAGTCCTCTATCCTGAAATCTGGGCATCTACAAGAATGGAAAACACCCTGTGACTTTCTTCCCCTACAGACAAAGTGAGCTTACAGAGCAGTCAGACAGCAGTCCTTTGCCATACACAGCAGCTATCTCAAAGGACAAGAATCTTCACCATGTCCTCAAGAAGACCATAACTACTTCCCTGCACATACAGCAATTTGGCAAAAGCAAAACTATATTCCAGAAGTCAAATCAAACTGTACTTGTGTCAGTTTTACACCATGATAGCAAATTTGTTCAGAGCAGAAGGATCCTTGAAATAACTAAAGAGGAAACACAGAGCTGTAAGACAAGTCTAGACCAAACTCACTGGTCCTCTTCCGATCTCTACCTCCTTTTATACAACAGATTTATTAAAGCATGGCCCAGCAGTCTGGGTCAATTACTGGGAAAAGGCTAGGACACAATATATCAACTGAGCAACTTTCTACCTCATTAAAGGTGAAAAAAAGGGGATTTGAGCTACAGCAGCCTCTTGTGCGCCTGCTGATGGGATCTGTGATTTGCTATTGATTGTCCAAGCGGAGGCACTTAGTTCTCCTTACTTCATAGAAAGAACATTTCGTCATTAAAATGAGTGACACAGAAAATCCAACCCAACAAGCCTCAGTCATAGTTGAAGCTTTGGGAAATATGTACTCACCTGGTTTTAGAACTCCTCCTTTATTGACTACGGCTTTTGCAGAGCTTTCCTGAGCAATTTTTATTGATACTTAAAAATTAGGCAGAGCACAAGGCCCAAGTGACTTTCAAGCTGGAAGATACTCTAGCCCTTCAAAGACAAATAAACCTACTAAACTTCTAAAACTATTGTTCTAGTACCTTAATTCCTGACCTACCCCAATTAGATGTGGGATAGTGAATATGAAATTTAATCCCATGAATTGCTTAAGTTAGAGTCTGTATGCTGAAATGAACAAATATGAAGGGAGAAACATGCCTAGATGCTAGAAACAATCAGAGGTGATCGTAAGGCAGATATAGGCAAGTAAGTCAGAATTTGAGGGAGAAAAGCTGTAAGATTTGAAAACATGTTTCCCTGGCCAGCAGCACTGGGCCTTAGAGATGTTCTGTGGCCCTGCGTGCACAATGGCTGTGTGCACAATGGCTCTAACAAAGTTTTCTGTAAAAGCAGGGATAGCTTTATTGTCTCTGGCTGTGGTGCACAATGGCTCTAACAAAGTTTTCTGTAAAAGCAGAGATAGCTTTATTGTCTTCATGCTGTCAGTTTCCACAAACTGAGGCTATTTGCTTTTAGAGCAGTCTCCTTCAACATGGGACCTGCACATTCCTCAAGTGAGGAAAACAGCAGAATATAACATGGTACCATCAGCCCACCAGCCAAGCTGCTGGTCCAAACCAGTAACTGTGAATCCTTGAAAACCTCTAAGGAAGACCTCGCTCTGCCCAAACATCCTGGAGCATTTTTCATTTGCATTTATTTTTAGCCTCTGTTAATTAATTTAAAATAATACTTTTGCTCTGTTTATTTTCAATTAACTGGATTATGAACTTTCCGGCATAAAACTGCATGCTGAAATAGGAGCTTAGTAACAGATAAAATACTGCTCTTTCAGGCATTGCTTTGTCACAGACCTAACAAATGAAGACAAATTCTAACAATATCTCAACTTTGGTTTTTAATGGCTAAGATGATTGCAGTCTTAAAAGAAACCACAGTATGAAAGGCAACCACTGAGCAGAAATATGCCTGGCTCAACAGGACCCATCAGCTATCTTGGGCAGAAACAGGAAGCTTCTTTGAAACTCTTGGCACCCTCAGAAACCCTGAACACATTTTCTTTTGGCTTGGCTTCCTTTGTCACTATAGAGCTAATTGTAAAAAGAGGTCAAATGATTTTTGTAGGATTTCAAATTCAGAGCAAAAGCTAGTACACATCATTAATCAAGTAAATTGCCAGTGCCTCATTCTGCAAAGTAAATTACTTAAGTTATATCTCTTTTTCTGTAGGTTTGATTAAGGCCAGAAAAGACAAATGAGTTTTCAGCATTAAAGAATTGAAAAATATCTTATTCATAATTCATGTGTGGCACTAGGAGGGTGGGTTGGACACTTGGTTGCTTTTAAAAAGGTCATGCATAGAAGGGCATGCACCAAATCTGCTCCCTTCAAAGCTGTCCTACTTCTGAAGTTCAGTTTGCAGCAAATGTAGCCCACACAATGCACAATTACCTGAATCTCTACAAATAAAACTAAAATCCACCAAGGGGTATTAATTCACACCCTTCACATCATAGTGTGAAGACTCGGCAAAATGCCTTTACAATTGGAAGAGATTTCTGAAGTGGATGCAGAGAACCAAGTATCCAGTTGTTATTGATGTTGTGTAAGAGCTGCCCACTTTTCATTTCATGAGTTGACAAGGCAGGGTCTAAAATAACACTCTACAAGAAAGCCACATTGTCTCCAATGCAAGGTAGCTAAAACACTACGATAACTGAAGAGTGGAAATTTTCTCAATTATCTTTGCACTAAACCATGTCTCTTGACCATGGACATTATTTTACCTTTGACCAGAGAGCAGATACCTAATATCAGACAATAGCAAATTTCAAATCTCCAAACATACTTTGATTTATTATTCTAAATTGGCTGCTGGAGGCTTGTCAGTTTGAGTCATCCAGATTATGGATGAAAGCCAGTCTTATCATACTTTAATGAGCATTTACACATTTTCAGATCCAATTTAGAATCACAGAACCCCCTCAACCTTCTCCCAGTATGAAATCCAGAGGATAGCTGTACATAGCAACTATTCAAATATTTAACACAGGCCCACCATTTCATAAAAAGATTATTCCTCTGCAACTGGAAACACAAAATGTAAATCTGCTTGCTAAAACAGCTCAACAGAATACATAACAACCAAATTTGTACCCAAAGAGTTAAAGGGATTTGAAGAGGTTACTGTACTCTCAAACAGAAAGTAACTGGGGTAAGAAAACACCTCTTTCCCATTGTGTCAGCTCGGTATCTGTGAGAGCAACCAGAGGCTGGGTCTGGAGGGGTCTTTCCTGCCCCTTAAGAGTAATGGAATAATGCACTTTCCCCAAAGCAGCCAAGGTGTCTGCAACATTAGCCAGGAGCACGTGCGGAGCAGGGGATGAGCAGTCACTACCCTGAACAGCAGTGAAGTCAACATGCTGACAGTAGAAGCAGAAGTCCAGGTACCATTCTCTCATATTACTTAATATTTCATGGCAGCCTGCTTGCTTCCTTCTCTCTATGCCTTTGCCTATTGGCTACCTCCTCTCCCATATGGAGGAACTACATCATTAAAATAACAGGGCATGGGCTCCCTGACAATTCCCTCCTCTTTACTTTCATACCTGTCCCATCTCTGGACTAGGCACATTGCCCTGTTTCAGCAAAAAATTAACCCTACCAACAGCATCTGACACAAGAGGATGAAGCCACTCATGGGAATTTTACTTGCTATCTACACTTGCATAATGTTGGAGAGAATAACTAAGGCATAAATATATGACCCTTATTATTCCTGATGGGCCTTACAGTGAGCAAAAGGAAGCACATCTGAAGTAAAAAGCAACTTCATAGGCTGAGATATTATAAAATGAGTCCTAATATACATCAACTTGCAAACCTGTTTGGGTAGAAATAAACACCTACTCTACAAGCCCACATTTGCTAACATCCGTAGCCTAATTTGACACTATCTGCACATCTCCAGGCACTAACACCATAAAAATAAGTAATTACAGTAATAATATAGAGGTTTTTGGAACAGCACGAAAGGAATAAGCTCAGATAGATGTGCAGGAAAAGTGCTACAGAGTTCTGCAGCAAAAACCGAGCCACCTGCTGACTGCATAAAGGAGAAACCTCTTAAGAGGCTCCATTAACAAGGTGAAAAGCATCAGCAAAAAGAGAAAAGGAAGAAATAACTGAATAAGACAGAGAATTGGAGGGAGTGACAGAGGGATGCCACACTCACAGGTTTTAAATGGAGTTAATGCTGCCCTTAGCTGGTTTACAGAGGCAGACACACCTGAGCTTTGCTTTCCTCTCACAACAGAGTGCCTCAAGGTGCCCAGAAATATCTGTCAGGTACCAGACAAGAGATGGATTTTATGGAGCCTTGAAGGGAGGTGGAGAGGCCAGGAGGAAATGAGGTGCTAATGCTGATCATAACAAAACCTGCTGGAGCCAGCCATAATGGGTGAGTGGGAGCGTGTCTGAAGTGAGAATGAAGGTGTTAAGGGATGCACCACGCTACATCAATGTCAGACACTGCCTGGTGCCTCTGAGCAACTCAGAAACAGACACGCAACACAACTGCCCAGGTACAGTTCTTTGTGGTTATGGCAGCTGTCTGCACCTTCTCAAAAATTATAAAGCAAAGCTTTCATATTAATGAAACACTTGAGTGGAAAGGTTGTGGGAAATACAGCCAGAAGACAGAAGTGCACTTTGTAACAAAGGCATTCTTTTGCTTACCAACTTTGTTTCCCATTTTCACTTATTATGAACACACTGGAGGGCACAAAGGCAATGAAAAGCCAGCAACTGGGGCTCACACAGCACTTCCTAAGCTTCAAGTGACTCAGCCTTCTTCAGCAATACAGAACCAAGATGTACACTCTCTCCTCTGCCACCACTTGTTTTTAAGTGCCCCATCATCTGTATTTACACACAGGTCCACAGCCATTCCCCTTTGGACAGGGGAGTAAGGAGAGATTCAAGAGGCACAATAACACTTCTAAAACATTCTGATTAAGTAGAATGGCTTTGTAAAATCTTGGGCAGTGATTACTCTTCACTGGTTAACTTCTGTTTCTGTATAGACTAGCCTATCATTTTTATTATCCTGAACTGATTAAGGGGGAAAAAATCTCACTTATATCCTGTCTACCGAGAAATAAAGGACCTGACCTGCCAGATCTACTGAAAGAGCCTCTCTGTGCTTTTGAAGAACTCAGAACAACTTTTAAGAGCTATACTTCTGAGGAAACACTAGATCTCTGAATCCATGCAGTTTTGCTTTGCTCTCTCCAGCCAGTGCATATGACTATAAGATAATCTATTGCCAGCAGCCAGTTCTTTCTTTTATCAGATGGTGCAGTGTACTGGGACAGTTCCCACAACTTCTTGCAAGGGACTATGTATAGACTAATTTGTCTCATTACCAGGTTTTTATGCTTGGGATGAGAGAATAGATAAACATACAACATCAGTCCTCTGCACTGTGAGGAATTCCTTTTTCCAAGCATGCTCACATGGTGGATCCTGTTACCTACAACCTAGTCATAAGGGAAACTGGTTCTTAGGCACTTGCCATTTGCTGCTCATCTACTCACCATGACATCCATCCACCTCACAATGGGACTGGATGCCAAGGAGAAAGGATGCAACCTTATCAATGAGAAATGCTAAGTATGGTTCAAAAATTATTTGAAATAAAGAGTTTTGAAGTCACAGTGAAGCAACAAGCACCCCAGCACACTAAAGGTGAGTTTCTAACAGCCCTTTCTCATTAAACACAGCACACCACTGCAAAGGGACTGGCATACACAAAGCTCTTAAGATTTGGAAGATAACTGAGCTTCAGCAGCCTGGACAGGAGCTGTAGCCACTAAGCCCCTGAAGGAGGCACCACCAGCATCGGGTGGTGTTGGAGTTCTCTGATGGGGGTGCTCATATAACCCCTGCCAGATGCAATTTGAGATGAGCCTAGACTATAGATTTGGTATGTGTAAGCTATGAAGTAGGCTATTGAGCACATAATACTCCATTAAGTATCAAACATTACCTTTCTATCTGTACTTCTAATTTATGTTTCATCATCACACTAACTTTTGATTCCATCCATGAACTGCCCTGCCCTTATTTTATTAAACTGAGCCCCAAAATTTGCCCAGGTAGGTACACCAGCTGATTAATGACACTTGCACGAGTGGTGGCATCTAGGATTTTAATGAAGTCCGGAAAACTATTACCTTGCTAATTTGAAGGTAAAGAAATAGTTAAATAGGGCTTTTATTCAGAACATTTCCAAGATGTTTTAAGATTACTCTAATGCAATTGCAGGCCCACCCTTTGTAGTCACCAGAGTTATACTTGTTTATTGCGTCTGAATAAATTTGACACAAGAGTGCTCTCAGGCACTGCCAAAAGATTTATGTATGCTTGGATGGTACAATCTGCATTTCTATATTTTGAAATATTTAGGTTCATCAATAAAGTTAAAGGGCAGTGAATTAAAAATCAATACAAAGGCAGACTTCTTAAGGCAACACAGAGGGAGTTCATGGAATACAAAATTGCTAGAATTTGTTAAATTGGGTGCAGGGAATGAATTTTAAGAAGGACCCAGTGTTACCATTATGCAACTTCACATAAAACATAGTAAAAAAAATAAATCGCACTTTGGAGTATGAACTGACAGATACAAAGGTCATGAAGTAACTCCTCTGCCTTTTCAACCTTAAGTAAATTACTGCACAGTTGATTAGATAAATTACTGCAACGAGCTGTGGGTCACCTTGATCCAGCTCCATCGCTGTAGCAGGCGGTGTGCTAATACGCCACAGGAGGCAATGAGCTAATTCAATAGGCAAAGTCTGCACTAACAGACTATTGTTTCTTATTATTATCCAAACGTAAGGAAGCTTGCAAAGCATCCCTCATGCTTCCCAAAACACAGAGAGAAAATCACTAGGTTTGTATTTGTCTTCTGGGAGGAGTGACCTTGGACAACCTTCAGAAAAAGTAACCACGTACAAGTACAAACATATCTGCAACATAATGGTGGGGGAAAGAAATTCCTCAAGCTTACACTTTTAAAAGACAGAAAAAACTGAACGAGAATGAAATCCTCTGCCAACACAGGCAGTGACAACCACATTTCATTTCAAATGAAAGCCTTCTCTAATCTCACCTGAAAACTGGTGTCAGCACAACACTCAAAGACAAACTTGAAACAAAGAATACTGGACTGCAGTTAGCTAAGGGAAACCTTATCCAAATTACTTATGCCACTCTGAAAAGCTGTTAGAATTATTTTATCCACCATCCCCTGTGCTTGCTGGCCTGTGCCTTGTTTAAAGACAACTCACAGGCAATACAGAAGAACTAAAAAAGTACAAAGAAAAGAAGTGAAAAAATTTTAAAGAAATCCCCAAATGTTTACCATTATACATTCATTGGATTGACTACACTAATACCTAAGATAAGCTTCTTAACAAGGCTGTCATGAACTAGATAATACCAGATACCTAATCAGATGGCAGCTGTTTTCTCCACACTTCTCCCTAACCAATCTCATGGGCACTCACTACTTTAAAATCTTGACCAGTGCAGGCTACCACTACCCTCACTATCCCTGCATCCTGTCCAGTAGGTTATTTTAGATTTCTTCTTCCTCAGTCTAACAGCTGTAAAACAAACCATTACTGACTCTTAGTGACCTGTACATCTTGGAAGGCAACAGCAAATAGATAGCACTTAAAGAACCTCTATGGCAAAATTTCATAGTGTCTGACTGGTATATTTGTAGAGTCATCAGCAGAGGGAAAACTTCTCAGTTTATTCATCCAGTCAGTGAGCAAAACTTCTACAAATACAAATTTTAGGAATACTAGAGCTAGCTAATTAAATATGCAACTTCTCAAACCCAGTATTTCCTACTGAAAATCATTCATTATTATTATTACCACCATCAAAGGAAATTTCAGAAAAATACCTCATTCAGAGTTCCTTATTCCAAAAGGTATTTTTATTTTTAGTTGGATCTAACCAAAAATGTTTCCTTGAATTTGCATTAAGAAATTACTAAACTGCATTTTCCTAAAAGCATGTTGATTTTTGTGAATTGAGGTATGGGCCCACATTTTCTAACAAAATTGAATGGCTCAGAAGATTACATTTCCTATAATGCAATGCAGATCTTCCTCTGAGGGATCTGTATGATATATTACAGAAACTGCATAATTTTGAATAATCTCTGGAGACACAATCCAGAAAAGCAGGCCAGCCCAAAAGGGAGAATGGAAAACACATTATGTGTCTTAACTACAGTCCTCATCTGGTATGTAGCTGAAATACTACACAGGCTCAAAATGAAATACTGCAGAGCCAAACAATAATAGAAATTATGCATTTGCACCCTGAAAACTGTTAGAGTATTTCATTTTAATTAAAGAAAAATCAAATGGAGAGTTTTGGAATTCTCACTATGTAAAAATGTCCTATTTAATGTTTTAGTACCAACCTGGAACAAACTCAAATATTGAAATGTAGGCATTCCCACTGTGAAGGAAACTTCAAATTTTGCCTGGCTATAATCACGGCTAATTCCCTCCTCTAATTTCAAAGGCAAAACTAAGTGATGTGTAAGGAGAGCAATTTGCCCTTCTCCTATGATTTTTTTTTTCTTTATAAAAGTCTCAATTTTCTGAAACGTGAGTGCCTTCAGTAAATCCTGGACAGCTGCTATTTAGATGCTCATCTAACTTTCAATTTCGCAGTGTTAGTCCTATGTTCTATAAAGCTTTCAATCCTCATGAAGTCATGCCTCATCTTGAAATGGTTATCCTGGGTGGTTTTGGAGGTGATGTGGCATTTTAATCTCCCCTTGGTATGTACAGAAAAGGGAGGTGAAAAGGATCAGAGATAAATGATGGTCTCATAGCTCATTCCACAAAACCCATCACAGGGGCATTCCGAGGCCATTCAGCTCCATATGAATATACCACCTGTGTAACATATAGGCAAACTTTGCAAGCTGAACACATTTTGCCATTGTTTGGTGTATTTGGAAGAACACAAAGCAAGCTCAGGCTAATGAATCAGGCCTTGCATCTGCTGCTCATCCCCTCTTTCCAAGAATTCCCTTGCTAACATCTATAATAACTGCCAGAGCAAAAAGCCAACAAGATCACCCCATCATGAGTGTCACAAGCACTAACCCAGCTTTCTTCCTCCATCTATGAGGTGTATGAGTTTCAGTCATCTTTATTCCTGCATCCCTATCCCACCCACACCAGTGTCAGCATGTTGAGTCAGCCACCGTTGCACTCTCTTACATCAAACAGCCCTTTGTAATATTAACCTGTGTGAGAAAGCTCAGCTTGATCCCAGCTGTTAATCAGGTTACACCCTGAAGTATTTATTGTGCTATGGTTTGCACTTTTGTACACGTTTGCATCACTGTCGTTAAGAACCTGTCACACGCACAATAGGTTAGGGAGGATTTTTCTTCTTATTGAAGAAGTTTCCTCTTTGGGGTTTTAATGGCTGCATGGCAGGTTCCTCACTGCATGTTTCTGCTGACAGGCTCTGCTCAGGAAACATCTCAAGAAGTATTGCTCCCCCATCTCCATCTCCTCATGCATCATGACCTAGCTGTGCCACACTAACCAATGCAGAGAAAACACCTGACATGAAATGTTATCAGAGGGACCATGAGAGGACTGGGGAAGCAACAAACTGACACTGGAGGTAGTCAGTTAGCAAGAGTCCACAGTGGCTCTCACTTTCCCTACCTTTTTGAAAAGCCAGGAAAAAGGCATGAAAAATGGCTGATAAACACAGGAGCTACCCACCTGCAGGTTACCAGTTCAAACCAAATCCTGAGTCTAAAGCAGCAGCAAGCCTCTGTTATCCCCCGAAGGTTGTTTGGTAGTTTTTAAGTAAAATGCTGTGTAAATAAGTCATGCTATAAGGAACATTTACTTTCTGCCAAATAAATACTCATCCAAAAGCAGCACTAATGCAAGGATAAAGCACATGGGGACCATCACATCATCATGGTCCAACTATACTAAAGCCATCCCACCAGCAGAAGAATGCAAAAATCAACCTCCCTCTGGAAGAGGCAGCATTGCCGTAGGGAACTTTGAGGGCTGCTAAGACCTCCTTTACTTCTTTTTTTCTTTTTAAGTAAGACTTACAGCATCTCCTGTGTGACTACTTTCTCACAGTAAAACTTCTATTTTACAACGCCCTTTCTCCTGCATAGCTTTATTCTGATTTATTTGTAGCGCCCACACCTCCCCAGTACATGGTCGTTTCTGAGAAACACTTGGAAAAATGCATCTCCTGAAAACATCTGTGCTGTTGTTGTGTAGCAGGCAGTAGAAGTAAACAACATGACAGCCACAAAGGGAGGCTTTCAGCAATGAGCACTTTTGATGCTGCAACAGCGACGCTGATTGCTGACAGGTACCTGAGGCAACACCTAAACACAACAGCTATCTGCCATACCTGGAGACCACGGAAAGGTCACAGCTCAGGGATACAGACATATGCACCCACAGACAGGAACTCCTGTCAAGATTCATTCTCACCTGTTTCTCGAGTATGACATTTATTGAGCACAGCAATGGTAGTTGCGGTGCTCCCACTGCAGCAAGAAGCCGGGCAGGGCCCTCAGGGCCTCCTGGCACCCCGTGCCCACAAAACGCCTTGTGTGCAGGTGGAGCTGCTTTGTTCTGAAAGGTATCTACAGCATGTAACACAGAGTTATTCCAAAAGCTTCCCTCCACATTTTGCACACAGACTGAGAGTGTCCTGTTTACAGTCAGGCAAGAAGTGCAGCAGCAGGACCAGAATTGAAGTTATTGGATATGGGGCTCACAATTTCTCCTTTCTGACAGGTCTGAACAAACCTGTCTGCTTCTCTGAAAACTCTACTACACTTGCAGGGCCCCAGGCCTCAGCCAGCACTTGCTTTGACCCCTCAAGGAGCCCACAGTACACATCAGGCTCCCGCTGGGCAATCCCCACGAGGGCTCTGCCAGTCTCCACTGGGAGCCTCTGAAGAACAACATCATTTTTACCTTGCCTTCATTTGAGGCAGACCCATTTCAAATGTCATTTTCTCCCCCAAACACTTAGTAAGAAGTAGTCTGTAATAATGAATTGCTAGTGATGCAGGTTTTTTTGCAGTCATACTTCTAATCAGTAATACTTCCAAACACTGTTAAACCCCTGCTGGCAACAGCACGCACCCTCAAAATCCTTTCACAGCCTTTCCTTTCCAAACTTTCCTCCCCTTTCTAACCATCAGGATTACACACAATATTTATGACCATAATTACACTGTCTCTTAAGAGAGTAGCCGTCTGTGAAAACCACAGTACACTGACCAATTCTATATTTCACATTAATAAGACTCATAAATAAACCTGACTTAATTTACAATAGCTGCTTTCTCAGAAATACAAAACTTGCATCCCAGTTTATGATTCCTTGCTGGCTATTTTAGAAGTTGGAGCATTTTTTCATACTAGTGCACATATTTTATAACTACTGCTGCTTTATAATGTAAAAAGAAAAAACAGTAGAGAATAGGTTTAATCTCCCTCAATTCAATAGTAATGAGTAGAAAGAAATGTAAAATAACAGTAGTGAATATAAAATTTCTTGGGAAGTTAGTCTTGCTTCCATTATGCTTTGAAAGACATATTTAAAAAAATCTTAGAGGCTTCACCGTTACTCATACTATAATGTGCTATACAAGAGTAATTTCTAATATTGTCTATCTTGTAAAAAACTAGCTGTGGTGACATTAATATTATTTTGTGGTTAAAAAGAACTAGCCTGGGGACTCAGAAAATTAAAACTAGGGCTCAATATTTGATTGTTATGTGTTTCCTGTACTTTGTTGGATATAGAATTTCATCACTTTATTTATTATTTATATTATTATATATACATTTATTTATTTACTGTTTATTTTTTATTTATCTTCTACCTAATTCCTCCTTCATCCTTACCAATCAGCTACATAGCTGCACACATATGAATGCTAACCAAACTTGCTTTTTACCTACCTTCACCAAAGACCTCCCCTATAAAATGAAAATGCAGGGAAATATGTTCAGGTCTCTGCCAACTACACCTTCCCAGCACTGGCTCACTCAGGTCAAAACGCACAGGCACAACCTCCTGGCCTTCCTGACACCTCTCATGGGACACAGCCTCTGTCTGGTGACCTGCTTGGCACAACAGTGTTTCCACAGCAGCTCACAGATCAACACTGCTTTCAAACAGGGGCTGGGATTAATGTTCACTAATTTGGATCATTTCAAAAAGCAAGGATTTTCCAACACTACCTACAATCGAGGAGACACTGAGAAGAAACACTGTTTGCAATACATCCATATGTTGAGCTGTATAGTGGGTGTGACTTCAACACACATTTGTGTGCAGATCTTGTGGCTTCCCACTGAAACGGGACTTTGCAGAAGAAAAGCAATGGGTACATAGTACAGAATCATCATGTGTGATCCAAACAGTAAATCTGTTCTATACCCACGCAATAATCTATTGATTACTATTAAAACTAGATTTATTTGCATTCTATTCAGTGTGTTACCTGCCAAGAATCTCTAAGAGAGAACATTCTGGAGGTGTATTATTACATTTCAGTATTTCATATTTCCTCTATTTGAAATAACTCTGCAGTGCAACATTTTATCTCATTTAAAGCAGTTAGCTTATGCCTGTGAGATTTTAAAATTTTTTTCAGAACATTTAAATAGCTGTCTGCTATTCAGTTAAAGCTCTGGGGCACCACATGCAAATCTTTCTTACTCTAATTGCACCTACTCTTGAAAAGGGGTCTGCATGATGTTTTATTCACATTCCCATTGTGTTATTGCCTCCAAACAACAACAATTTCAAGTAAGTCTAGAAATACAGATTCAGATTCTTTCTTAGGTTTGGATGACCTGGCTAGCAGAAAAAAATATAACAGCAACAAAGTCATACCTTATAAAGTCACTCCAGTGAAAAGATGATGTATGGCTGGCATAGCACTATCTGTGTAAAACTACAAATTCCACTGTTCCAAATATTGTGAAGATTTGCAACTTATCAGCATTATTAACTGCAATTAGTTTGTCAAAAACTTAGATTATTATCTGCAACCTGTTTAGTGTTTCTCCTACAGTTCTAGCTCCTGGAACCACAGGTAACAGCAGTCTCTGTTAACCATAAAAATTACTTACAGTTGATGGTTTGAAAAAACAGCTAAAAAGAACTTTAGACCTAACAAAATAAGAACAAAAGCATTCAGATCTCTGTTTAAAGTCTCACTGTTTTCTAGCTAGAGACTAGAATGTCTGACTCCCCAAATAAGTTGAGCCTTTGCTCATCACCCTAAGTTAAAGAAACTGCAATGTAAGCTTGTGGTCAGCCTTAAGAAAATGTAAATTGAATCAAGCTGAGAAGTATAGAAGGACTTGTCCCGCTTAACTGCGTCTTCATGTTTCAACATGCATTGTAAGTTTTGAGCAGCAGATGGGAATTTAAGAGAAATGTTATTAAAGTTCACATGACTAAAATATTACTGGGTGTTCTTTTTCAAAATACAGTCTACTCCCAGAACTCCAAATAAATTGCAATGTGCTGATCTAGCGAGTCACAAAAATTGTAACTGACCAATTAGTTTTTATCTTATACTCAGAGAAGTGCAGAAACCAAAGCTATAGAGCAATTTTTAATTGTAATTTTTTCCAACAATATCTTAATGACTGGTAGTAATGCAGTCATTCTAAAACCTAAGTGAGTTTAAACAAAATAACTAATAAAAAGGATTTAATATAACAGCTTCCATTTAACCCACAAAAGCTTCACCTAAAATTTAAAGAAACAAAGATGAGAGCATAGCAATATGCAACTCTTAGTCTTCTCACTTGCTTCCTTCCCTTCAGACCATCTGCACTTTTCACAGAGATGCCGAAGTAGCAACTGGAACAGTTAGGAACGTAATCATGGCAGTAAACACTGGAATATCATTAGAAAAAATGAAATTATTTGGAAGATGCAAAAATCAGTCCTGTTCTGTAAAGACAGTATCATATTTAAAAACATCTCTGCATGTTAAATTTGATGGAGCTGAACACTCCCACTGACTTCCCTGGCAGTTCTCAAAGGTAAACTTCACTGCCAGGGCTTTGCTAAATGCAAGCCTAAGCTCAAATGGAGGCCCAGTGCCCCAAAGACCAAAATCCGGTCTCACATCAAGCAGTGTAACACGAGCCATCACTCTGAGGTTGGTGGGTACAAATCTCTTAATTAGTGATTTAAGCAGTAATGCTCCCACTCAGTTTAGATAGATCAAATACCACTCAACCAACATTAAAAGAAGTAAGGGAAAACAGAAGCAGACTTGAAAAATACAAGCTGTTGGTGAATGAAGTAGCAGACAGACTGAAAATAAGTTTTGAGGTTTCTCCTTAATTTCTCAAAGCAACAATATGAAAGATAAATCAGGTAAAAATATAAGGTAAAAATTAAAAGAGAAAGGTTAGCCCACCCTTTAAATGATTTAGTATTTTCTTCTGGTAAGTTAGAAGGTAAGCATTTCTTAAATTACCCTTTTAAGTCTTGATTCATGCTTCAGTGCTTTTTTTTGAGCATGTACTTAAGTTCTGTTGATAGGAAAACTTATTTATTCACTTGTTGAAGTACTTTTCTAAATTGAGATCTAAATCAGCATCTATAAAAGCTTCATTCAAATCAATGGGAATATTTTTATAGACCTTACTAAAAGCTCTATCAGCCACTAAGTCAAAGGAGAGCAAACCAAGAGGTGGAAAAATCCAGGATGCTTCTCCAGGAAGCTCCAAAACCTCTGTACTTAGTAATAACTTTCTTTCATCCTCTAATATTAAATGACAGCACTAATAATATGCAATATCAAGTTATTAAGCATCTAGTCCCAAGCCATCCAATTAGTCTGCTGCAATGTAATTAAAACAAAACCAACATTAACTCAAAAGTGAAATTCACTTCAGTTGAGATGAGCACAGCAAAGAATAAAGTTCATTAGAACTAGATGAGATTCATATCCAGATTGGTGTAAACTCTGGGTAATTAGCTTGAAACAGCTTAGCATTACCCAAGGAGGATATGGATAATTGGGTTCAACATCCCTGAAGATCTGCTATGTTTCTTGAGACAATAAACCATTTGTGCTTTGAAGCTGCTTCCCATTTTTTCCATCAGCCTCATCTGACAAGGGCTATTGATCTGATAATTTACTTGTCAAAACTTGTTAGTCAAGGCAGGACAAAAGTAACAAGGCATGTAGGTAATCCAAGAGATGAATCTGTCCTAATGACTTTCAGGGACCCCAACCACTGCAGTGGAGATCAAACAAATCTCTGAAACAGTTGAGTCTAAGCCAGGGATCACATAGTAAAAGAAAATAAGCAGGCCAAGAATTATTATATTATTCTGTGCAAGGTGGCTACAGAAAGATAAAACCACCATGTACAAACACAGAGCAAAGCATTTGGTCACTTCAGACTCATGTCCTCTGCTTAAAATATTTATTAATGCTAAAGTTCAGGGTCAACTAGGGGCTTCCTTGAATTTATTTTCTCCTGACTCCAACCATTACCCTGCCTGGAGCAGGTTACAGCTGAAGATGGAACTGGGCGTGGGCATTTGTTATCCTGCTGCTGTGTCAAGAAATACGATGTCGCAAATCTGACACAACATGACCCTCACTTGTCTCACCTTGTCTTAATCGAGAGGACAGCTGGTAATTGATTCTGGAAGATTGGACATTTTCTCCTTGAAGGTTTAAGAATATACAGCACCTTCCAATCATCCCTCACATTATCAGTCATATAGCTGACCCAAAGTGGTAACAAGACAGCCCTGACAACTTCCCATTATACCTGAAATGATCTTTGGGCAACCTCACCACCTCCCAGTCTCTTCTGATTTATAACTGGCTTTGGTTGAGCCAGCCCACTAGATTTCTAGTCTGCTGTAGATACGAAAGGAATAAATTCCAGCTCAATCAAATACTTTTTATCTTATACATAGAGAAATCAGGAATTAACCTCCTGAAAACTGTGAGGCTGGATTCAGGATGCATTCTTTCATTGAATGTTGGGAGTCTGGATATTCCAGAACTTTTGAGAGATGCTTGAAAGTGTGATATTTGAGTGACATTTTTTCCTCTGGAAAACAAAGTTTAAAGTGTGCTCACAGTGTGCACAAAGTTTAAAGTGTACAAAATTAATATTCTGAAATATTAACACGTGAAAGTTGGGATTTTATGAAAAACAGCAAATACTGCAATTACTACAAGTAAATTCCATGAGGACAACACTGTCATTTTGCTACATTAGTCTCCTAAGAGGGGTAAGAAAAGAATGTCTTTTTGTATTCAGCACCACAAATTCTGATGCCACAAGCAACAGAGTCCAAGAAATACAGCTGTGTACCTTTTACGCAGCTATTTTCCAAAACAGAAATACAATTTCAAAATCCTCTATGAGTTAGAAAACACATTTGGTTTTATCAGTTACGCCATCTCCTCCAGTGCTACTCTTGGCAGTAGAGAAGGGACTCCAGCACTGGAAATTACCTGGAGTGATTTTTTTCCCAGGGTTGCAGGATAGTTTTTAGCATGCAGAATTCAATCCTAATCCACGTCACAATTCCCTCAAGCAGACTCTCTTCCACCAGCTCACTCTGGCAGCTGAAAATCTGACATTCACAGAGGAGAGGTAGCAGGGGAAACAAAAAATAGCAAACCAAATATGAAAAAGGCCTTTCACATCCTACTGATGAGCAGATATCACCAGCTATAGCAATAAAAATGTTTTCTTTCCTGCATGCACATGGGAGAAGAAAGGGAAATTTAATTCTAAATGCAAATCTCAGAAAAAAAAATCTTGCAGAAGAGTAAAGGCAGTAGGGAAATCCTAGGTACAAATTAAAGAGAAAGTATATGTAGAGATCAGAGATAATAGCTCAAGAATTTTTACTTGTTTTTGTTATTAGGCTTTAATTAAAGATTCTTCATTTTTTCTACTCACACATTTCCTGTCCCCATTCCCATCAGCCAGCAAGAAACCTAGCCCCTAAGTGCTGTTTTTCAGTATTGATAAGGTTCATCCTCAGTTTTTCTATTTCTCATCTCTGACTGTGGGTTTCAAGACTCCATCTTACCAGGAACATTTGATGCTGTACAAGATCATACATAAAATCAATGCCAGACCCCTCTCCATAACAATGCAGGCTTAATGCTTTTTAGACAAAACGGTGACTGCTAATGAAGTCACGTACATGAGACCAAAACCACAGTAATTCCACAAGCTAAAGATATCATTAATCAGGCTTAACAAGTAATATAACTAAACAGGTTTGCAAGCAGATCTTTTTTAAGTTGTGTGAAAACAAAAGCCATTTAATGTAAAGTGGAGGTGTAAGTGAAAGCCAGAGACTTCAGGATTTGCCCAGGAGTCTGCAAAGGAAGGAGAAAGCAAGTTGCTGAAATGGCTGAACAAAAAAAACCAAAAAAATGCAAATGACAGAGTGTCATTATAGGACATGAAAAGAACATAGCACCTCTCCAACTCATGCAGGAAAGAAAGAACAAATTCTTTAACTTCATCTACATATATAGATTCTGAACCATGACCAGGGATTGGAGAATAAGGTGACTTCCTCTCCAATTCCACTGGTCAATTGAAAAGTTCATCAAAATGACCTCCTCATAGAGGTATGCAGAATAACAACTTATGTTTATGGAGCATTCATGGGAAAGTGGACTACAAGCATGAAAACATCAGAAAACTTCAGAAAGCATCAGAAGGCTTGTAGTTTTCAGGGCTACAACAGATTATTAGATCAGGCACCCCCTGTTCTTGTGGGCCACTGAGGAACTGCAAATTGAAGACACCTAGAAGGTCTCTCACCATGTTGCCTCAGGCACTTCACAGCTAACTTACAGAAGCATGAGCTTTTGGTGAAATTCTGGTGCACTGTTTATTTTTTACATCAGTAGATATAAAGACAACAACAACTACTTCAAAGGAACTCCAAGCAGTGTGATACTCATGAAAAGGCTAAGACATCAAATTCAAGTGATTTGCCCATAATAATGGGGAAAGTTCTTATAGTGTGGAGAACACTTTGTTTTTGCTGATTCTCTCTCAACAGGTATAAACTACAAGAGCTTTCTCTCCGAGGTGATTCTGTAAAATGGATGGGAAAAAATATATTGACTGTAAAAATCATCCAAGACCTTTTCTCAACTCGTTCATCCAGATAAATGGTGATGGAACAGAAAGACCATTTTGCAGCAATGAATTAATGAAGATATCATGAATATTGTGACATTTCTCACTGCCTCATAGCCAGCTTGCTACTACTGGTTTACAGCAGGGTATGATAAGAGCAAGAAAGTCATTCTGTTCTCATTAGATTTTCATATGTGTCAGACCAAGCTTTTCCTGTGCATCATTCTTTTTGCAGTCATATATTTGCAGAATAAAGACAAATTAATTTGTTGGAGAGTGGTCAATCACAGGAAGAGGCCCACAGAGAGTCTGGGCTCCATTTCTGAAGATATCTAAAACTTGACTGGACAGTCATAGCAATAACCTCATCTACTAAGACCTGCTTTCAGCTCACCTATAAAATCACCAGAGATCCTTCTGAATCCAGATGCAATTCTGTAACTGATTATCTTACACTGTTGTTCTGCAGTCCAAGGCAGCTGAGAGCACTTCTTCCTCAAGCAATTAGCTCCAGAGTGGCAATGCCTATATTCTGGTAGGAAAATGTCATTTATGTGATGGAGGTCCTGAGGCTGCCCCCATTCTTTAGGTTGAATTCTGCTGGAGTCATTCAGTGCCTCACACAGAATTTAGCTGGACAGAGATCTGGCTCCCTCAATATGAGAAACTATGAAATGTGCTGAAATGAAAATGACAAATGCTGAATCAAATGACAAAACAATTTTTGTGAAGTTGGGTGGACAAATGAAACATAGCAATACAAAATCTCACAGGCATAAAGCAGAATGAAGTCCAGCATGTGAAATTAAATAATTTATATATAGTGCCTAAATTATGACTCTTAACTTCAGGCTTCTTACATATACTTTTTGTCCAGAGCAAAAAAACCTGTAGTATTCTTAACCTTCTTTATGCGCAAGAAACTTAATGATTAATATCATAAACTGAAAGATTAAATGCAGAAACCATGAAGAATAGGTGGTTAATTCACTTAGCCCCTTTCACACTCATTCTAAACCACACTACGTAAAGAATGTAGAGGAAGAGTTTATGTGAAGCAAAGCTGTAACACATCATCTGGTTTCAGCAGAAAATATTTATACTTTCAGTAGACTGACACCTCCGAGACATTTTTCAGTGCATGAAAATTCATGAGAACTCAGGATAAATGCCAAGTGCTAACGTGATGATTTTAATGCAGCAGCAAGTACCTCTTTGGAGTTTGTGGAGACCAAGAAGTGTTCTCAGACTGGGACAGCACTAAAGTGCACATAATGAGCCAGGAGTTATTTTAAGTCACCCAATCTATAGAAGGTAGGTCACAGTGTTCCAGACTGGAAAATGATCTGCAATTATTTTTGCCTTTTCATGGAAAGGCAAGACCCAGTGCCCTCAAGTCAAAAGTCAGAAACAAAGACTCAATTTGGAACTAATTCTTATGTGTAGATGGCAAGGTACACATCTTACATTGGTTTACTCTTCTCTGAGGCTTAACTACTGCCTTCATTGTGAACTTTGAACTGTTGAACTCACTTTGCACAAATTATTTAAGTCACCCTAAGTGAATTCCCAGGTGCTGCATTATTGTTAAATACACTTTACCTCTCAGTCATACAGCTTCATTTTACCATGATGGCGCCAGCAAGACTTTTGCAGATAAAAAGGAGATATTTTTTTTTCCCCAGTAACTCATTCTAAACCCTTTCTAAAACTCATTCATTTATGCCTAAAGAATTCCTTTCTCTCTTCTCTAATTTTATCCTTCATGTTACCACAATTCTTTTTCTTTACCATATTCTACCGGATTCTTAAACCATCCTGCTTACAACTACTACAATGTTTTTTCTGACCCTCCAGTTCCTCTTCTGTAATTTTACATGCAGTATATGAAAGCCCAGTGGTATCAGAGAGTTCAGCACCAAATTGATAGATCTTACTCTTGCAAGGCAGATGAGAGAGAAGTCATGACCACTTTATTATGGGATTATTTATTATTATTATTTATTAAACAAATCAAATATTATAAATAATAAATTAATATATTTGTTATCATAAATTAAAAAGTAATCATTATTTATTTAACAAAACCCACCTGCACTGCTGCTTGTGCTTTCTATTACCATACCATGCTGTAGACATGTACCATCTGATTTATCCTGATTACCATTTCTGAAATTTTCAGAAAATTTCCTTCAAACAACAGTGTAAAGTATTTTATCAGACATACTCACTTGGATTCTGCCATGATTAATTTCATTCTCATTCTTTCTCCTAGTCACCCTTCCAAGTATCTTTAAAATATTTCTTTATCTTCCTTACTATTGGATGGATCTCAGAACTCCTGTCTTCCTAATCACTTCTTCCAAATACTTAATGGAACTAACAAATAATACTCTTCCAGATATCAAATAATATAAATTATTTATTAAGAAAATAGAAAAATTTAATGGAAAGCAGACCTAACTCATACCAAGTTTCTGCTTATAAGCACTTACCTGCATTTCTCTCAACAATTTTTAATCCACCTAATAACAATGCAGCAAATTGTTCTACCTGACAGACTGTAGCAACTGCTCCACAATAATAAAGAAATTTTATCTGTTCCCCACCATGCCATCCAACATGCAGTACTGAGCTAAAAAGACCTAAAAGGATGATGTGATCTGTACCATCATGACCTCACTGAAATCAACCGGGCTCTGGCAGTTTAACCAAGCAGAGAATAAGGTCCTATTTATTTTTGTTAAAGATACACTTCTTCTTACATTGCATTAGTAGTCTAACCAACTGAGAACTAGTCAGGCTAACCAGAAAATCTGATTTTTGCTTCAGCTGAAATTTCTGGTCACAAGCACCATTAAATATTTGAGCACAGCCACACTAAAGCAAGGCAAGGCACTCTCTAAACTCCATCACTGAGCCAGAAACTCTCTTGGAAGTTTCATGAAGTACCTAAGTCCAAAAAACTTTAGAGACTGAATAACAGAAACAACATTTTGTCATAGCCAGTGGAAAATGCTATGTATCAGCTAATAACTTTGTGCTTTTTAAAGCCCAAAAGAAACTCAGCCCTCTGGTACAGACATGAAATTCTCAGGGGAAGGGGTCAAGGGAGAGAAAAAATATTTAAAAATATAAAACCCAAATTTAATTAAAAGCAAAAGGACAGCTGATGGCAAAAAGTGGAAGTAGGGCACACTCTCAGATGAATCAAGGAACTCTAGGTCACTATAGTCTATTTTCAGCTGAGTGTTTTTTAATGAAGTCTCATCCAGAGGCAGCAACAAGCATGGCTTGTGTCAAATAAATGGGGGAAATGCCAAGAGGTAAACACAAACCTTCACCTTTTACCAACAGAATCCATGAGCCACCTTGAGCAGTTCAGGGTTCTGGACCAAGCTGAGCATGACTCCAGTGACACTGCTCCCCACTCCACCACAGCTCTCCAGATGAGGGGACTGTCTGGGAACTGGGGATGCCCAGCCTGCAGAGGAGCTGGCTGGCACTCTGCAGCTCTCTAGGCCAATGTCCTTTTCCAAGAAGGACCACTGCCAACACTAGATCAGCTCGGCCATGGCTTGGTCTATCTTAGTCTGGAAAATGTCCAAAAATTGAGATACATGATCTCCAGAGCTCAGTATCAACTTGCAGATTGGTACTATTACAGCACTATTACAGAGCTGCAGTACCAAGTGAAAAAAGTTTATCTTAAGTAGCTGAAGCTTCCAAGCTGCCACTTCGGGCCACTGCACCCTTGACCCATCACCTGCAATTAATGGGAAGAGTTTGGCTCTGTCATTTTTCTTATTCCCTTTAAGTAGTTGTGAGCTGTTATTTGATTAGTCCTCTGCTTGACCACAGCAAAGTACAAGAACCCATTCCTCTCAAACTCTGCCCACAATTCATATGCTCAGCCCCTACCCATCCCAGCAGGTCTCTGTGGGTCTTGCTTCAGTATCTTCATATCCTTCATTTTTAAGATAGACCCAAAACAAAACTAGACCCAGCATGCCAGGCAAAGCCTCACCAGTCTCAAATGGAGAGGGATGTTTTCCCTTGAATCTGGTAGCCACAGTCCTTCAAATGCAGCCCAGCATTTGGTTCACATATTCACATTTAGGTCACGTGTTGGCCAACATTCAGCTTGGCATCCCTCACAGCTTGCAAGGCCCTCACAGCAGCATAGCAACCCAGACACTTGGTTCCCAGCCTGTACCAGAGTTAGCCTCCCAAAAAAGCGGAATTTTGCATTTCTTGTTAAGGACTCTCCCTTGGACTATCTTCTGGCTTCTCAGGATGCCTCTGGGATGAAGCTCTTCCCCTGGCATACCATCAGACACAAGCACAAATTCTCTTTTCTCAGGCATTGCAACTAGAAGTGGTCACAGCTATAGTTTCTCCTTTTCCTTTTAAAAAATAACAGAGTATTATAAATGCCATTCCTAAATATGAGGCAGGTGTTAAGTGCCTCAAGCATCCTTCTTAGGAGCAAATGTTTGAAGGAAAAGTTATTTTCTCATGGGAAAGCAGCATTTCTGCTGTATAAATGGCAGAAAAATATTCCCATAAATCTAGCCAAAGATCCAGCATCCAATTCAAATGACAGGTGCTATAAAGCAGGAAAAGCCAAATACAGCACGTAGTATCTGTTATGTGATTTGGGATGCCTCTGAAGCATAAAGAACCTTTCCCAATGGTATTTCTGTTGATAAACTTAGTTTCCTTTCAGAAACACCAGACCTGCCTATTAGATTCTGCACCACTGTAGCTCTCCACAAGGACAGGGCATTTTGCACTTTGCAAAAGCGAGTAGCACCTCCTTCTGAAACCACTCAGACCATGTTCTATGCAAATAATTTTAACATTACCTCATGTTTTAGAGATTGAAAGAACATCACTGTATAACCTTTTGCATTTTAGGATACCCAGTCCTATCTGATGTAATCAACAAAATAAAAACATGCTGATTCCACTTTGTTTCACAGAGACAGACATTTTACCCATGATGGTCTGAGCTTGCCTGGCATCCTGAACTGGGCAATTTAAGCCCAACAATTTAACCATTTAAAAGCACTGATTGACAACAAAAACACTGGACCACAGTATCATTATCCAGTTAAACCAGCATGATTTCAAGACCCTGATGGAATAGGGAGGGTGGAAGTACAGTTCTTATTCAACATAATTCCTCTGTAACACACATTTTTATTTTAAATTGTAGCTATGGATGGAAGTTTTTTAGCTCTTGGAATAATTAAATTAGATTGGAATGGAGATTCTTATGACTAATGCAACCTGACCTGTACCTGTACCTGTAACAAGACTGCATCACCAAACATTATTCATCATCAGGTTAGAGCTAACACAAGGTAGACTTCATTGCACAATTCCTTTAACAAAAGAAAGCCCTGTAAAACACAAGAAAACATCATTCAGATCCACCCATGGATCCTCTCTGGTTTCCTTTCCACCTCTGCAGTAGATATTGGGAGATGGTCATGTTTGGGATCCTCCTCCCCTTGAATTCTTGGCAGATGGAATTCTTCGGTTACTTTCTGGGTTTGGCTTCTGCCACTGGGCTCAGATAGCTCACATACCAACTGCTGTTTAGTGCTTATTGTGTGAATGAACTATTGGTTTAGGTCACATTTGACCTGAGAAGTCTCCACTTTCATAAAAACAAAATGAAGGTGATTTTCTTTGGTAACCCTGAGGATGGATCCAGCAAAGGCAATGAAGAGCAGAGGCTCACAAGCAACAGGCTGTCACTGTCCCCTCAGCTCCTCTATTTGGCTCCTGCCCCTTGACTCACATGAAAAGAAAAATGCTGAAGACTAGTGAGATTTTTAGTGACCCCTGAAAGAATAGTGTTTTAAAAATGAAGAGTAGTGAATGTAGTCCAGCCATGGGCTTGTAGGCAGCACAGACAAAAGGAAGTTGCAACTGACTGTCTCTTTCAAGGTTATCTGACTGTAGCTTGCTTCCTTTCACCTGAGGTTTGTAAAACCTGTGCAAACAGCTCCCAAGCAAGGCACAACAAAATACAAGTCAGCACTTCACTCTTGAAGAAGGCCAATATGTCTCTGTGCTATGGAAACAGTGTGGGTGTGGTCCCTGCCTCCTCATTCCCTCGCAAAATTCTCAAAAAAATTATGCATAAGCAAGTACTCTGAAAGGAAATCAAACAATTTACAGCTGATTTTTCCCTGCCACAGATATGTACCTGGAGTGCATGCTTTCTCTTACTTAAGAGACTGAACAGGAAGAAGATATTGAATGGTTCTTTAAAAAAAAAAAAAAGTAAAGCTAAAGCCATCAGCCTTCAGAGTCAGCCAAAAGAGTCAACACCTACAGCAGCATGAAGCTACTAGGGATTCCCAATAAGGAAGCACACACACACTTCCTACTGACATGCTGCTTCAGCTGCTAGATAAATATTCCTACATTTGAAGAAAGGATGAATGGATATGGAGGAACAACACCAACTGCTGCTGCAGCAGCACATGAAGGCACTTCAAAGCCATGCTCAAACCCCAGCTGGCTGAAAAAGAGCTCTGTCAGTCATATTACCCCAGCTGTGGCAAAAGAAAAGATTGGAAGGTGGTTTGTTGTTGGCAGGTTTGTTTCATACAAAAGAGCAGCAGCTCACTTACAACAATTTCCAGCTGGAAATGTGAGGTCCATCTTAACAGAGCTCTTCCAGCACCCTGATGTGGACAGCCCAGAGTCCATGTAGGGGATCCCCTCCCCAGTCTGAGAGTAGCATTTACCTCTTAGCTGCACAAGTGTGGCATTTGTACCAACTGCAAAGGCCCAATTTGCTTTGAATCTTTCCTCTTCCTGACAGTGAAGCACAGAAAGTGTGAAGTTGAACTATTCCAACACAAACTGTTGCAATGTAAGTTCAAGGCCAAGGTCTGAGCCACCCTGACTCCTCTAGGGCCCTCCCCAAGCCCTCTACCCAAGGGGCTCAGCCCTGAGCCTCCAGTCGCTGCCTCAGCTGTTGTGGAGATGTGCCTGTCTCCAGCTCCAGCTCTGTCTGTGCCAGGCAACAGACTCTGTTGATCTGGACCTTGTTCTGCATCCCATCTTCCTAACTTGACCTCAGAACTGCTTCAGTCAGCACTGTGGACCTGCCCAGTGTCACTGGAAGTGGTCCTGACCCTGACCTGTGTTCTCAGCCAGATTTCAGACAACTCTCATCACCACAGACATGTCCAATGATTTGGACTCCCCGCTGACCCTGATAACCCTCCCCAACCTGGCCCTGCTTGCCTAGCAAGCAGGTGGAGATGCACCCTGCCTTGCCAGACCCCTGCCCGGGCAGACCCTGCCCAGCCTGCTGTATGAAGGCACTCAGTTGCTTTCACTGCACCCCAAGACTTACGTCATGAATAAAACAAGCCCAAGCTGTGTCCTAAAAAAGAACTGCATAAAGTAGATGTTCACGTGGCAGAAGGTGAGAAAGAAAACCTCTAGTACGCTTCAGATGTGATTTTTGCAGTAGCAGGAAATTCTCAGATGACTCTGCCATGTGAAGTTTGTGTGCTGCGTCTCTCGTGTAGCTCTGGCTTGCAGGGAGCTGGTAGGCAGGCAGGTACCTGAAGCCAAGACACAGTCTGGTGCCAGAGAAAAGAAAATTACTCCTGCCTTGGAGACAATGGAGCTTCCTTTGAGAACTCCTGTTCTATCTATAACTTTGCTGAACTTCAGAAAATGTTCCTTTTTGTGAAGAGCAATAGCTTAGCAGCTGACAGAGGTTCCAGCCATGGAGGTCTCTGATGTAATAACTGAATGAGCTGGGTTTTATCAGCTGATGTACAAAAATACAACCAAAAATAGAGGGCAGAAGCCTTCCCTCTCTCTCTCTCTCTCTCTCTCAAAAAAAAGAAAAAAAATGCTTTTCCAGTACACAGCCAAAAACTGCACAGTTTGCCACAGACACTAGGAAGACACTAAACCAATGCAGGTCAATCTTACTTCAAAGGAACTAAGGTCAACTAAAAACCTGAATGAAGGAACTTGAGATTTCAGGGGTTGGGCTTTGCTGTTTCCACAGCAGAGCATATAGATATAAGGACGTTCATCCTAGGGACATACACACTGAAAGGACTATCACTGTAGTTTTCATTTTCTTTCTAAAAACATGCCCTCTTAGTTTGTTACTACCATGTACTTCATACTCCCTGGAGAAAACAACAACAGATTTTCAACTTGTCAGCCCTGGGAGAACCTGCTCTCATTATTCAAGTAGTCAAATGGGGGCTTTCCAAGTTGTGGCTGATTGACACATTTAATGTGCTTCTCTCAACAAGAGACTGTTACCTGATTTCATAAACTCCAGAGCCATCTGTCCTCCTATCTGTGGAGTAAAGAGCATGTTTTGATTGCAGTTGCTCACAAGCCTGGCCTCATTTTCTGGACAGGCTTCCCTTCTTGGACCTGCTGCCTTCTGAGCAGGCCACTCTGGCAGGCCACACCACCAAACGCAACTATGAAAGGAGGGCTGCATTCAGAGTCGGCAGCATTTATCTCAGCATCCTCACTATTTCACTCTCCCAATAGTAACAGGTTCTTCATACGTTCACAAACACTTACTTTTAAGTAGGCAAAATATGCAAAGAGTGAAACATAAGCCTCAAAAGGATGTATGAAACCATATTGGGAAATACTTTCTACACACTGAGAGCACCCATGGTTCTAGGTACAGCCTCCATCAAACCAGGTATCTGGCAGCCAAGGAAACATGCTCAAGTAGCGAAGTTAGCACACCAAAAAGCAGGAAGGGGCTTTGAAAATACACTTTTACATACAGAGAGAACAGCAGGAAAGAATTCAATTACTTTCAAGCAGAAAATAAGAAATTCACCACCCATCAGTTTCTTACTTGTCTGTAATTACTGAGCATTACAATAACCTCATTGCATTGCTTATTATGCTAATCTTAATTAGCTTGCTGTTTCTTTGCATACTCTCCCATCTGTCATTTTTGTTGGTTTTCTCTCCTCTGACACTTTTACTGCAAACTCTTTTGAGCTAAGGACTGATTTTCTACTAAAGGTATAGAAAGCCTGGTATGAGGAGGTCTTGGTCTCTGACTGGGATTTTCAGCTAAACTAATTAGGTGGCATCAAATTCATCTCAGTTTATTTTTGTTTTGCTCTTAAATTAATGTTCACCTTGAAACAAGTGGTATTAAACCGAAAAGGACTCCCTATAATTATCAGGAAAAATACATCAGCAAATAGCAGTGACAGAATCAAATCTGTAATGTCATCTCCATTTCCTTTAACTCTTCCTCTCCCCTTCCTTTCAAATATTTATTTAGCAATACAAGTGAAAATCTGTCGTCTGTTTGACTTCTCTGAAAATCCGATAGTTTCAAACACTTAAAGAACCACTGAGAAGCAGAAGTATAGGCTGTTAGGATCCAAAATAAAAACCACAAATCAGGGGCTCCTTTAGAAAAATAGTGGCTTCTATTTTGGTCTTTCTCCTTTAATAAGTCTACTCCCTGAATATACCTTAAATGAGTGAGGCCATTTCCCTGAAGTAGCACCAGTTACTACAGGGGCCCAAGTGTCACCCAAATGCTGAGACCTGGAAGCCTCCTCCCAGAAAAAGATTTCCAAATCCCTGCATCAGAACAGTCAGAATCCCTAAAGACTAAATACCTATTAAGTAATAAGCACAGATCTCAGCTTGATGGACCTTCTGTTTCTATAATGGTCTGAAGTGGATTTATGTTCACAACCACATAGAGGCAAGAGTAGCAGGGCAGTAGTGTCCATCTGTTAGAGGAAGGTGGCAAAATTGTATAGATTTCATTACTGGTCTGCATCTGAATACAGCAAAGCATGAAGCTACAGTTACAAAAAGAAGCTTTTACATTAAGTTTAACAAAAAACCCACTATGCCCACACCTTCTCCATAAGAAAACCCTAGGACAGAAAATGTAAATGAAAACTCATTTTACCTGTGTTGAGGCTGTACATGAGAACAAAAAGCCACTCCTTGTCAGCTGTAGGAAATGCTGCTTAAGAAGGAGTTTGGATGGTGCAAGATGCATGGATCCTACCTCTGTTACATCCAAATCATGCCCAAATGTTGATGAACAAGCTGCCAACCAGCTCCTGTGTTCAGAGTTTGGGGGCAACACAGAAGGCAAAATTTAAGCAAACAGGTCCTCTTCACATCTACTTCACAGCATTTTGCCCTGGTTTACACTTTCAGTTACAGTTTTGACTTGGATCAATCCACAGCAGGATTCACAGCCCTGCCTTTCCCAAAGTCCTGCAAAATTTTCAGAAACCACTTGCTCAGTCAATACAGGGAAAAAAATAACCCCAAATTTCTGTTTCTGGAGACACATTAAATGAGCACTTATTAATAGTTTCAGGAAGTTTTGGATTCATGTTTGCTGCCAACAAGACACAAGTGCCTCTCTGCTCACAGAGAGCCAGAAGGGTCCCACTAAGACTCAGACTCATAAGGCATTTGGACATTACAGCTGTGTCTCACTTGTGCTAGGATTTCAAACAAAAACCTTCATATCAAAGGAGTCTCAAGTTCACAGGGCTTAAAATCCAGGCTGAAATTGAGATTTTACATTTGAGCTCCATCTCAAATCAGCAATGCAGCAGCTAAGCCTCAGCAGGCCTAAGCAGTATGTGGCAGAAGTAGAAAAAATTTTGCACAACACAGAGCCTCCTGCTCTGCTGTCAGTAGGAGATCACCACCAGAGCAGTCAGCTTATAGGGAAGCAACAGCAGAGAGCCTGGACTCATTCTGTTATTGCTCAGTTTACAACTCAGTGATGGGCTCTTTCTCCCCTGAGAGTTCAGAAATATCATTTTGAGACTGGAAAAAACATGCTACATTTCTCCTGTCTCTAACAGCAGCACAGGTAATAAAGACTCTGAATTCCATATTCAGGACTGTGCCTAGGAGTTGAAGTATCAGATGCTTTAGGCAGAAAAGACTGCAGGCCACTCTTCCATAGTTTTATAAGGTCTGCAGAGAGAAGCAGCATAAAGATTTCTATTTGTCAAAATAATCAAGTGTCTCCAAAATCCACTTGGGAACCATTCTGAAATCAGAATGGAGTTATTTTTACTTAGTTGCTTCCCTGATCAAAAGCACACTTTAAAATATATATTCTTTGGCCATAAAAATCTTTGAAATACAGCAAGTAACTCATCAGAGAGAGCAGCACTGAAGGGAGTCCGTGCCAGTATCTAAATATCTGGACAGAAAGTCAGTAAGTACAAATATTAACACAACCCTGCAATAACAGGAAGCAGTGGCAGGTGGGAAAACTGGCCAGAGCTAGTCTGGACACAGCATGTACACCCTCTGAGGATGCTTTTTCAACCAGGCTGCCCAGGCAGCAGATTGTTGTCACTCACCCACAGTGCAGCCCCGTGGCTCCAAATTCACTCTGATCTAGGTTGGAAATAAAGAGATTACCTCTGCCAGCATCACAGCACAGCTAAATTGTTGTTACTAATGACCCCTATTGATTTATCTTATGGATAAGTAGATACTTTTCTGTTTTTCTCATTTGTGTATTTTTCTCCACGGGAATGAATTTAAGTTCTCTGCAAAGTCTGAGACCAAAGAGAGTGTCTGTCCCAGGAAGAATATGGAGAAGTGTTTATGCAGGTTTGTGAATACAACCCTGCTCACAACACTGCGCATATTCACAGCTCTTCCTACCACTTCAGATTCTTTGCAGCAGAGACTGTGACTCAGATCAACCTGTCAAATGCCCTAAGGAAAGTGCAGAAAAATGATGCAAGGAGAGGTGCCAGGCCAAGCACTCCTTAGAGCCTTTGGGGATCAATGTCAGTACTTAGACCTCTAATGTCAGCAGTTCTGTTGTGCTGAAGTTACTTTGCCTACATCCAACAGCAAACATGAAATAAGTACTTGGCTGTTCATCATGCTCAAATCATGTATGAAAGCTGTCTTTGGAACATGCTCTCTGTTTAAAACTTGGGTAAGTTCTTTAACCTCACAGGGCTGGGTGAGCACCAGAATCCTTGAGCAAGCTATCAGTCCAAGGGTCCATCTCCTGAGCAGGCACTAGTGGCAGATTGACCCTCCTAAGCATTTTGGCTCTTGGGTCATGAAAAAAAGCCCTGTTAGCCTGAGGGCAAACCAGAGTGAACAGAGCTGGGAACTCTCCCAAAAACTGCTAAAGTAAGCCTCCCTCTCCACTTCCCACCCGCCTTTTTCATCTTTGCCTGAGTATTGAGGTTGTGTGGTAAGGTTTTGGTAGCCAGGGGGCCACAGGGGCGACTTCTGTGAGAAGCTGCTGGAAGCTTCCTCCATGTCCCATAGAGGCAATGCCAGCCAGCTCCAAGATGGATCTGCCACTAGACAAGGCTGAGCCCATCAATGATGATGGTAGTGCCTTTGGGATAGCAGATTTAAGAAGAGGGGGGAACGCCCTGTGCATTGGGAGTCAAAGGGAGAATATGTGAGAGGAACTGCACTGCAGACACTCTGCTTAATGAAGAAGGAAGGGAGGAGATGCTCCAGGCACCGGAGCAGAGATCCCCCCGCAGCCTGTGGTGCAACCTGTGGCGAGGCAGCTGTGGTCCAGCAGCCCATGGAGGTCCATGGAGGAGCAGAGATCCACCTGCAGCCTCTGGAGGACTCCTGTCAGAGCAGGTGGATGCCTGAAGGAGGCTGTGAGCCTGTGAAAAACCCACACTGGAGCAGGCTGCTGGCAGAACCTGTGGTCCCATGGAGAGAGGAACCCACTCTGGATCAGGTTTGCTGGCAGGACTTGTGACCCCATGGGGGACCCACACTGGAGCAGGGAAAGAATATGCAAAGTCCTCTCCCTGAGGAGGAAGGAGTAGCAGAGACAACATGTGATGAACCAACCACAGCCCCCATTGCCCATCCCCTGTGCCACTGGAGGGAGAAGAGAGAGAAAATTGTGAATAAACTTAAGCTCAAGGAGAAGGGAACACAGGGGGAAAGGGATTTAAAGATTTGGGTTTATTCCTGATTATTCTACTCTTATTTAATTAGCAGCAAATGGAACTAATTTCTCCAAGTTAAGCCTGTTTTGTCAATGACTGCAGTTGGTGAGTGATCTCTCTGTCCTTATCTTGATCCACCAGCCTTTCACTTTATTTTTTTTCCCCTGCTGAGCTGCGGAGGGGAGTAAGAGAGCAGCTTGGTGGTCACCTGGCATCCAGCCAAGGTCAATCCACCACAGGTGTGAAAGATAAATCTCTGCCTTGCATATTTTAAAGGAGTTGCTTTCTTATTTAAAAAGATATTCCTGTCATGAGAGAGCACATACATATCACAGCTGGCAATAGCTCCTTCGCATTAGTCTTCAATCATACAGTATAAATATGTATGCTGCAGAGCAGAAACACTCTGACAGGTACATAGGAAGCCTGACAGAATACCCACTTCTCTGCCTACATGCACTAAGCTATTGGGTAAATAACTCTTCAAGCTGATGAGCTTTTTTTTCTTTCTAAATACATTCTATTTACTTGATCGTCTGTAATGACTCCTCTCTGCAATCATTAAGCTCCATCCCGCAGAACCATATTTAGATTGGATTACACTTACACTCATAACAAGAAATAAGATGGCATCACTCACCTAACACTGTCACTTGGCATGAAGTATTCTCTTTTGAGCAAATGGCGGCTAAATTTCAATCCTTCTTCCTGCAGCAAATAATACCTTAATCTACAAGCTATGCCATATTCCTGAGGTCAGGCAAAGAGCAAGGTGATATTCTTTACATTCTTTACAATTAATGTTCTAAAACCTGACGGTTTAGGTCCCCAAGTATAGAGAGGGATTTGAAACCATCAATTTTTTTGTGCCTAAATAGCGATGTTTTTACACAGCCTTTTTCTCAAGAGATGAGAGGCTGGTATTTTACTCAGAAATGGCTGCAAGTCAGAACAATCTTCTATCAAGAGCAACAGTAAATCTCTAATCACACCTTACACCACAGGAAAGAGATGAGGCAAGGACAGAGGCAATACACAAAGACAATTTCCCAGGGCCCTAACTCACACTCCGGCTCTTGGGCATGTCCTGATTCCAAGTATCTTCTTATTTCAGAGACTTTAATAGGTTTTAGTCCTGATTTTCTCCTTTTTGAGCTCATGCTGCCCACAGTATGTTCTGTAACAACAACATCCTCATGCTTAGCCATATATTCTTCAAGAAAGTATTCCTTATTCACCCTTTTCCATCAGCCCCTAATGTTATGCTTCAGAATCTGTCAAGTTCCTCCTCAAGTCACTTGTTCCTTAGACTGAAGAGATCCAGTCTACTTTAACTACCTTGCATCAGGAACTTTCCTCTGTCTCTGATCCTCCTGAATCTCTTCTCTGCACATTTTACAGTTTGTTTTTTGAAGAGAAGCACCAGAACTTTATGCAACATTCAAGATTCTTTTTGAGACATCAATGCCCGTCAAAGGAGGTTCATGGGTTAAGCATCCAAAAATAACTGTTTTCAAAAGTCTTGGCCTTTAGTTCAGCTGTATTTATAGAAAAATACTTATTTTTCACCGCTAGTTTCACTATGCATTTAGAAATGGAAACTTCAAATTAGACCAGTTATTCAACTAATTCAACTAATCTCTGAGAGGGTCAAACACTTATGAGAGGCAAAGTAAATTGTAGAGCACACAGTGATAAAATGTAATTTAGAAAACATCTTCCAAAACCCGTGTTTTAATTCTTAACACACTAATAATGACCTTTATTATGTCCAGGAATTGAAGAAGACTCAAGAAACGCAACTAACCTCAATGCCAAAGCCTTTGGAAAAAGAACAGAGATCCCAAAATTTACATTTACAAATTGTTGTTCAATCTTCATTAAGATAATAAGGACAAGTAGGTTAATTTCCAAGTATTTTCCTTTGTCACTGTAAAAATTAACTTCCACTTTTGCTGGACATTATCTGTTCTTACTTTATGGGAAATGGAAAACATGAACATGTGATTTTGCATTCATCATTCTGCCCTACATTTATCACACATGCTTTGATTAAACTGCATTAAATTCTGCACATACCAGAATGTCTTTTGATCTCAATAATCTTCATTATTCATCAATAATGCTCCAATTGAGCATTTGAGTTGAACAGGACCAGTGATTCGACCTCATCTTCCTTATAGCCAAGTGGCCAGAGATAGCTTTCAAGGAAGATAAATTTCTGGCTCACTCTAATCACTACTCTCAGCAGCTCAATTACGAGACATGAAATTTAAAGTACCTTTCAGGAATTTCAGCAACTTCAATGCAGTAGTGAATTTCTGATACTTTCTTGCCCCTAAAGCAGATTTCTGACTTTGACCATAGTTTTTCTGACTTTTCATTGCCTAGGATCATCCTTTGTTCTTATGTGTTGGCAGCTGGTGTGAGAGCTGCATCTAATCACTGCATCTTTACTGGGAGGACTTAAGGTATGTGAATGCAAACATTATGCAAAATTTATAAGGAAAATAAATACAGCAACAAAAAAAAGAGTTATTTGAAATAAGGAGAAGGACATATTGGGAGCCTTGCAATTTGAAAAGCAATAGCTTGTTAAGCTGGCCTTAGTACCAGCTTAGCTCATTACTCATTGCAGAGTGACATGGAAAAGAAAGCTGGAGGAATTGCTAATGATGCCGGAAGTCTGTAATATGCATTTTGTAGTTCCTAATATCTTAAAACTGAACATAAATAAATAAATAAATGGCTAATCATCTGTTCCTAGTCCCTTGATTTCATATCAAATTGCCAGCAAACAAATGCACTTATGGGGATTTTTTTGTTGTTGTTCCTTTTCTGCAGTACTTTAATTAGATTCTACCAATAAGCCTCTGAAAGGGGCATAATTTATTTTCTTAAAGCAGTTAGATGAGGCTTGCTCTCTTCACTTTGGCCACCCTACTTCTTTCTGAAGTACTGGACAGTGCTTTACACAGCCCTGGTACAACTCTTGGGCAGTGCCTTCCACAGTTGGGTATCAACATCACTTCCTACAAATCACTGCTGCTGAACCTGCTGTTCGAAAAACTTAGAAGGCTTTCTTTCCCTATTTCTCTTAGGGATTCTCTTTTTGCAGACACTAAGGTGAAGCAGATCTTGGGTGACCTAATAGATCCATTTCTAGAGAGTTCTGTTTTCATTCAGCTGTGTCCTTGTTTTGACTGGGATAGAGTTACTTTTATTCATAGTAGCTGGTACAGTGCTGTTTTTTGGATTTAGGATGAGAACAATATTGATAAAAACAGATATTTTAGTTGCTATTAAGTACTTCTCACTCTAATTCAATAACGTTTCGGTTTCCTGTGCCCTAGGATCCAGTCAGTGCTGACAATTCAAACACACAGAGACTGCACATGCATCCACTATAAGAACATGAAATACTGGAAACATCTTTCCTCTGATAAAGACAAAATATTGGTGAGAAGAGTCAATTTGCTAACAGCAATAGAAACTTCTCAGTCTCTAGTTTTGTGTGGAAAATGTTCATTTCAAGCTCTGCCTATCTACTCTCACATCTAAAAAGAAACACAGCATGCTTTTGGAGGATCAAAAATATCTGCTTTATACTGTCAGGTAATTTATTGCATGAGCTATTGAAAATTCCAGGACTTACCTTTCAACAAGCAATTTCATATGCTTGCTCCATGCATCTCTCTGAGGCATCTCTGCTTCTCCATACATGCAAACAAGTCTTCATTCATTACATGCATTAATGCACAGCTAAATATAGTGCTTTCAGAGCAACTGCATCTTCCTTCTGCCTTACAAATTTCTGACAACTCCTCAGCTGAATTTTGATGACAAAGACATTAGGAATACAATTTTGTAAGCAAAACTGTCACAGCAGACAAAAATGTCATCCCACTGGACTCATCAAAATGTGTACCTTCATGAAATGAGCCTACTCTTGTAATAATCCCACTCAAGAAAATGCCTGGTATTAAAATGTAATCTGCCTCATTTAAAATGAGATCATAAGGTCTTAAAGAGTTGGTAAAGAACCCCAAATTCCCACTCACGCCCTTTTTCATTATTTAGGAGGAGACTATACTGTGAAAATGGGAGGCACTGAAAAGTGTGATTTCTAAAGTGCAGGAAAACAAAACCTAAAGGTGATGCATAAGGTGCATCCACTGAAGCATTTGGATAAAAATCCTTTAATTCAATGTAATGCTAGGCCTCAAAATAAATTCCTTGAGACTCCAGTGCAAGAAACAGAATCCTTCCAGCAGGCAGGCAGGGGAGATGCTCTCTTACTACCCCTTACAGCTCTGGACTCTTGAAGAGAGTGCAAGCACACAACCAGTTTAACTGATTTGCAGCATCAAAACCTTAATGTACTTGTTCCAGTAGTTCTAGAATATATGAAAAAATCAATTAAATGAAGTAAAACAATTGTCTTTGAAGTATTCACTGTGCACTTTGGAAGGGTCATGTAAAGGATGGAGAACATAGTGGTTTACATTATCTTTACTTGCAGAGTTTCAGCAGGAGGGAAAAGAAAAGCAGAACTCCTCCTGCAAGTCTGTGTGTGGTTTGTAAATCTTACTGAAAGGAAGTGGCAATGGCAAAACAGCCAGTTGGGACAGGTAGGCACTTTTAAATGGTTGGCCAGAACAAAAAAGAAGAGGGAAAAGAACAAAATTACCTGTAATTGCCATTCCCTACCACTTTGTATTTAGTGGACAGGCAGTCTTGGAGAAGGGTCTGCTGTAAATCCAATTAAGTCAGATTCTTTCCAATTGTTTCAACTGGCTTTTGATAAGGCTTAGCTTTTTGATCTTACTATTCCTAATTACGAAGATCATTACAGTGCTCCTTGAGGACCAACCAGGAATAAAACCCCACTGCTTTAAACATAATGCAAACAAACCCAAAGACAGTCTTGACAAAGCTTTGTATATGATCAAGAAAAGAAAGAAGATGGCAAGATAATGACCTTTACCATGAGTTGCTGTTCTGCCACCTGAAATCCAGGCATGGCCAATGGAAGAGGAAACATATTTCTGTTCTAGCTGCCTTAAGCCATTGAAGAGCTGCTCAGAAAAGCTCTACAATGAATAGTGTAAGGCATTACGTAAAATACAGTCATTGTGATCTTCCCCATTCCGTGAAACTGCACAGCCAGCTAAAGGATGAGACCCTGTGCATTTAAACTGCTCAGCACAGTCTTTAAAAAGCCTGTGCAATCTGGCAGGGCAGTCCTGACTACCTCCAGTTACTGCACAGTAACACAAAGTGTGTTCTTTGGTAATATCACAGAGGAAAAGAGCTTTCAAGGGACTTAAAAATATTTACATGCCAATATCTCTAACTAAAAAGAACAACAAAAAAAAGTCTAAGGTAAATTTGATGACATTCTAGTGAATTCCTGATACGTCATGAGACCTTGTGTTGGTTAAAATATGCATTAATATGCATTAAAGAAGCTCTGGGGCATTCTTATTTTCAGCTGAATTATTGGCTCACAGCATGGCAGCCACTTGTAAAGACCTCAAAGGAAATTATTCTGTATTTCAGGAGGGGGGAAAAAAATAAAAAAACAAGAGAGTATGAAATTACAGTGTGTCACTGTAGAACAATGCCCCAGTCAGATATAATCAAAGAACTGAAGAAAAACTGAACATAGTACAAGGAAAAGTAGAGATTAGATTGATCCCCAAGTCAAGGAAGAAATCTGGGAGACAAGAACAAAATCAATCCATACTGCACAGAACAAAGAAATAGTTTGCTAGGGTCCACAAGAAAGTGCACAAAATCTTATCTGTAGTGGATAATACACACTCACACTTGTTTTTATTTTTGTACAACAGAACAGGTTAGAAGGTGAAGGAAGAATGGAAAGTTGGAACCAAACCAAAAAAAACCCACATAACCTAAAGCACAGAACAGAATACAATTGATTTTTATATAACACACTCATTGTGAAGCGTTGTAAATCACCTTGCTGCAAGACAGTCAATCACAACCTAAGGGAACAATAAAGTTTTACAGCAGGGTAAGTAGAGAGGAAACAGCTTAGAGAGAAAATGTATTGGGAAAAGAAAATCCAAGCGCATCAAACATGATAGGATCAGTGTAGAGGAATAAAAGAATTAGTAGATGAGCTAAAAAAGCAGCAGTGTTGAACACATCTTTGCGTGAAGATTGAAAGATTTTCCTCCACAACAAGTATTAAACCAGATGGAAATAACTGAATGGCATCAAAGTTTCAATAAAAGCTATTCCATCAGAGAGGAACACAGCTTTCTAGCTCCCATTCCTCATACAGTAACTGACCAGTATCATAAGCACTGTTCTATCGTAAGTTCTATCAATTAGCACGGAGATTTATTTGTAAAGGTCATAATGGATCATTACAGCCACCTAGAACCTGAATTCATAGGAACACCAGGAACATGTGTTGTATTCTCCCAGGTTCATATCCACAGACACCATGTCAGCTGTGCCAAGAAAACAACTCTTGAATTCATACCAGTGCTTGCCCCAGAATCCTTATCCAAACTCATACCCTCACATACTTATATCCTAGAAAACTGATTCCAACTCCTCTGTAAGAATTTCCTACAGAGAACATCAAGTCTCATGTGTTAGGTGGTTACACATTCAAATCTACGCTGCCTCATTTGTTTAGTCCTTACACCCACTGGCACTCAGATCCACAGTCCCATCATTTCACCCTAAAGAGCACCCTTCTCTAAGTGCTTTCTTCTCGAGCCACATGAATACAGGCTACAAATCCCTTTCACTGCAAGGACTTGCTCCCCTCATCTGTATTCACCGCTGCGGTCACCCAGAGAGGCTGCGAGGGCCACGCATCAACCATTGACCGCCACGGGCGGTTCCTGTCACCAGCACTAAGTGGTTGCTTATTAGACAGGCAGGGGAAACTCAGGCCTGTGAGCAGCATTATTCATCACAGAAACCAAGAGCTTTGCAATGAGAGGGAAGGAGGACGAGGAGAAGGAATTCTGCCAGGGTTGAAGGATGCCCCTGACCAGGCAAAGCCCATGGTTCTGGAAGGGCAGGTGAAATCGATTACCTGCAACAGCTGATTTTCCAAAGAAATTATTTTTTAAATTATTATTTAACCTGAGAGTGAACTTGGCCTTCGTGATTAGTGGGGAGCAACAAAAATAAAGAATTGTTGGATTAAGTACCCTTAATCTTACCCTTTTGGGATTAGGTCTGTGGTACTGCAGAGTGCACTACAGCACAGAAAATTACTCTTGCAGAGGAAACAGAGCCATATTGATTCCTGGCATTCCTACAGACATTTAAGGTCTGTAATAAAGTTTAATGAATGTAATGAAGCAGAGAACAGTGCCTTTCCTCTAGAGAGATGAGCAGCCCCACACCTTCCAGGTACATTCAAAACTGCAGTACAAGCAGTTTTCTTTCTCTCATCCCTGAATAGTTTCCAACTGGCAGGAAATAGCAGGGTGTCAACAGTTGTACACTGGTTAATTATGTACTTGGAAGGCATCATACATCCTACATCCTAAACACCTTCAGGAGTCATTTGAGAATCTGTCACCTTTACAGAAGATTTTCTGTCCTGGAAGTGAAATCAACTTCCCAAAACTGCAGTCTGTACAGAATGGTGTCACAGAAAACTTGTAAGCTAAGGTTGGAATCACACTCCTATAGCCTACAATACTTTTGATCCTAACAGGATCCAGATCAGCAGCAATATTTAGCAGCATGGCTTTAACGAAAGGAAGTGAAGGAAGGGCAATGGAAACACCACCAGATAAATAAATTACATTAAGGGATATCAGGGGAAACATCCTTAGTAAGATGCTTCACATTCCCCTAGGCTGCTTCTCCTCCTCTTTTTTATACACTGACTTATCAAGGAGAATAAATTGGTTCAGATTACTTGCTAAAAATAGAACACATCAATAAAACTCCTTTCCAACTTCTTTAACCAGCTCATACTGCAGAAAATGTGTTGTTAAAGGAAGAAAGTTTGAGCATGCCAGACCATTTCCATTCCTTAGCCATGGGTACTCTCACATACAAACACTGAAAACACAGCTGGTATGCCTGTATGTGAAATTATTTTAAATAATATTGTTTCCCCAAATGTGAGGGAACAATTCATTTGGACCACAGAAACACTGCTTTTAAGATCACTACAGCTGTGCATATTGCTAGGGATTCAAGCTCCTCATACTTTGTGTCCAGATCTGAGGATTTTTTGCCTACTTCTTGAATAACAGGGATTTTCATATTGCTGATTCCTCATCATAAAAAAGGAACAGAAGTCTTTGAAGTCGAAAGTATTACTTAATTCTGTAATCACTATAGCATAATAAGCATCTTCCAAGAGTGAAAAAGGATTAGTAATTTGAAAAAAAATTATACATAAAGATACACATAGACATGAAGACACCTACTTTGTATTCTGATTCCTCAACAACTTTGAAAACCTGACTTTTTCTCCTGCAGGCATCCAGCAGAAAACTATCCTTAGTATTTTCTTTTTACTTCCCTGTTCTTTTTTTTTAATCTCTTTTACAGAGCAATCTGACATCCTGGTGCCCAGCAGTGATATTAATCACTGAAACACTCCTCTATTTCCTCAGTTTCTCTGAGAATCTGAGATTTGGTTATGTTAAAAGAGTAGCTAGCAAAGCACAGTTCTTACAGCTGCACGAATGCCAGACTGAGATGCTGCTACAACCTTTCCCTTTTGCTGTCCACTCCACCCCACCACAGAAAAAAGATAAGCAGCACAAGGCAGCTGGGAGAAAGTGGATTTGCCTGGCAGCAGCAGTGCAATTCATGAGCACAATCACACAAGGATAAAACTTTTACTGAAATGCTGTATGGGGTAGAATCATGGAACATCAACTTCCCAAGCCATGCCTGCTTGCTGTGATGAGTTCCTTGAGGCTTTCTGTCCAAGGCTAAGGGTGTTCAGAGGTAGACTTTTTCATTAATGGTGTGTATTAAGTCAGTGGCTTAAGATTTTAAGGTAACAAGACCAGGCAGTTTGAGCAAAGAGTCTGGAAGAACTGTGATCTTAAACATAGCAAATACTCTGTTTTCAGAGGAAAGTGGCATCAGTCTTGAACTCAAGGATGGGCTGGAAGAAGGGAGGCCACTAATGCTGCTTTCTGTTTGTCAGATCAAGTTCTAATGCCTTTGCACCTAGATTAGTAAATCACACTAGAAACAAAACTGCAAAAATCAACAGGGCCACAAACTGAGCACAGTATTATTCAATGCCAATAAGAAACATGGTATCTAGCTATGGAAATCCCGTTGCTGAAAGCCTGACCATGCTCAACTCCAAACACACAACCTAAAAAGAGACCAAGTGTAGGCAGGGGAATAGACGGATTGTGGTAAAACCTGAAAATCGATGTCAGGATGAGAGGAAAAGAAACAAAAGAATTCAAAGTGGCATAGAAAGGAGAGCTTTGAATTGGCCTTAATTTTATCCCATAGGTAAACTCTGAATGCAGGAGTATCTCTGGTAATAATTCCTATCTGCCAGGTACTGCCTGCAGCTGTCTAGACCTACAGCCAACATCAGATAAACTCTCTTTTAAATGGGTGATAAGAGAAAGGGATCTCAGGAAGTCAACACCAAAGAACTCTATTTCACACTTTTTTCACTGCCTTTTTCCATCCCTTTGCTCCTGCTTGCTCTGAAATGGAAAGTGCCTTCATCTCTGAAATGTGTTCATCTGGCACCACTTCCAAAAAGTAACACCAAGGTGTGACAGCATCCAATACCCTACCAGCCCTGATACACTTTCTCTGTAGGAGAAGCAAAAGCAAGTATTTCATTAATAGAAGCTTCATTACATTTTGCTGTAGCAGAGGAAAGTGCATGCTTACCTACAGCTGAAATAGAGTCCTGCCTACACATATTCCATGGAACAAACAACACAGCCCCACAAAAACAATGGAAAATTCTGTATGCCATTGGAAGTTAAAAGGATACTGAAGTGGTCAAGCTGTATCACATACTGAAAATTCACCAAGGATCAAGACGGTTCTTTCATTGAAATTCAATCACTTAAGTATCTTTGTAGTGTTCTAAGATCATCTTGTATTTTTCCAAAGCCTTCAGTTCTGATGAAGTGTTTGTCTCCCAGCTGCCCAAGTGGACAGTTTATGGTGTCTGTCTCATAAGGACACCCCTCCTCATGTTATTTGATACTTCATGGCTTCACCTTCAGCTACTCTAAAGTGGATTAAGTTCACTGGCCTAAGCAGCAGCAGACACAGTGCTGCTGTTAAGTGAGATTTGGTAAATGTTTACGTTAACACTGTTTTCACATAAAACTCTGGGAGCAAGGTCAGGAAAAGTGAGAGAATGCAACTTTTCCCCGAATTCCAGTTAGGCATCAAGCACTGGGGGTTATTCAATACACTTCACTTTAAACCAAGGGTTTGCCATCTGTTCTGCGTTCTAATTAAAAAATATAAACCAAATATAAGTCACTATTGAATCACAGAAAAGCTGTAGGAGATTCAAATTCATAGGGAAAGCTCTTTATTTAATACAGAAAGCATCTGCAAAATTTTTCTTATGTTATCTTTTAGGCAGTATAATCTAGAGAAAATGAGATTGCTTTTCCAGGACCCTGACAAACACATTTCTGGAAAACTGGATGAGTCCCTGGGGTGAGACGTTCATTTTAGGAAAAATATGTTGCAGAGCAACTTCTGCATCAATTTAACTATCCATCCAGAAGTAGAACTATAATAAAAAGGTTAATACAGTCATGATAATACAAGAAGGCAACTGGGGCAAGAATGTAAGGAAAAAACTGCCTTTATTAGAGTTATTAATAAACTTTGCTATAAAAACAAACAAAAAAAAATGTGGCAGGTTCAGTTGAAACCGGGGAGAAACACCAATTACGTGTAGTGGTTTTAAAATTGCCAATTTGAAATTTCTCGGCCAATGCACCAAAGAATGTTGTGGGTTTAGAGCTAGCTAAAACTTACTAGCTCACTTATTTTCTGTTGTGAGATATGATTTTAGAAGAAAGGAAAACGCAGGCTTAAGACTATAAGGAAAATTTATTAACAAAACAAACTAACTCAAAAAAAAAAGAAAAGTCCAAATGAAACTTCCAGAACACTTCTCTCCCCTACCTACTTATTTTCTTTCCTACTTGACAACATAAAACAAAATCTGAGATTTTTAAAATCAGTTATCACTTCTACAATAATCTTTTTCTAATTCACATAGGGCAAGGAGTCTTCTTTTTCAACACCTTGGAGATATGTCCACAAGAGCAGTTCTCTGTGGCAT
>VWYI01044885.1:101004-120360 GCA_013399455.1 Anthoscopus minutus
TGGAGCAGTCACGGTGATAGATTGCAGGAAAAACAGAGCTTTTCTCTTCCTCTGCTCTGCAGCCGCTGGAGAAAGCCGCACTGAAAACAAAGGGAAGCGGGGGGGAGTTCTGGCCTCCCATCCCTGTCCGAGAGCTGCTGGCCTTGGCTCGGGCACGGCCCAGAAGAATCTCGGCTCGGCACAGCCAGAGGCCAAGGGGATTAAAAGCAGAGCCTGGACTCCGCTCGGCTGGATGAGCTCCTCTGCCTTTTCAGCCTGCCTGACAGCTGAGCCGCTGGGGGGGAGGGGGGGCCCGGCGGCGGCGGCTCGGCTCAGCCCGGCCCAGCCAGGCCCCGCCAGCACGCATGAGGTCGCGTCTTCTCCCCCCCCACCACCTTCAAAAGCCGGAAGCCGAAAAAGAGAGAGTTCAGAGTTTCTCGGGCTTCACAATGGTATTCACGGGGCTGGATCTTGACTCTGAATGGCTTACACAGGTGTCAGTTCTCAGAACTGGACAGACACTGGCTCTCTCTGAAATTCTCGAGAGCCTCTTTCAGGAGAACTATTTCCGGGGATGTCTTTCCTTCCTTCCTCCCCAATACCAGCCAAGGTCAAACCAGCACAAAAAACTACCCAAAACTCCTCATGGACTAATTTCTGGATATGCATTTTATCATTGTTTTTTTTCTGCAACTACATCCAATTATAAAACTACTGTATATTAGTATGTTGAATGACAGAGTCTCACTGTAATGGAAACACAGATATAAGGAACAGCTGAAGACAACACCTGGGTTTCCTACAAGCTGGTATCACTTGAATGAAAGAGCAGCAAGAAAGGAGGAGTCTGAGATTTCTCTTTTATCTAGCCTGTTGTGGCTACAGGCAGCTCCGCCACCTGGGGTTGTACCAACTGCAGCATTCTGGGGAACCTTAAACACCCCAGTGCACTCTGACATGCAGTTTCATTATAGACTGAAATATAAGGAGGACTGGCAGCTGCCAAAGGAAAGCAGCCCTTACGTCCTTCCCCATGGCCGTCTCAAACTGTGCTGTGGAAGCATCCCGACAAAATGGGCTGCTTCTGCCAGCCAGGCAGTCCTTGCACGACCTGGAATTTTACAGACTTGCAGCATTTTGCTTAATCAGGAACTTGCTGCCTTACCAGCTGAATGTGCTTAATTGCTGTTTACTGAAGAGACACCCAGCAGCAATACACTTAAGAAAGCAGAAATGTGGGAAGGAAAAAGGGAAACAGAAGGAACTGTCTTTGGATTCTGCACATTCACCATTGCTTAAACCAATCTTAATACCCAGCATATTTCTCTACAACTGAGCACATTTAGTGAAACTCTATCAGATGGTAACAGGGAAAGTCTGACAGTAAAAGCCTGCATGGACAAATGCCAGCATGGACTTGCTCTCTTACACATAAGGAACTACAACATATTGATCACAACCCCTGTGATAAAACCAGGAGTTCTGATCAAGCTAAAAAGTATGTGCCAATCAGATCCACTGCGGACAATCCTCCCCAGCCCACCTCTCCTGTGCATCCTGAACTTAGGTTCCAGACACGTGGGCTTTATGTCAAATCAGGTCCAATTAGTCTGAAGGTGAGAAATGCAGCAATTGATTAGAACAACTGAAGGATGCTTCTCTGAGATAACTCATTAGTTCTTGTGTAAATCAGGAAAATAGGCTCTCCTAGGGGGTTGATAAAACTCTCCCTAGGATAGGTCCACTTTTAAAGGTTGAGTTGGTAAGACTTTGAATGAGTAGAGCGTTCTCTGCCAAAACATCTACCATGCAATGTTAAAGAAAAGACAATTTCTAGAATTTTAAGCCAATAATCAAGAGATAACTGAAGACAAGGAAAGAATATCCACAACTGAACTACAGGAAAAATAGGCCAAAGCAGAAGAGGTACCTCTTGGTTTGGATACTCCCAGGTTTGGATACTTCTTGAATTTAAAAATATTAAGGAAAAAGGGGGAAATGGAGAGGGGCTAAAAAGTTTACAAACCCAAAAGCAGAAGCAACAAGGGCCTGTTCATCAATATGAGAAGCTCCAATGCTAAAACAGATGAGTCAGACTAACTGCCAATAATGGAGAGCTTTGACAAGAATCACTTCCTAAGCATGGCAGAGTGACAAAAAAAATCAATGGGATGTGTCATTCAGGAAGAACAGATAAGGGCATAACCACTGGGGAGGTTATTCTACTGAAATATCCCTGTAATCTACAAAGATAATATTATTGAGGGAACAGAGGAAAGTGTATCTTCAAAACTACAGCTGTAGGGAGTACATATCTTCCAGAAAAATTACTATCTTAACTTTCAGAGCAGGCAGAAAACACCAATAAAACCCAGACCTTATTGGAAACTGGAATTTCTCATACTGGTTTCAAGAGAATTGAACCACCATTCTGGGCTTTATACATATATTCTTAACATGTCCAATAAGATAAGCATCAACAAACTGGAATAATTGCCCATTTTAAGTTTTCTTCACTTTCTTCCAAGGTGGAAGGGGTTCAGGTAAGACAACGCTTGTCCAACCAAATGCAGTAATGCTCGTGTGATGGAAAATGAATGCTGCAAAAATAAAAGGGAAAAAGTTGAGGATATAGCTGATGTGAATTCAGAACAATCGTAATAACAATACTAAAAATCAGTTGCAATAAAACCATCCAAAGGAAATGTTTAGACTGATTCCTGCAACAAAGAGAAGGGTGACATTCAGATGAATGGCTACTTTTTCAAAGGCAGGATCAGTAGAAAACCTTCTTTAGGATCTTTTCTCTAAAGAAGATAAGGAGAAGCTGGAATCAGTAGGGAAAATGCTGGGTGAAAGTCACAGAATTAAGGCAGTTCAGAGCAGTAAGCAGATTACAACAGTGGCACTAGTTCTCCTCAGTGATGTGCTGAGTGGAAATCACAGTGCAGGGAAAAACTATGCTAAGTACTGTTGATTAAAGGTTTGAAAACAATAAATAAGAAGGGTGCTCTGTAAGACACACAAATCAAAGTTACACTTTTAAAGTGTGAATGATCCATGCAAATTCCAAATCAGGCCATTAGCATTCCTGTCCTTCCTCACTTCCTCAACACCTAACCCTGGACATGCATGAAATCTTCCTGCTCCTCACAGGTTTCTTCAGACAATGAGTGATGTCTCCAACAGCCCGGGCTGGTGACATAATTTCTCAATAATCAGAGTAAAGTCATACGTGCAACTAAAGAGACATGGTCTGGTATCAGAGGCCACAGCACCTCCATCAGATATGACACCACTACAAGAAGTGGGAAGAATGCTCCACAGGAACTGGCATGTTTAACCCTGCAAAGACAAATAATTTTCTCAACCAAATGATCCACAGCTTTTAAAATTATCCAGATCCCATAGGAGGTGGAATGGAAGCCTCCCCAGGCATATTGCCATCTGCTTTGACAAAGAAAAATAAAAAGCACCTTCAATTCCATTTATGCCAAATGTTGCCAAGAGATCAAAACTAAGAACCTGTTAGAGAGTCAATCCAAATAGAATAGTGCTGCTGCTTTTGTCCCTTTGACTCTATACTCTTTAGCAGGCATGTGCTTCTCTAAAATATGCAATTTGAAGCAAGGACAGCAAGTGCAGAGGTTTCCCAATTCATCCTACATTTTACATTGTTTCTGTAAAGTTGCTTTCACATTTTATGAATCTGATAAACTAACTCATGAGTAAACATTTTTAATAGCTTATTCATCTCTGCCTGATAGCAGAATTAAACTCTCCCAGTTGTATGATCCTTCTGTCAGGCTTACAGGTAGTAGATTAGAAGGTATAGTTAAGAACTTAGGATGAAAGGTAATTAAAAAAGACTGCCATGTATAAAGGATATCTAGATCACTGCACAAACCCTCTGGAATGTCAAGGGCAACTATAAAGTTCAAGCCAGTAGTAAAACTTCCTGCTCAATTAATAATATTTTCAAAAGAAGTAAACAGCAAGTTTCAGCTTCCCAAAAGAGAGCACCTAAAAATTAGGGACAAACAACCAGGGCAGAGCAGAAAACTTAAGAGACAGCTCATTAATATTTCCTTGGTGGTAAAATCATCTTAGGGATACACAGGTCCTCCAGCCCAATAGTCCCAGGGGCTTCTCAAAACTCAGGAAAGTACAGTCTATACGAATGAAGTAAGAAAAAATAAAACCAAAAAATCCCTGTCAACATTGTCTACACAACAATATTCATGCAATATTCATCTAAAGAACAAATCCACCAGTGTGTGCCCACGGAGACAGAGTAAATCTCCAACAGAGGCAAAAGAGCAAAAACAGAGGTCAGAAAGGGAAAGTTCCAAAGCAGAGACTTGAGGAGAGGTAAAAGGATGCCTGCCAGCCCAGCAGCCACAAAACAAACAGTGCAGCAGCAATATTTCTCTGTAGGTAATTTGTAGGATTGCAGAGATATTCTTCTCAGATTACAAAAGTTACTAAAATTATTGAAGACACAAGAAGCCAAAACCCTCTGCAGCTGGTTTTTAAACAGTCTATTTTGTCGTTTTCATAAAAACAAACCCAGTATGAGGCACAGCAGTAGGAGGTAGGAGGTGAAAATTAAATGCAATCTGACAAAAGGTTATCACAGTGTCACAAGAAAACTCAGTCTTGCTGTGCCATTCTCAGGACTTTTCTCACTTCAAAAAAGAATTTAAGCAGACAATCAGAAGCAGAGCATCCAAGACTACTGAAACTGCTTCAGCCTTCTGCCTTTCACATAAATCCTGGATTATATGACACCACACACAACATGGTTAACACTTCTGCTCAGGCTTGACATTTGCTAAAAGAATCACATGAGCCTGAAATGAGAGAGGTGAGGACCCACTTCCTTGAATTCTTGTCACAGTTGCCTTGTCCAAGGGCAAAGCTCCTCCTGTCTTCTACAGGCAAAGGAGAGAGACCTAAAATAAAACTTCAAAGGACTCAAACCATGTTCAGCTCTAATGGAAATTCAACAGGACATGGATATTTAAGTCTTATTAGTCCTTTTGAAGACACCAGACTCAAAATTGTCACTATCATAAAATCTCCCTGTGTGGATGACTCAGTCATCCCCAGTCATAGAAATTATATGGTAATTAATGACCAAGAAATGGGAACAACTTGAAGAAGTTAAAGAAACACACAGACTCTTCAAACTCCCTCTTTTTTTCTTCCTCCTGCTGTATGTATATAATCGTACACTCTAAATGACACAGACCCAAAGCACAACTCTTTTGGAATGCCTTCACTTCCAGCTGTAACTTTTTTTTTTAACATTTTTTTCTCTGCTAGCACAGCTATTAACCACCTAATAGCCTGGAATGGCTGCTGTTAGATAATTGCTTTTGTAGGGAGATATTGTTTTCCAAAAGATTAAAAGTTCTGCTTTCCTGAATCTTTTCCCAATTTATATGCAAGAATTATTTTTAAATAACGTATTTAATTTTAAGCAGAAAAGTAAATGAAGAAAACCCTCCAAGCAAAGCCAGTCTAAAACATTACTGGTTTTTATTAAATCTCCTTCAAAATTTTTAAAGCAATGCCTATATTAGACAACAGAATTTTGCGGCTAGTGACCTGCAGTTAAGCAGTCTGACACCAGTAAAATGACTCTCAAGTGAGGAAGATGAGCACTGGGTCCTGCAACACAAACACAGTAATGGTGAATGTGCAGAGGCCAAGACTGAGAGCTCACTGTATTGATTTTAGAGCAATTATAGAGAAACAAGGATTTTCTTTGATGATATTGCTCAAGTGGTTTTCTGAGAACTGAAGTATTTATTTTCATGCTCCAGGTATTGTTTTTATTTGGACAGAAAAGGAAATTGTTTGTTTAAATCTTTTGAGACTTCCCCAGCAATGTTAGTGATAATCTTCTATTTATCAAAAAGAGTTTCAAAGAAGTAACAGTAAGTAAATAGTCTGGTTTGGGAATTCCTTCCTTAACACATAGCCTGCTAAAAACATCTACTGAGACTTCCTCTTCTAAGATCTACCAAAGTACTTTGTATTATACGCTTCCTATATATTCACAGTGCTTCTCATCTCTTAAGTTGTACTATTTATTTAGTGAAAATTTATATGATCTTCTCTTAATATCCCTAAATATTCATATAACTTAACATATATCTTTCCCCCTAGAACAAAATACACCTACCCAATATATACACCTACTGTTTTGGTGTAATCATTGTAACTTCCAAACCTGAGAGATCTCTTAAGTTCCACTGCTATCACTTGTTACTCCAAATCCTAAGTGAAACAGGATTTTCTTAGCCAAAACTGAATATCCACTCACAAAATCTCAGCTATCTCACTCTCTCATACACATACACATGCATGCAGTGATGAAATGGTTCAGATAAAACAAATTATTCTACAGTTCACACAAAACAAGAGTATGTCTGAGGTGAACATCTAGCTGTTTCTTCCTGTAGCTCTTCATGGGTTTCTTTTAAATTTCTTTCTTCACGTGCTTGTCCAGGTCAGGACAAAATCAACAACAGCACTGAATTGTCACAACAAAGTTTTTTCAAACCTTTTGGAAGGCTCTGGCGACCTCAGAATATGTGTCTAGCACCTTGATAAAGTTGTAACATCTTCTTACTGCTCCTTTTTCTAAAGCTCAGCTTTTCCTGATGAAACCTGCCTCTTCATGTACTGGAGAACAGCCTCATTCCATACTGGCATATACCAGTACACCCTTCCACATTCCCACCAAACCCTCGCATGCAAACGCCGCTGGTAACAGCAGTGCCAAGACAAGCAAGGCTGTGCTTGATCCTGTAACTGCAACCCCGCAGAGAGGCTCTGTCCCCCCTCCTTTGCACCATTCCCTGTGCAGAGGCAGAGGCACAAGTATGGACTGGCACAAGGATGTGTACCCAGCTTGAAAGCCGTGACACTGAAACCCCTCCCTCAAGCAAGGCTGGCGCTGGCGTCTCTGCTGCCCCAGCACAGCTCCTGCAGGAGGAACCACCGTACGGCACCTGCGCCCGGGGTTCAGCAGCCCCAGGCTGGACAGCTCCGTGCAGCACAGCGACGGCTTTGGAGCACCAGCTGAGCCTTCTGGCACTGTCTGCCCTGTCTACGGCAGCAGAAGCCACATAAACTTTACAGTAGAGTCCATGGATAGCTGAGGCTTAAAGGTTTGAGCTAATTAACACGGCACAGCTGTAGGGAAACCGGCTGTGCCTCTGCAGCTTCCCCACTTTACAAATACTGCTTAGAAAGAAAGGACAAAGCATTTGCCAACAGGGGCAAGAGCCTAATTCAGGAACATAACAAAGCTGGTGAAGGTGCAGAGAGAAAACCAGAAGTCCAACTAAAACAACTGTGTGCAGCACTGGATCTGCGAGCAACCTGACACATAGTTAGAATACAGGTAAAACTGGGCTGATATTTGGGGAAAATTAACCTGTTTGGTAAATCAGCGGAAGATCTGACACCTCTGTTGAGCAACTGAAACAGTTCATAACAGCTAATGATGCCTGTGATGAGAAAAAGATGGTTGTTTTACTGAGCATACTGGGAACTTAAGCCTGTAACTTGCTGTGCAACCTAACAGCTCCTGTTATACCAGCAGACAGCAAAGACTGTGAATCCTACAGAGCTACCAGCCCACGGATACTGTGTGGCCACAGAGCCTTTCCACTTTTATAGACATAATAAAAGAGGGGGAAAGATCCCCAAAGCTCAACATGTGGCTGAAATAAAAAAATTAACAAGGCATTTCCAGTTATGACAAAATGAGACGATGCACAAAGAGGATTAACTCACAAGCAATAAGCAATGGGATGCAATGCAAAACCAGGTACTGATAGCATCAAATTTGATTCTGAAGCATCAAGGTTTGGCTCAGATCTCACCAGCAATATGGAGCATTTGTGCAGCTGCTCAGCCATGTGATGAGGACAAGAGCACATGCTGCACCAAATGGTTTACAGAATGACACCCTCTATTGCTTTCAACTTGTATTTTCTTTCTTATGGTTAGTAACTTTTCGTTCTATGTCTATGCCAGGGAGCTGCAATATCATCACTTGAATGTTTCCTGAACAAAAGCATGCCATGAACAGAACAATGTCATGGTGTGCTTGCAGTAAACAATTTCATAACACAAATGAACCTTGGGTGAAAGGTAAACTCTGTAGGAAATATAAAATGTGGCAATGCATACAGAAGTAAAAACTTCATGTAATTAATATCATAATTCTATTTCAGAAAGAAATAGAGTGACATGAGAAAGTACAACCAGTTGAAGAAGAATGTGCCAGAGAACTTTGTACTTCTTAGTAGGCCAGTTATATTTGGAGCTCACAGAAAATAGGGTACAAATGTCAAGTCCAGGGGACAACAAACTACTACATACAGACTCCTCCAGCTAGGAGGGGTGAGATTTATAATGAAGGGCCTTCTGCTGTTCTCATAATTTCACATCAGAATTATGGAGTTACTAAAATGGGCTGCAAAGGGAGCACTCCCAACACATGCCCAGGGAAATCCACATGGCTATTGCAGCAAAGCCGACGTGTAACTGTAAGCAGCCTGTGCTGAAAACACTAAGCTAAGAACTGAATGGGATACATATTGTTCTGGAGAGAGAAATTTCAACTGCAGTGAAAAAGCATGAAGTATTTTCCAGCTCCAGCCTCAAAATAATAACTTTCTGGGTAGAGCAAGCAGAACTTAAGAGGAAGGTAGCAGTAGCTAAGAAATCAAAGGAAAACAAAACCTGTGTTTGATGAAAGACCAGCGCCCTAATCTTGAAATCCTACTGAGTATTTGCTGAGAAATGAAGGCAGAAAGAAATTCAGTAGTTAGAAAATGCAAGAATTTCATCTAAGGCTTCACTGGAGTACTGAAACATCCCTTTAGTGTCAGGACTGGGAAAAAAAAATGTGACTGTCCAGTCTGTGCTTTTTCAGGATTACAATCTAACTAGTATCATAAGTAGAGACACAGGCACTCCCTAGGTACAGGATGTTTTTCTCAGTGACGGTTAGTCAATTTTTCTCCAATAATTATCCACCTAAAACATACTTACAAAGGGAAATTGGAGTGAGTGAAGGGATAAGTGTTCTAAGTAACACACAAGAGCATATTCAAGAAGACAGACTAGTGAGAGTATGGTAAAAATGTTTCAGGTTGTGCAAATTTACCCAAATAATAAAAATGGAAGTCATCATAAATTACACACAGGATTTCAGTGATGCTTATTCATATAAATAGATCCTAACTTACAACACTGTATCTTTGCCTCTGAGTTGAATCTGAGACCCAACCTATGACACTGGAGCAGTAATTTTATCTAATCCCCAGAATCACATATTGTTTTGCTGCTATATTGTTACACCTTTTCAGAATGAAACAGCACTGACATGGGAAAGGGATAAAAAAGTTTAGCCTGAAATGTTAAAGACACTGCCTAGTTTGGCTACCAAAACCACTGTGATTGTGTTTACCTCCAGGTTCAGTTTTCCCCAGTAAGGAGCACCAGGAAAAGCCTGGCTGAAGAGAATGCAGCTTGCGTGCTCCAGCTGTGACACAGAGCTCTAACACCCCAGCCAAGGGGCACATGGAGATCCCTCAGCACATCTGGCAGGGAGAGGAGAGCAGGGGCACCAAAGCAGCACAAGACACAGGCAAGGTGTTCTCCATGGTATAAACTGAACCCCACCACTGACAAAGGACAGGGAGCCACAAAAACCTGAAAATGAGCTCTTCCTGGTTGTATTACCTATGGCTGAGATGAATGGACTCATGAACACTCAAATTGTTCCTGGTTTTCTTTGCACTGAAAGAGAAGCCATAAAGCTTTCAGGGTCTCTCCTTTTTCACATCAGACTTTCATTACTATACATTCTGGGGTTTGTAAACACCAGGAAAATACTAGCTTAAAACTTTTGCAAAAGTGAAAGTCTTGTGGTTGGAGGTCCTGAAATGACCTGTGAATAAAGAACAAAATAATGTCTGCTTTTTCACCCAAAGAAGCCTCAGTGCATTTTTTGGTAGTGGCAGTATATGTATATAGGACATATTTGACCACTCCTGTCTTTTTTTTTTTAGTTTACAAAGTCATTCTAAGGCTACCAACTATTCTGCATTAATAAGTACAAAGCAGATGGTAGATGTGTTAAAACTCTGGCCTTCAAGGATTGGAACTTGTAACAGATTGCAAGTGGCAGGGGAACTCAATTCATATCCAGAGTTCCAGTTATTTTGAGCAAGAAAATGATATTAAATATGTCACCCTCAGTTCCTTCCCAGGCTTCTACAGATAAATTAGTGAAAAGATTTACTGAGACATAAATAACCAATTTGTCCTACAACCCTGGATGAATGTCACTTACAAAACAAGAGTACAAATGTTCAGCTGGCCAATATGAAGGCAGTCTGTTTACAAACATTTACAAACTTGTCAGAAGCAATGTGGTGGATAGCATACAACTGAAGTTTAATTTGTAGGGGGACTTTAGGACAAAAGTAATGTAATAAACTGGCCATGGATAACCACATTTAAAGTTCTGGCTTCAACCAGGAAAAAGAGGATATTAAAAAATTGTTACTGAAAGAAAACCAAGAAATTATTTGAATGCTTCAGTACTTTACAACAAACTGGAGCTCTGTTTTATGTTTTATAGAAGAGCCGTAAGTCCATCTGCCCCAGTATATAGCTTCAAAACAGCCAGTGGTGAATACTGAGGGAGTAAAGAATGTCAGCAACGTCACAGAAATGCTCTGTAGCAAGATGACCTAGAGAAGAATTCAAATTTTCAACAAAACCAAGCACACTCATGTATAGTGACTGCCAAGGAGATGTGCAGCCCTGCCACTACTACAGGTGGTGTCCAGCTTGTCCCAGGAACTGTGACAAGACTGGAAATTGCAAGTGGGAGAGCACAGCACAGCATGGGAGGGGGAAAAAGCCCTTAGAACTTCTGAAGCCCAGAACTGCCTCCTATGGAGGAAGCCACTGGGCCTTTCCAAGCGCAGTGGCAAAAGAACTTGGGTCTTGGTGCTTGCAGAGTAGTGAATGAATGCATTACTGAGAATGTAACATTTACTCTGCACTCTCCCTCCTAAACATTGTGTAAAACAACAAGGACAAAACAACTGGCAATTGAAGAAGGAAGGAGAAATTCTAAACAAGTTGGAGCCATTATCTAATTCTGCCACAGCAGCTTCTGGCTGCTATCTAGCGTGTAACTGTGTGTGTGTGTGTGTGTGTGTGAGACTCACTCAAAACCATACAGCTCAGAGAGACTCCAACATTAAGATGACACAGACTAATACCTGCTGCAGCTGCACTCTATTTAAAAGCACCTGGGAACAAATAAAGTTGCTATGGCCAAGGAAAGAGTAAAAAAGGGCTTTGTGAGCAATCTGAAAAAGCAAATAGGGGAAAAATACCCCACAATCAACCAAACAAAAAATACAACAAAACAAAGATCCAAAAACATCCAAAAGATTTGAAGGTCTGTGTTTAAAAACTTAAAAGATTGAGCCATTCTGGTCCTTTGTGATTTTACATGAAACCTTGTGCCTCATTGAAATCACTATTTCAAATGCATTACATGTTTAGAATAAGCCTCAGCTGAAACATCTTATAAGGCTCTGCATACATTCACACTTGACACAGGCAGGAAGGGTTTTTGGAGAGTGTTGGGTTTTAATACTGAAGACAGACTTAAGATGTGTTTCAGTATGACAGTCTAATTACAGGCTGCAATTTCAATTTCATTTACTTCTATTGCATCTCATGATGGCTTAACATTTCCCAGAAAAACAATTACAGAACAGTACTAAGAACACAATTTACTGTCTTCAGTCTTCATGAATATGTAAAATTTGTTCCATCCAATGCCATATTTCATTTCTGACCCCCCAGTGCTCAGTTTACACTAAAAATATCAGAGAGAAGTGTCTTTATACATTTTATATAGATACTGTATATTATTCAGACTTGTACAGATTTGCAACCTTAGCCAAAAGTTACATTCTAAATAAATAAATCAGTAATAACAGCAATAATGATTTAAACCACAGCGTCTGGAGACAAACTGAGACTGGGATTTTCTCCTCCTGTATACTCTGTGGATACAGAGTTGCAAACAATTCTCAGGCCAAAAGGTCAGGGGATTTTTCTTCTTCTAAAATAAAGACCCAAAGCGGGTGAAATGGATGTAACACAGGGGCAGAATGAACTACGAGGTGACAGCATATTTTGCAGCAGTTATTCCAGCTTTGATCATAGCCCTAGTGATGAGAAATCCTGTGTAAGAAAGAAGCACTGGCTAGTCTTCAAAAGTCTTCAAGCCAAGAAAAGAATGAAGAGGAATAATGACCAAAATTATCTCACCTGCCTTTTTTCTTTCTCTTTGTAGGTCAAAGTATTGGCTGCAAAAGATTTAGCAGCTGTCATGATCCAGAAGAGGGCATTATGTTTTCAGCCTTTTGACTCACTGCTTTAAGGAGGCCAGTTTATCCACTCCTGCAAAATGGCCATATCCTGTGGGATTTACTCACTGCTTATCAATATGATAGCAAACATACCTAATGCTATGAAACTGCTCTTGTCTTGACCAACAGAAGCAGTAAGCAATTTAAAAATGGTATCTATTATTTCGTCCCTCTATTAACAGCCTTCTGAACCTGGTTTCTTAAGGAATAAAGAAGATTATGAGAAAGAACTGTGTTTGCTGAGTAACCTGTGAATAACTCATGAGCCCATTTCCACCTGTTAGCCTGATCTGACAAATATGCATTCTTCTAAAGTCATTAACTTCCTAAAAGTTTTCAGAAGGTATGCATTTAGATAGCAGATGTAGCCCCTAGCAATGCCTTCACTGGGAAATATTACTCCAGCATGATCCTTAGCCCCCATTAGACATCAGGATCCACACAGCAAAGGGACTGTATGCATGGGGCCACTATGGAAAAAGCTCTAATTGGTGCACATACAAATCAGACACCAAGTAATATAATCATCTCTGTCTCACACTTGAGATCAACCCTCAATAGTTCTGCTTCTCACAGAAACGTCATTTTTTAAAGTCTGTAATTCCCAGAGAGAATCAAACTATTCTCCTTAATTTAAAGGCAATGCTCCTCAAAAATATATCCTCAGAGAATCCTTAGAAAGATAAAGATGTCAATCAGACCAAGAAGTTTCTGGAAGGGGCAAGTAACAAAGGAAAATCAGAAACTCAGGCAGCTAGAGAAAACTACATTCTGAGGTAAACTTCCCATGTTTTAATTACACAGATGCAAAGTCTGCTTTGCTGATTAATCAGGATTTTGTTTGTCATTATCCACCTTTCAAACATTGGAAAACACACAGCCTTACTTCCAATCAAACTTTCTTCTTGGAGCAGCACCCAGCTGGTGGGGATGTGACAGAGGTGTGCAGAAGGGCACCCAGAAGCTGCAACTGGTAAGCTCAGCTCCGTGGGACGAGCTGCAGCCCTTGCCCATCAGAGGAGAACATGAACACACAATGATGATGAAATGGAGGGCCTGCTTTTATAATGGCTTACTGCTCTATTGGTAATTCATTTTCCACTAACTTAAGACTGCAGCCAAGTATAACCACAAAATGATTGCTGTCCTCAGCCACTAACAATCTGAAGAGGTTCTGGCTGTTTTAACCATCAATCTCATTCAGCTGACTGATGGAGGATGTAGATGAAGGACAAGGAATCCAATTCAACAAAATCAGCTGCTTCTCTTATAAAATTCCCCACCTTCCAGCCAACAGCTCTTCTCAAGCTAATAATATCAGATGGTTTCCCAACAAGGTACAGTGAAATGAATAGACACCCCTCTAACTCTACCCTCTGGCCAAATTTGGCCAGGATCACTCAAACACAATCTAGTATGCCATCGTGCATTTTCAGACCAAGCTGTTCCCTTCTCCAGCTGTCCTGCCCAGTCAGCCTTCCACATATTATAAACATTTGCACAGTTCTTACAAGACAACCTGTGCGGCTGGAGTGCAAGGAAGTAAAATTATGCCAGTAATGAGGGATTTCTCATTTTTATTACTTCCTCTCCTTCTAATTAAATGTGAGTAATGTTGGCAGTAGCACCAGTGCACCAGACCAGGAGTACTCTTTGGTGCACTGCTTCTCAAACTGTGGTCCACAAACTATCAGCAGCAACAGAGACAGAGGAAGAGACTCAGAGCTGGACCCTAGAATCAGATTAAACAGTTTCTTGGGACTTTCCCCACACAGATCCTGGTGCATTTGCTAGTGAGACCTGCCACTTCCTCAGCTCTGTGTTTCCACACATTTCAGAGTTGCTCTTTGTGTCTCACAAGCCAAGATAAAGGATTTCCAGGGCTGTATCAGCTGGGAACTTAATATGGACCAAATGGTAAAAGAAAGCTAAGTGCCTTGCCTCACCTCTTCATCCAGGAAGATGGAAAGCAGAGCTCCAGCTGCTCATTTCAGCCACATATGGCAACTTAAGCAAATGGCAACTCCCAAGTTTTCAAGAGAGCAGAGACTATACCCCTGCATCACTGGGACCCTACCTGATGAATTTAGAGCTTTCACAAAACTTTTGAGAGCTTTGACTGCTTTGTAATGCATACAAATGTATGTTTTAACAATGGAAAGGAGACACATGCACAGAAACAACTAATGGTAAGTTTGACCAATAATAAATTCCTTTGCCTCCTTTCTTTTTGCCATCTCCTCTTTATAACTAGATTTCTATCAGCAGCATTTTGCTGTTGAATTTCTCTATTGGTTAAAGCATTACCTGAAGAGTCAGCTATAACTATTCAGTTATTTGAAGGGCAAACTGCTACCTCTGTAGTAGTCTTCCCCAGCACAGGATCTAAGGAAAGCACAAGCCACTGGCAACACAAGTATAGTTAGCACATTTCCTTTTTTGAGTCTTGCAGGTTTGCGAGCTAGAAGCTAAAGCAAGTGGGGATACTGCGTAAATCAAGGGGATTAAGGGAATGATGCTTTTCTTTCTACAGAACTCTCTCAGCCTTTACGACATATCCCACTTTTTTCACAAAAAAAAAAAGAGCACCAGAGCCTTGGATTAAAAGCACAGAAAAAGAAAAGCTTGTTTTACTGACTGTGAAGAAGTGCTAGATGCCTGGAGGAGAATGTGGAAAACAAGTGTTCATCCCTCGGTATGTCACAGAGAAATAAAAATATTTCATTATGAAATAAAAATATTCTGCTCTGCGATCGTCTGAGGTGATCTTCAGTCTCAAGGGTTCAACAATTCAGCAAATGAAAATCGAAGTCCATAAAAATGAATGAAGCCAGCCATATTCTGTATCAGGTGACAAAAGTTATTTTGGGAGCTTACAAACCAGTGAGTGCAGTAATACAATGATGGCTCATCTGCATCTGGCACTGTTCCACGGAATGGCCTCTGAATGGAAATTCCCATTAGAGAAGCAGTGCTGCTCTCCAATATTGTTTTGCCCATGCTTCAGGACTGTAATACCCCAGAGTATCTGCAAATGCACGACGAGCAATTTGTGCAGGACTCCTCATGGAGAAATGAGCTATTTTAGGAGTATCCAATTCTTTTCTCTACAATAATAGCTGCTAGTCTGCTGTACCCATGGACTGATTCAGCATCAACACACACAAGGCACTTCAGCCTCTGACACTTGTGAAGGAGCTTTGTGCTCCCTTTAAGCATCAGAAAGGGGAGGAGAAATTTGCTCTGTTTTCACAGTTATATGACAGCTTTTAAAAATTTTATAGCATGAGCACAGCACCTAATCCAACAAAGTTTACCAAGAACATTTAAAATCAAGGTCTCAGAGAATTTGTTTCCTATAAATTCACTGGTATTTTGTAAGAAAAGGATCTTTTCCTCAGAAAAGCAGCACAAATCCCATTGGAACTGCACAGGGCTGTTTTCTGCCACACTGTGGGAAAGATAGCTGAAAGTACTGGGAAATAGGCTGAAGGGAAGCACAAAATGTACTGGAGTTAATGAATAGGAAGAAGAAGAAGAAAATATTATTTCTGACAGAAATCAAAGCATATTCTCAAAACAGAATCAAGAGCAGGAACAGGCTATAATAGGAATGTAATTCATTTAATGCAATGACTGCTCTCAATACATGAAAAAGAAATTCTTCTTCCTACCTAAACTCTTGCCAGTTACTAACCAACTACCTAGAGAAGGGTGGAGAGGAAAGGTGAAGCCAGCAAAACTTCTGTGGGCATGTATGCAAAGAGAATCCTATTTTCTTGCAGAGATGCTTTTCCTTTAATTTCACAAAGTAAAAGACAGATAACTGAAAACAAAGATGAAAAACAAAACAACAGCATCATCAACCTGTAATCATTCTAAGATTTCTGATCACTGGAAATGGAATTTTTTTTCTCCTTTTACTAAGGAGACCTTAAAAATCATCTCTTTTTAGTTACTTTCTTCACAGTGAGAAGGTGAAGAGCTGCATCTATTATAACTACATGCTGTGCAAAACTCATTTGGACATGATCATCATCCATCACTCCTGCTGTGCAAGTAGCATGTGAAAGGGAAACAAAACAGACAGTGCTGCAGTATTTGACACCATCCACTCCCCTGCTCACATGCTTCAGTTCACCAAGAGCCCAGTTGCCACACAGGTATTCTCTTTTTGGGATCCCTGTCTTTTCTCTCCCTCCAAGCATAGCATGGAGTAGCTCAGATTGTTTTAGGGGTGAGACAGAAACCTTTATTTCTCTCCCAAAGCATTAAGACTTTCCTACAGAAAAGCATGCCAAAGATATATGATTATGTGCAACCTTGCCTTTGTACTTGCAGCAGTACCTCTTTTCTCATCACATGGATATGTTCAGTGGAAGATGAATATTGCAAGAGAAATCAGAGTGCCTGTATCCTTTGAGGCAGTGCTGTGCACAGTCCTGAAAAGAGCTATTAATGCCAGCACCCTACTTCTTTTCTCTAGCTCCCACTTCAACTGTCAGTGCTATCTGTAATCTCAACCAGGGACAGTCAGTAGAAGGACAACACTTTAAAAAGCAAGAAAGATAGTGTTTGTCTTTTTCAGAAAGCTCTGGAGTAAGCTGCAATAAATATTAGATAATTTTTAGAGAAGCAGAAGCAGACAGAATGCAGCCTTAACAACCTAGCCTACCTAGGATGCAAAGACAGCACCTTCCTTGTGTTTCACAGCTCTGGTTAGTGCTATACCAGTTCAGGGGACTAGTTTATCACATCCTGACTCTTGGTATGACTCAGGTCAGCAGGAGTTGCCTGCACTTTGTGTTTTCTGATGCACTGCAGCATGCCTGGCTTTGAACAGCTGTACAGCAGCGCACACTAGAGAACAGCTCTCTCCATCTCACTCACAGCCCTCCCAGCACCTCCAACAACTCAGGAGGGCACAAACAAGCAGTAACAGGGACACAGTAACATCCAGCTGCAAACACATACCCCCTCCTTAAGCACCAGGAAGGGAGGGGTGTCACGGAGGGGTGTCACTTCACAACACTCCTTATTTCCCTCGGCATGTTAATAAGCCACTTGGGAGGAACAAGTCATTTAAAGGCACCTTCTGAGGATCTTGTAACAGACCTCCCCACATATGACTCTGGACAAGAAACACTGAACTAGAAATCCTGTCGTGCCCTAGCAAACATGTTAGTCCCTTTTTTACAGGACTAACAGCACTTGAGACCTGGGTTCCCCTCAATGCATTTCTTTAGTCTCCAGCTAAGCCTACACTCCATTACAAGGGAGTAAAGTGCTTAGCCACCCTTGTTGTTGACAGCCACCTCATTTATTAAAAAGATGATGACACAAGCATGCCTCACAGTGATTTGATAAGCTCCTGCCACAGAGTAGCAGCCCCAAAAGCAGAGAGAAGCGCTCTGGTCTCTCTCCACCCATGTCTTCAACAAGGAACAGCAATGCCAAGACCCACCGCTGACAGTAACAGAGAATGATTACCTAGAGGTTCCTGATACAGGCTTTAGTGTTGTGATGTACCAAGTGTGCCATCTGCAACAGAGCAATGGATGTAAGCACGTGCTCAACCTGACACCCATGAATGCCCTTAGTGATTTCTCCAGGACTATGCATAACTTTTGAGGTAAACACACATAAGAATGAAAGATTGGGGCACAAAGAAGTGTACAGCTCTCACTGGAACGAAGTGATGAAGGCATTCATGCAACTGATCTCTAGAAACACACTTTTTTGTCTTATACCACAGTTTTGAAACGCAGCTGAAGGCCAGGAAACAAGATGAAGAAAACCCTCAGGAGGTTATCTACACAAATTAATGAGGCCACAAAAACAGTAGCCTAGGCACCACTTTGTTCAACTCCTAAGTTTAAAAGCAGAAAGAAGTTCACCTTCCATCTCATTATGCAGACATAAACACAACCATCTTGTGGTTCCAAATGTGTACTCACCCAGAAGAGAAGGTTGAAAACAAACATTAGGTACTTGATACACTGCAGGCAGTTGTGAGCCATGCTGCACCTCTTCAGTTCTAGGAGAAAAATAAATGAGAGATCCAGGTAAAAGACAACGTACTTGTTTCCCTTGGGGGTCGTGTACTTAGCCTTGGTGGCCTTCGGGCCTGGGTTGGTATGAAATCCAAAAAAAGAGTTGCTGGCAGCCCCAAACTGGCCACCATACATGCTGCTGTATCGACGGAAGGCGCCATTTGGGAAACTGTAATCCTTGCTGTCCAGGGAAGGGCTCCTGTGATAGGTGGACTCATCGGTGCTGGACCTGCGCATGGTGGCTTCAGCTGTCCCGTTCCTGCTGCTCTGGCAGGTGAAAGGTTGATGATCTTCCTTCCTCCTCCTCCTCCTCCTCGCTAGGAATCCCCTATTGCTTTGCACCAGCTGTTCTTTTGTCTGCCATCCTGCCAAGGAGTTACGCGTGCTGTGCGGCAGCAAAGTTGGTGAACTGAAGTCTGCTTAGCCAGGAGTTAGGGAGCAGCGTGCTTCCACATGAGAAAGACTTCTGCACAAGTAAACATTCCCGTCACTGTCACGATCGTCCCTCCCGGCCCACCCCACTACCAGGGAAGGAAAAATCAGAGAGAGATGACATACATACTGTACCCAGAGCAAAGAATTAAAAAAAAAAGGAACCGTGACCTCACTCGGCTCGCAAATGCCATATAAAACCCCGGCTGCACATGCCACACACAGACAAGAGTGCCACTGCCCGAGACCCGCGGCAGGGGCAGGAATTATCCGGAAGGCGAGCAGCTGCCGTGGCCCTTTCCTGCCGGCCACATCGCTGTGCCCCGCGCCGCCGGGCTCACTTCGCGCATCCCCGCATCCCGTTCCCGCGGCGGGCGCCTGTGGCACGCCAGCCC
>VWYI01044885.1:120373-396608 GCA_013399455.1 Anthoscopus minutus
CACCCCGCCCTCACGGCCGCGCCCGGGCTCCCCCGCCCCGAAACTCTGAGCACGGGCGCACCGCGAGGAGCCCGAACCTGGGTGGCTTTTGCGGGGCTGCCCGGATACACAGGAGGCGCTGCCGAAAGGAACGGGAATAAGTAAGTGCTGTGAAGGTTTCGTACGCAAAAGCGCTGGGGATGCTCCGCGGGGAGCGGGGTCAGGACAGGCCTCCTTTGCCGGAAGGCTCGTTTGTTCCGCTGCAGATCCATCACCGGGATGTTCCTAATTCGCTCAGTCCCACGGAATCATCGCTCAGCACAATGTATGGCCAGCTCATTTGTCCCCCTGTCAGAACGCACTGATCGGCATCAAGCTCCGTACGCTGGGGAGCACTTCCGAAAATCTGACAGCTCTCACAGGCAGTAAGGAGTTGAAAATGTGCCACACGCAACTTTTTCGGGAAGGAAAAACCGTGGCAATGACAGTATTAACACTGAGGAAAGCAAGACTCATTTACCATCTTTGCCGTAAATTCCCTGTGCAAGTAACTCACTTGTCTCCGTATGTGCCGCCTCCTTATCTGTCTGCCTCCTCTCTGCCTTTCTCCTCTGTCTGCCCTTTGATTTTGACTGTAACCTACTGGAGCCAAGTCAAAAGATGACTGGCTAACATTTTTTTAAAAGGTCTGCCCAGCAGAGAATTAAAAGATGAAAACAGGTTTCCTTCATGAAACATCTTGCCAGTCTCAGCATAAATCAAGAGACACAGGCACCAATTAATTAAAGAACAAATTAGTAAAATGAGCTAGTTTTGCACACAGTTCACCCCTGCAAGCCACCCTCTAATTCTGTTAATTTACAAACTGCAAACTTAGACTCTAATTATTTCTCTTCATTTCCTCCACAAACTATAAATACACTGACCACATACCTGGTGCAAGCTTGAAAGAGAAAGAACCTGAGCACAAAACACAAGGGTAATAACCTTGTTTATTACAGGGTAATACCATCTGTTTCAGTTACTTTGATGACTTACAACTTTTCTACTTTTTGGTTTCCCTTCCTCTAAAATTAGTGTTTTCTACTCTACTTCCCTCCCTTTCCTGCACAATATGAACTCTACCCCCTTTTTAAGGAGTCTTCCCTAGCACATAACGTTCTCCTCACTTGTATTACAACTAGACCAGTTTGGTAACAGAAACCCAAAAATGATTCAAGTATTTTCTGTATTTTCTGTCAGTATATAAAAATGCCTGTGCACAGAGCATCATCACGAAAGAAAAAAAAATCATGAAAGGAAAACTGGGTACAGCTCAGCACACAAATTATGCTGAAACAGTGACAAGTCAGATAACTGCTATTTAACAAGGGTGCCCATGGTAATGCATTTAACAGAGGAGAATTTGACATATTTACTGTAAACTAGACAACTGAAGCCCAAAGGCAGCTCATTGCTATCTGGATAAGGAAATGGGTTAGAAATCACTTGCTTTCACCTTTCCTGAAGGCAAGAAATCATCAATTCCTAAGAGAATTAAGTCCTTAATATGGGTGGAATAATTCATAAAGCCAAGATCTAAGGTACAAGGAAGAATTCCTAAATGTTTATTTTAAATAAAAATAATAAACATCAACACAGTGGATGTATTTCAGACAGATGCTGAAAATCCTTGAGGAAGGCTATAGTCCTGCATAAGTCTTACAATAAAGGGTACTTTTTCTCCAATCTCTTTTCACAACCATCCTGTAGCACACCTCATGGAAATGACAACTTTTTAAAGGCACTTTAGTGTAAAATGTAGTTCTCAAGTAGTTGCTGTTCTTTCTCATGACAACACCAACAGCTAACTAGAAACAGAGTCATTTGGGATACAGCCATTACAATCATTCTTTTATTAAATCTTCCACACCAGGAAACCCAGTCAAAATCACTTGCCTAAATGGGAAATCCTTGAGACAGCAATGTTGCACCCACAGGCTAACTGCAGCTTGGATGACATGCGTACATGAGGGAGTGATGTCCTGCATGGGAACTGGGGGAAATCAGCAAAAGTAGGGCTGGTGTCCTCTACTCTTACCCATTCCTGATGTAAAGGGAATGGAAAGAGCATGCTGGGACCTGTACTGACATTTAAGCTGTTTAACAATAAAGTAATGCATGAATGAAGAATAAACCTTGGAAGCATTGCATCACTGGGCTATTGTGTCTAAAGGGTGACCCAAAGGGCAGGTGAATTAGAGCTTTCACAAAACTTTTTGTTAATGACTGAGCCTAAAATCCCAGCGTGGACCTAGTGACCTCTGATCACCTCTGCTTAACATCTATTTTTTCTCTCCCCTGCTGCATCTCTATTCCCATCCTGTGGCAAATTCATATTGATTCCTCTACACAAGAAAGCAAGCACTGTGCAGTCTCGCCAGCAGAGGTTCAATTTGTATTGATTCTGGTGGCACGCTACCATTCAGGTTATAACAACTCTGTCCCTGCCATTTTGAGTGGAGGGCTGGTAACCCTTCACTGTCTCCAGCCAAAACCCTAGTCCTGAAACAGAAGAGGCAGCAGTCTCACTCTAATGACATCAGGTGAACTCCAGGCATTAAAATGTAAAACGTTTGGGCATCAGGGGCAGATCTCTTGACTGTGTTATCCCTCACACCCTTTCTCTGAGCAGCCTCAGCTTCGGCTTTCACCTGAAGGCACACAGTTACTTGTTCAGCCCACACTTTGCATCTCCCCCTGAGCTGCAGCCACCACAGGCCCCACACCAGGCTCCCACCTCCCTTAGTATTTTGAATACCGCTTTCTCTTCTTCCTCCATGATTTAACACTCGTGACCACAAGACACCAGCACCTTCAGCTCACACAAAATGCAGCACTAATTCACCTCAGATTTAGTCTCATAAATCCTTTAATGGTTGCACTGGTTTTCCCTCCACTGATGCTTCTTGTCACTGTCTTCAAAATTCTGCATGTCTGCTCTATCCTCCTAAATGAAACAACCCACTTTGAATTAACCTCAGTAGACTTTGTTAAGAAGTGATCCACAAAATAAAATTTTAAAGAACTCTGCCAGAAGGTATTAGTGAAATACACTACATAAAACAGGATATGGATGTGACAACTGCTCCTGTTCTGCAACAGAGGGATGTGCAAAAGCATGCACGTGACAGGCGACAGTCATTCCCAGTAGCTTTAGTGAATAACATTACTAAGATCAAACATTAGTACAAGAGTGGGATCTTTTTGTGAGTTACTAGCTTTGCTTCACACCACAGCACTGAAATCAGCTAAGGGTGATCAACTGATGAATACAACTCCAAATACTCAACTTTTTAATTTAATGTACATACAGAGATCACCACATTAAAGTGTTAATCAAACCTGTCTGGCCCTGTGTTTTTCTTCAGCAACATGGCTGGGGAGAAATCCCTTGTTCCTTCACCCAGTGCACTCTTTGCAGCTACAGTTTGGTTATGTTTGATTCAATGATGCAGGTTTTATAAAAACTGTACCTCTTCCAAAAGTCTAAGAGAAACATTATCTCTTCTGACTGGAGGTTGAACCAAAGTCCAGGGCCAAACTGGCTGTTTCAGCCAGGAGGAAAAAAAGCCTTGTGATGGAGTCTTTGATTTGTTTGCTTTTGTATATTCATTTTTCATGAACAGAAATTACTAAAAGAGCAAAGCAAAGAGAGTAAGAATATGATTTTTAACTTGACAGCCTCACACTGCCACAGGTTTTCACCCTCTTCTCAACCCTGCCCAGGGCTGTTCAGTGTCTTCGTAAGTGGCATAGTGAGATACAGCACACCCTCACCAAGTTTGCAGATGCCACCAAGCTGTGTGGTGCAGATACCACACCTGAGGGATGGGATGCCATCCACAGGGATCTGGAAAAGCTCTAAAAGTGAGCCCTTGGAAACCTCATGAGGTTTAACAAGGCCAAGTGCAAGGTGCTGCACCTGGGTTGGGACAACTCCAGTATCAGCACAGGCTGTGGGATGAAGGGAATGAGAGCAGCCCTGCCCAGATGGACTTGGGGGCACTGGCCAGCATGGGCAGCAGGTTCAGGGGGGTGATTCTGCTCCTCTGCTCTGATGAGAGCCCACATGGAATAGTCCATCCAGCTCTGGAGTCCTCAGTTCAAGGAAGACATGGACCTGTTGGGAGTGGGTCTGCAGGACAGCCACAAAAGCAATCAGAGGGCTGGAACATCTTCCCTAACAGGAAAGGCTGACAGAGTTCGTGATGTTCAGCGTGGAGAAGAAAAGGCTCCAGGGAGACCTCATTGCAGCCTTTCAGTACCTAAATGGGGCTTAAAGAAAGATGGGGACAGGCTTTTTAAGAGGATCTGTAGCAATGGGATAAGGGGTAATGTTTTTAAACTAAGAGGGTAGAGTCAGATAAGGAAAAAAACTGTTTACGATGAAATGATGAAATACTGGAGGAAGTTGCCCAAAGAGGTTATAGATACCCCATCCCTGGAAACATTCAAGGTCAATTCAAGCAGCAATCAACAGGTTTCCTCCCTAAATCCTGCTCTCTCCTAAAAATTCACATGGTGCAATGACTCTGCACATGTTGCCAAAGACTTTAAGCTAGGTACAAGTGGGTGAGGAGGGGAGCCATAAAGCTAGCTCCTGAACCAAATGCTAGACATGTTAAAGCAGCCCCCTAAGAAACAGGTAAATCAAGCAGTACCAATTCTACTCTGGGCTGCAGGTCCTTTCGCTCAAAGAGTATGACCATGGGGCTGTAAGCTGAGGCTATCTATAGAATCTTTTGTTTTCAAAAGAAATAGAAATGCTTTTAATAGGTGAAGCAGGAGATAGTATGCTTCACTGCAACCTCAAACTTATCACATACCTAAGAACCCAGACCTTCCCTTTTATTTCCAGGGTCCCTGTTCATCCATTAGCAATTTCAGTATCTGTTAAAGGTTATAGCTGCTGAAAAGAGGTTAAGCCCAGGATCGCATGGGCATGAGAAGAATCAGACATTCTAGAGATTTCCTCAGCTAATACAAAAATCGGTTGATATTCACAGTTGTACCTACAACTGCTTGAAATATTTACTGATGCCTCCAACAAAACTTTGAAAACACATTCCAGTCACAAGCAATTTTACTTATATAGCAGACTTCAAGGTTGGTTGGTTTGTTGTTTGGTTGGTTTTTTCATTTTCTTTCTTTTTTTCCTTTATAAATAAGGAAATTTGCATTTAAAAAAAATCTTCAATACTTAATAGCTCATCTCCTTCTGCTCACATGTCACCTGAAGTCATGATCTTTGGTTTATGGCATAATTAGTTACCATGGAAATAACACAATCATAGACACAGAGAAAATATTCTAGGTATGACTTGCAATGCTCTTTATTTAAGCCTGTGCACAAGTAACTTTGCAGAAACCTCATTCCTTTTTACTTGCTCTCATCTGCATAACTGCTGCCATCACCTCTGCCTGTGCATTCAGACTCACTGCTATTCCCACATGCATGACTCATGCTAAGGGCATTTCCTTCACCCATACTGGAGCATCTGTGTGTTCATACAGTGCTGAGAGAGTACATACACGCAGAATAGCTGTTGCCAAGTTAGACTAAACAAATAAAAATCTCAAAAAATTTGCCGGTGTTGGCCCCCAAAACTCTGTGCACCACAGAGTTCCCTCACCATTTGTGCATTCCGGGCTTTTGTCGTCCTGTTCCTTGCTAATGATTTCTTTTGTCCGATAATAAAAATTTTAAAGTAGACTCCTTGTTTCCCCAGGAAATTCTGCATATTTGAGCCAAATATAGACAGGATTATTGCTGCAGATGAAAGACAAGCAGTGCCAGTCTGCAAATTCCTGAAGAAGCAGAAAGCCCATTTCCCTACTAATGTCCTCAGTAATAAAGAATGAAAGAGCAGAAATAAAGAACCCATCTGACATGCTGTACAAGAAGAGTTGTAGCCCAAATAAAACTTTTGGTAAGACCTATCTTTGCAGTGTCAGCAGGTCCCAGCAGCATAGATGCAGTTTATGTGCTAGTTTTCTTAAAATCAGGTTACTTCTCTAACCTGAGAGATCGGCTGACGTTCAAAGAAATGGCACTTCAAACACACGTGGTACTCAGGATCTTTCTGTCAAGTATAAAGTAATCAGGCATGAAAATCTTTAAACTGCACAGTTCCAATAAAAGGAGAAAGTTATTGTGAAAGCAGAAGCAGACAAAAGAAAACAATGACTTAGAAAAACTCGAGGATTCAATAATGTTCACTAACTAGTGTCTGCCTTTTAACATCTTTATGGATTTTTTCCTTGGAGACTCAAAATGGATTCTCCTCTTGTCTTGCATCCTTAAAAACAGGACTAAGGTTTTGCACGCATATGAGCATGAAGAAAAGTTCATATAACCATATTTCAGCTCCATTTCCAAAGCAATGAAGGCCCAGAAGCGCTCACTGACCTCACAGGCACCCAAGCAAGCGCTCAACACATTTGAGAATCAGGTCACAGAGAGCCGATTTCAACTGAATACTCAACCACTATTTTCACTGCTTTGAGATATTTATGTACTTAAATAGTGAGCACACATTAAGTGCTTTCATGAGTGAGACTGGACACAAGCAGGAGAAATGCAGCGCTTCAAAGGCTTCAGATCAAGCTGGACTCTGCATGTGCTGCTGTAGCAGAAGCAATTCCTCCCTGAGCGCATACCTTTGAGGCTGCTGATCCACAGATCTGCTGGCTGGGAGGTGCCTTCAGCCCAAAGAACAAGGTTTGAAATGGGGTGAGGAGCTCTTTTACCAACAACTCAGTCAGCAGATGTGAGTGAGCACACCAGGACCTCAGGGCCAGCCAGAAAAGTGATCTCTGCTGCTGCACTGCTGGGCCTGCATCCTTCTTTTCATAGGCAAAAATCCTCAATTTGCTCATAGCTCCCTTAGGCTCCCCTTGCAAAATCCAAAGGTGTGTTGGAGAGAGCTTAAGATGAAAGAGCTAAAATATAAAGGAGCCTCCAACAAATTAAAAGAGTATTAAAAAGGGAATAATAAACAAAACCACTATGTGATAATTACATATCAAGATTAAAATGTAATGAACTTGTACAAAGAAAATGCAGGTGGCCATATATCTTCTTACATATTAGATTAACAGCTATTGTTTCTTTCTTTAATACTGTATGGGATCACTGGAGTTGTATCATCCCACATAGTAAAAGTAAACAGCAGGGGATCTCTGATCTCTTATCCTTGACACCTCTGTAACCATTCAAGCAAAAATAAAGGAGCTTCTGCTATTAAAATATAAAAAATTGTAAAAATTCTGAGTAGGAGCACAAGCTTTGGCTTTCTGATTTGCTATTCTGGGTATTCATAACAGTGAAGAGTCAAAAATAACTTGAGGACTGCTAGCAGCAGACACATTTCAATACATATTTAAACAGACAATGCATACAAGGAAACAATTTAAAACAATAGCCTAGGATTTACAGACCTAATAGGCATATTAGTGAGTATAATAGTGATAAGGCTTGAAATAAAAATACTCTTTTGGAATAAAAAGTATCACCTGCACTAGAAACCATATATTTGTATTTACTTCTTCACATCACCACAATCCAGCTCTTTTTATATGCCACTGTCAAAATCTGTAAGTAAACTCATATTCCTAATGGTACATCTACACAAAAAGAAGAGGCACCTGTATTTTAAGGCAGCACAGGTGTCATATCCTTTCTGCAAAACATACCCAAAGAAGCTCTAGTTCAGCAAATTCAAGATGTCAAAAAAAAAAAAATAAACTCATCCCTATTTATTAAGGTGCTTAATTCTATTTAACTTTAATCATGGAGGCTTTGTTTGGACAGAAATAAGGATATAACTTAGAGCTTTAGTGAAACAATGAAAGATAATTGGTGGCTGAATCAAGTTGCTCATTGAAAGGGTACTGCCAAAGTATCTGTTTAGTCTTTAAAGTCATCATCTGCTTTGCATACTGGCTAAGACTCTGCCTTTAATCAACACCAAATTTGTGCCTAAATTGCACCTGAGCATTTGTGCTCAGTGTTTCCTATTAGTCTGAAGTAGGCTTTCAGACATTCCCACTCAGCAAGGAACACTTATCACAGGACTTTTGCAAAATTTAATCCTGCTAAATCTAAGCTCTAGCATACACTAAATTGCTAAAAATGCAAGGTCAACCTCTTCTGCAGTCTGACCTCCAAGCAGTTTGCTGTGTTATGTTTATGAGGATTTTGATGAAGGCAGATTTATATACTAAAAAATTATTCTGCATCAAATCACCAATAAACCATCTGAAAAGGAGCTTTTCCCCAGAAAAAGGATATCTGTTCCATGACGGTTTTCAGAAATGACAGGGAATGCACAGAGAAAAACCAGGCCTCCTGATTTTTGTATTCCACATTCCTGCCTTTAAACAGGATTTCTTATTTGATGAGGAAAGAAGACCTCCTTAGAAAAATATTTATTTTACACGTATTTCCAGATATCTAAAGAGCATACTAAGCTTCTGCATAGCTCTGGTATTCTTAATGATGTTTATCTCAAATAACACATAATTATGAGCCTATAAAACCTTAATTAAGATGCTTTATAGCCTTTTATATGTGTCACCCAAACCTATGCTGTAGGGTAAACTGTACTTTTAATTTCTATTTGTGATGTTTACACTGTGCAAAGAGATTCATTACAGTAAAAGCTAGTTATTATTTCTTAGAAGGCTATACAAATTCCTTGGTCCAAGTCCATCTGCATAAACCAAACAAGTAATTTTGTTTGCTTCCATTTTGCTAGGAATTCTTACGCAGATAGTCACTAAAAAAAAAAAATCATTTCTATGAATGGTCATACTCAGAGGAGGTGGCAATCAATTTCTCATGTAAGATAGAGGCAGGAGGACTGAATCCAAGACTCCTTTACCACTCTGGAATGGGATTTCTTTATTGGTCTGTTTAAAACAGGATAGCTGTGAGAAGTATGACATGACAGATGTGACAGGGCATTAAATCTCCAAAAACTGTGAGGAAAGAAGGGAGCCTGCCAGGGCTCCCTGTTGGCCTGCCAGCTCTGTGGGGCAGACAAGCAGTCCCAAAGGTATCCTGGACACCTTTTCCTTCAGACAGGTCTTAGACCCTGTCCTACAGTGAAATGTGCAGCACCTCTCTTGCCTAACAACAGGAAGAATTTCAAGAGCAACACACCCTCTGCAGACATGTTTTTTTTTAAAAATGCAACCGAAAAAGAAACCATATCAACTCCTCAATAAGCAACAGAAACTAGAAAAATGTCCCTTTGAAATGGGTAGGACTCACAGTGCAGCATGTAGCAGTCTGATGGCAGCTTTTGTCCTGCTACGAGCCCAGCATAACCCTGGCCTGGCCTAAGGTGCTGCTCCCACAGCAAACTCTGCTAAAAAGGGAACCAAGCCAAAGTTGGCTTTGGCAAGACAGAGGTGCAAATCTGATTCTCCTTCATGGAGTAAGTTACAGACCCTGCAAACTCAAGCCTCTTGCAGCTGGAAGTTAACAGCTTCAGATGAGAGGAATTTATCATTATTATTTTAGTATGAGAGCAGCTCACTGATTGCAGCTTGACAACTCAAGTTAATTAGATGATGAAGGGTCTGATACACTCTGGCTGGCTTCACATCTGTGGACGATGACACAATCAGTAGAATGAAATCCATACTTAAATAGCCTTTGGTCTTTTTAATCCTAAACTACAGATCACAAAATCCGTATAACAAAACCTTGAGATCAGAGGAATTACACAAGAGGTTCCCCTTTCCCTGGCCCTCGGGACAGTCTGGTCTCTGCTGCTTAGTGAAGCTCATAAACACAGACTTGACTTCAAAAGCATCCTCTTTTCTTCCTGGACTCCCAGTGGCTCTCAATAAGAAGATAACTGGTTTGAGTGCAGCCTGGCAATGTTCCCTCACGTCTGCTTTCCCCAGCAGGGAGATACCAAGCTGCAGGCTTTCCTCTGCTCCTGCCAAACACCAGGTGGGATTTACCCACCCTGTCAAAGGGATTATGTCAAGATCATCTGGCCCCACCTATCAGTGCTCTGATGCTATTCTGCATCAAACCTAATGTGCTTCCATTCTTACTGACTGACAGCTAAAATAGCATGTGAGGCCATGATGCCCCAAGCTCCTAAGAAATACCAGAGAAGCACAAATGGCAGGGAAATCTGGCTGGAAAGTGATCTTTGTGGGGCTGGAGCCACTGGAAGCCACTAAGCAGTGAGGAAGTGGTAGAGCATTGCCTGTTGGGAACAAGAACAGGCTGCTGATGGTAGACAGACCTGGAGCCTCGGATCAGTGGAAGCTACCGCAGAAATTCAGCCAGCCCTCTGCCGTCCCCATGTGACTGTAGAGCCTAGCTGTATATCTCTCCATAGCCCCAGCTTTTAGCATTAAAAAAAGCTTTCTCCTCTGCCTTTGCTATTCAGATTTTACACTTTTCAGGGCACAGCCTGCTTCTGTCTCCCCTTTTTACTTATCACCTAGGAAGATGAACTGCACTTATAAGTCTTTTTAAATCAAAAGCAGAAGAGACAACTGCAAGAATCCCTGGGTATATCTGAGATGTGGTCAATCAGAGGTTGCTGGAGAGCAATCGAGAATGGAAATCACTTCCTACAGACAAAGACAATGAAGTTCCAAGACAAGCAGCTCTTGTTCCCAGAAATGATGAGCAGAGTATGTAACCTAGCAGTCATGTCACCTGGGCCTCCCCAACCCTGAAAGGGGCTGCAGAGAAAGGCACACAGTTATGGGCACAGAGCCACTATTTAGTAAGTAAGAGATGTATACAACAAACAGAGATGGCTGGGCAGGGAACCTGCTCCTGGCATGCTTTAATCTCATACTAATCATCCACACAAGGACTTTGTCGATGGAGCCTGTATCCCTCTAACAGAAACATTTCAAACCTGGATCACTGCTTGTCTACACTTCTTGAAGTACCATAAAAGCAGATGAAAATGTTTTGTGTACGTTATAGGACTGTTTCCTCCTAGTCTGACAGTAACACAAAGGAATTAGCTTCAACAGCTTTCCATGATTTAAGTTTATTTTTTGACCATGCTGAGTTCTGACAGAAGAGAGGTTCCAGTGAGGGCAATGCTTTATTCTACTTCCACTAGGCTGCTGTCTAAGGATGAAAATCTAAAGATGAATCAGGACAGCACAGATGCTGCAAGGATGTTTGAGCATTCAAGGGACCTCAAAGATTATTTTTTGTTATTTCGGTCTAAACAAAAAACAAAAACACTTTTCATGTTGACATTAATTTCTATAATATGGCTTTAAAAATAAAACAACCCCCAAATTCAATAGAGTGTAGCCAGGATGGCAATGCCTCAAAATTTGAAGCAGAATATTGGCATTTTTCCCAGGAAAAAAAATATATACACCTGTGTATACATACAATTCTTTTTTCTCTTTTTTTTTTGCAAGATCAATGAAGCTCTGGGGTTTATTCCCACCTCAGTCAGTGAGAGGCAGGGACAGGCTGGTTTGTGCAGTGCATGAACATTTGAGAAGGAGTTTGATTACCTGAACCCTGTGTGTGTACATCAGAAGTAGTGAACAGCAAGGCTCTCTCTCAAATCTGTGATGCTGAAGCCTTATCCTTCTTACCAACACAGAGATCTTAATTCGAGAGCTGCCTCTGCTTCCAGGACAGAGTTATTACGCTACAATAAGCAAGCTCCTAACAGCAGGCTGATGAGAAAGAATCCCCTTGGTCATCCCTAGCCAGCTGTGAACAAATCCCTGCACTAGCAGCAAGCCTGGCTAGGGGTTTTCTGTGGGATCAAGTTACAGAAGCTCCTAATCTTAAATCCTCCACCCAACCTACTGCGATGATGTCTGCAGCTCTGTCTGAGCCAGCCAGAAGTGTGACTCATTTTTTGTGGTAACAGGGAAAAAGAGATGCAGTTCCACACACACCCTTACACACTCCTGAAAAGGCATCTGAATGCCATCCAACACTTAATTACACGGCATGACAAGCTGACAATTAGCTAAGGAGACTGCTTGATGGCTAGGATTTTAAATAAGGATCTTACAGGGGGGAAACTCTGGAATAGGCATTGCTACTGTCATAACATTCTGAGCTGTCATGGAACCACAGGACCAACATGACAACCATATAGGCTTCACAACTGTGACTGAGAAGGAAAGAAAAGACCCTAAGGGGAAAGGACCTATTTAACTGCACCTGTACCTCACACCCATCATCAAGACATCATCTCTTTTCAAGAGGCCAGGAACACAGGAGGATTTGGGTCTGCTCCAGACTCCAGGTGACCCACCATGAAGCAGCAAGAGACCACAACCATGGTCTGCTCTCACTGGAGCTGGAAGAGGCATTCTCTGCCAAACCACCTCAGAGGTCACAGGCAGGTCAGTCCCTGTACAGAGTTCAGCAGGACCAGCACCTCTGACACCAAAAAAAATCGAAAAGTGCACTTCCTCCAAAACTCCCCAGGTTTCTACTCCAAACAACCCTGAAGGTTGCTGCTCCTCCATCACTGAATAGGTTTGGCAAAGGGCTTTAGCTGCTGTGCCCCATTTGTGCAGATTCCTCTGATGGCTGCTTGTGGAAATCAGTTTCACTCACACTCTCACCTCTTTGGGGTAAGAAAATAACACTGCCACTTCTGAGACTCTCACTTTGTGTGCGAAGGAGAGGGACTTCCTTTGTGCCACTTCTGAGACTCTCCTTTGTGTGCGAGGGGGAGGCAAGGACTTCAGGATAGCAAATACCCAGAGTGACTTGACAACACGCAAATCATCACTTTGTAGTATTCATGGCAACAGCTTTTGGCATTGCAGGGAAAAAAACAATTCATTACACAACAAATCAACTATGATCTTGTATTTACAAGGCAGACTTTCAGTGCAGCCAATTACTGTACATGCTGTGATGACTAAAAGTCTTATGCTACCATTTACAGATTATCTGTAAGATGACTCAGTTTTAACAGTATTTTAATGAAGAAATAATAGGGGAATGTACTAAATAAATAGGGAAGATGGGTTTCAATGGAAGCTGGGTGCCTGGTTTCCTCCTAAGCATGTGAAAATCTGCCTCTCACAAATACAGTATTTTAACATTATTTAAACATATTTTAGTCACAAAAAAATATTGTTTCAAATATTTGCTTCACAATTTGCTATGCTATGATACACTGGTTCACAGTTTCTTTTCCCTGACTGGATTACTCCCTGGACCTTCTAAAGGTTTCATGTTGGTTCTGGATGTACAATTATAATGAATATATTTTAACAAGCATATGTCAGTGTATACACTTACACAAAAAGCTAGATTCTTAATATTTTCACTGATGCCCCTGAGAAATAGTTAATTTAAAGGTTTTTCATATTTTTTTTAAACTTATTTTGGGGTTGGACTTTGTCAGAATTGAGCAGCAACTTGCCAGCTCATTTTTCTTCTTTAGAATCAAGATCAAACATCTCTCTAGATAAGAGCATTGAAGCACTGTTCACTTAAACTACATCTGCTTTTAACACCATATGCTAATTAACCTTTGAGTTTCGATACTAATCCCTCAGTGGTTCAAGCTCTTCAGTCATGGTTCAGATGTGTAAGCAAGATTCTCAGACACTGCAAAACAACTTAACTACAAGTAAAACAAAAGCACTGGATGTTTACACCAATTGAGAACCCAGCCAACCATCTTAAAATTGCAGAGGCTTCCACTCAGGTAAGCACTACTGCTGAAGTATTTCTCCCCCACGGATATGCCGCCTTTTTCATTCCTGTTAATGCAGTAAGAAATATCTGCAGCAGCATTTCTGAACCATGCCCTGGGATTTCCTTAGAATTCTCGTTTCTTTGAGCAGGGGCTCTGTTCACCCATTTCAGTTGAGCTCTGTGTGCCAAGGCTCAGCTCATAGAGTTGATATTGCTGGGGAACAGGTGAGATGCCCTTCCCCCAAGCTGTCACCACCCTTGCTGGAGAAGCAGCTGCCAGCCCAGCCTCAGCATCTATGGGGGATCCTCACGTGTCACAACATTGGGCTCCCTCTTGCTCCTCCATCTGGGAGCACAGCCGTCCCCTTTCCCTCTCAAGGCAAGCAGCCAGGAAGGGCCAGAAATCACTTCACACTGTTATTTGCTACCTGCCAATCCATGTACCAGAGCCAGCTTCATCTGAGAATCTGTCTTTTAGATCTAAATTTCCTTTCAGGCAAAGGAGTAGCACGACACTGCTGCCAAGTACATGTTTTGTTATAGCTCCCCATTGCTGCTGAATATTATGGTTTATTCTGTATCAGGCTGTTCATCACAACTCTGTTTAATGTATTTCAAAATGTTTTGGAAGACACATGGTCTGAATGAAGACTGCCCAGGACCGCGGCACAGTGCAATACAGCATGGAAATTTGCCTAAAACAGATAAGAAGAGGAGGAAGAATGGCTCCCTAGGGTAATGAGAAGGCTACTGAGATTTATCAGCTCTGCTACTGCTTATCCCAAAATTCAAATGTTCTTTTCCTTCTCCTTGTGTGGGCCACTCTAGCGCACACTGGAGTCAGCAGGAGGTCTGCCTATGAGACTGAAGGGCACATGCAAACTTTAGAGAAACTTTTTCATTTAGAGAATAACAAAGTCATCTCCCTGTAGATGTGAAAGAGCTAAATATCAGACATCTGCAGCTACTTTACTGACAGCTGCCCTTCTATACTGATCCTCTGGTTCTCAAAAACCTGGATGTGCCTCCCGATGTGGTGAACAAGAGGATTAGATCTGACCTTTTGAGAAAAGAAGCAAGGGAAAGTTGGAGGCCAGTCTACTTTGCACATGAAACAAAAAAAGAACTAAGACTAGAAATTACAGAGGCTTTCACAGTAAAGCCATTTCGGCCATTCCATTTCTCACACAATCTGCAGTGCTGGGTACATCATTCAATCTCTGTGCTTCAGTTCTGCCCTCCAGCCCTTTGGTTTTTATACTATGTCTCATCAATTTCTTGAGGTTTCTAGGTAGCAGTGCAACACCACTACAGATGGGCACGCTCTGTGACAGTAGCAAGAGCAGCAGGATGATCATGACACAGAGAAGGTACCCAGCACACACCTGACACAGTTATGAGCAGAGGGACACAAACACAAACTCGTTAACACAAAATGTATGCTAAGATACATTAATGGTGTTAGTGGGTACCAAGAAAGATCTTTCCTAACTTTACTGTTAATTACCACCATAACAACAACTAGTCCTCACTAAAGTGTTTTCTGCTTTTATTAGAAGAGCAGTTACATACAGTTAGTCACTCCAATGTTATTTATTCTGCGCTCAATCATTACCCCCATCTGGATGAAAACTCACTTCAACCAGAACAAGTATTACAACCCATGTGTTGATTTGATTCCTGTGAGACAGGTCTGAAAATGGAGGTCTCCCACATTTCTATTATCTTGGCATTGTCCTGAAGTAGTTCACTAACATATAGCACTCAGTAGAAGTGAGAGAAAACACCACAGAAATGGGAAAACACAGTATGGACAGGTGGTGATAGTGAAGAGGAGTGAGACATGCTGTCATCACACAGGGAGAATTTAGCTTTGCTTAAAAAAAATCACATATCAAAAGGGGCTGCTAGCCACACAGTCAAAGCCAAGAAATTCATTGGATTTGAGTAAGCAGTACAGAACAGCTTCATATTTCCAAAACATACAGCTTTTCCAGAGCGGCAGCTACTGCATTCCCATCATGCTGATGCAAAACTCCAGGCACTGGAGCCACTTGTACAAAGTCTGAGTAAATTGCAGAGTCTATCCCAAGCCCTGCTCTGCCTTTCCTCTCTTAACAACCCTTCTCCCAACATATTCAAGTATGTTTGCAAGAAGGGAGCAAGTTCTTGTTCTGCCACAATGACAAGTCTCCACAAAGGAAGGGTTCACTCTCTATAGCTGATAGATATTTATGTTGAAAGGGTGCAAACAAACACCTCTGAAGCCAACCACTCAAATGTTAATAATCAAGTTTAGGGGCTCAGAATGCTATTTCAGTCAAAGAAATCTTTTTTAAGATGTGCATGTGGAAGCACAATGCCATGTAGGCGGGTACTGCAGTACAAACTGGTAGTCACTAACAAGCTAGCATTTTCCAAAGGCCAAAGGACACCTCTGCCACAGCGAAACAACACAACACAAGGATGTGATAGGTGGATTTTGGCAGTGGAAATATAAAGTATAGTATATAAAAAAGTATAAAATAAATAAATATCAACAAATATACCCTCCACCTGACTCTTTGCTACTCACACATATTATAAAACAGTATCTTTTTGGCTCACAGAAAAATCTTGTTCAATCACTTTTTCAAGATATGCTTCATAAATCCTATTTGCAGCATAAATCATACCTTAAAACAAATTCTATTTAAAGGAAATTATATCCAAATGTAGTTGCTTAGTATATGGAGTAAAGCCATCACTTATATTAAAATTCACATCTGTAATATTTTAGCATGCATGGTAGCAAACAAAGGAACCACAAACAAGTCCACTTAATGTATCTTTATACAGCTTAAAAAATACCTTTCCCCAATTTTTTTTTTCAAAGAGGTAGAAAAGCTGAAAGCCTTCATAGCCGCACAGTCCTAGAGCCTTTTATCATATCATAAAGGTGAGAAAAGCACTTCAGTTGGTTTCACCAGCACACCCCACATAAGAAAGTCTTTTTAAAAAGTCCAGTAAAAGTCTCATCAAGAAAGATGCTGCCAAAGCCTGTATCAAAGCTGATGGATAGGAATTACTTGATCAAAGCGCGAGAACAAAAAAGCATTTTTATTAAATGATCTTATGCTTGAATGTCTTTGTGCATTTACTCATTGATCTGGGCTTTAACAACAGCTCTTTCTAAATCTGTTGCTGGTGAGAGACCTTTTGTGTACTGCACCATATCGCATACCCCACTGCAAGTAACAAAGCTCTAATCAATAGAAATGCAACTGGAATTTTGGTCATGAACACAGTCACTATTTGGTCTTTTTCCTTATGCCTCTGCATGCAATTTTCTTGTTACTCAAGACAGAGTACTGGTCTAAAATGGTCGCCTTATGCTGGTGATATTGAGGTAGAAGAGCTGTAATTACTATCTAAATGTGGTAATTCATATCAAGCAATGAAGTTCCAGTTTAGACTAACTTACAAATAACAAACACTGGGGGAAGAATAGATAATACGTTGTTTCTTCAGGTCCTTTCTCTAGGCCTTTTATGTACCTCACACCCAAATACTCCCTTATGATAAAAGTGGGAGCTTCCTGGCTTTCTGCAGCAATACCTTCTTCTAACTTGATAATTATTCTGAAATACCTATTTTATTGCTGATATTCTGTATGTTAACTAAACCCAAACCGAAACAAACAGTAAACCCCGAAGTTTTGCCTTCACCACAGGTCTGTACCAGCACAGAAGGCACCATCAGCCTCACACAAAAATTGCACAGGGGCCCTAACCTGTCGGAAGATAAATGAGCAGAAAAGCCAAGCTTCCAAATGCCCTCTGCTGGCACCTGTCAGTATTACTAACAATTCCGCCCCGTTCCTAAACCAGAAAGCTCGTTCTGAATGGTTTTTCTTCGAAGATATCACTAACAGGCTGAAGAACCCAGCCGTCCTCCTGCCACGGGGTCCAGCAGCCAAGTCGCCGGCCCTGGATGTGCTGGCTCACAGCAGCCAGCGCCGCTGTCACCGGCAGCCCACAGGCATCACCCAGCCCCTTCCCACATCCCCCCAGCACCAGGCACATACATACAGCTGACACAGCATGAATAAAGTGACTGGTAGGGTTTGCGTTAGTTTAACCATTTTCCTCTAAATCAGTGGATTTCCAAGCATTATGGTATGACTACCTTATTTCCAATATCCCCCTTAGCCATCTGCTAAGAATTTGAAGAAGTTATTAGGCACTCTTACAGACAAAATCCAGGTTACAGTTCCTTGATATTCTGGCTATGAATGATTATTCCTTTACTATTAACTTTACATGACAGAATGTCACACAGATTGTGTCTGATGATGTTTCAAAGTTACGTTTCACTTCCACGTTAACAACTAAGCCATAGTATCAGAACAGACTGACAATTAACAATACAGATTGGGAATACATATCGTGGAGGGATCACTGACTTCCTGAAGGAGATGATTCTGTGTTTCCAAGCTGGAACTCACAGGAATAGCTGCTGATGACATGGTCCTGGCAGTAGAGACAGCAACAGGGTTGCCTTTTTGATTTTGCACTAGTTTAGCACTTGTATGCATGACAGATTTTAATTCTGTTATCCTTTGCCATATTTACACTTAATTGCTTTTTGGATGGGGTAGGGAAATAATTCTGTTTGATCTAGAAACCAGCAGGGTTCCTTGCTTCCAGAGGGGAAATCAACTCCATCTTCACATTCTGGTCAAGTGGAACCCATGATCACTAGCACAATACTAGGAAGACATTTGGGAAATGCCAGGGTGCAAGGGGTGGTAGGAGAGGAAGGGCTGTCACTTCAAATACGAATAGCAGCTTACCTTCATTTTGACACTTAAAAAATAGACTCCAGGAAACAGACCAGTGGTAAAGCAGAATCACATCCTCTAAGAAAGCCTGGAAAACAGCATTTTCTACTCAAAGATGCTGCACTGCCGCCTTCCTCCCAGCATGGGGATACCTGGAGCTTTCCAAGCTTTACACCTCTGCCAGCAACACAGGGAGAGGCTTCTGAAGCCGCTCCAGGGTATTCTCTTGCTGATGCTCTTCATGGAATTTCAAATCAAACCGAATCAATTTGCTAAAAAGAATATCTTACTCCCCAAAGCCTGTAAATTTACTGTGGGAGCCCCAAAACTCCAGCTGCGTTCTTTCCTTCTTGCTAACAGATTTCAAGAGACTTGCACAGAAATAGCACATTAGAATTTAGGAAATAAACACAGAAATTATGCACAAGTTATATCAAAATGCAGCTGACTTGTTTAGCTCAATTTTTTTCTGCAGTGATAACAAAATGGGGGAAAAAAACACTCCAATAAAACCTGACATTAAAACCTAATGCTGTGTCTGCAGGACATTTTTACATAATCTGAACAGGCCCTGGTAAGTTGTTTCATACCCTAAATATTGAGAAACATTTTTTAGGTATGTCCTGATACTGTGCTTTGTACAATGACTACTATTATCTGGAAAATAATGGCTCTAAAATAATTTGTAAGAGAACATCAAGTGTTCTGGATATTAAAAGTATTTACTAAACCTTGGGTTAAAAAGTAAGGTATAAAAAATACTGAAAAAAAAAATTACGCACAACATTAACATTAATCCCTTGGAGAAAAAGTTTAAAACCCCAAAATACAGTTTAAGACAACAAACAGATAATACCATCTTATTGAATTCTGTATCATTTACCACATTAAATTATTTTCCATGGCTTTGTGGAGAATGATCTGGAGCTCTGGCGGCTACCACATTAAAAATAACTCAGCAGTTGCCTTCAAGAGTGCGGATCAGCTGTGTACTGGGCTGTATTAAAAGAAAGGAAGCCAGAAGATCAATGGAAGAGATTAACATGCTCCACTCGGCACTTACAAGACCATGCCTGTAGTTTGTGCGATCACTATAGGGCCTCTGGAGCAAACCTAACAGAGGGGCACCAGGATCATTAAGAAACTGAAGCATGTGATAAATGAAAGGCTGAAAATTGGGCTTGAGCACTCTTAACAGAGGTTTAAGGGATGGTATTTCTGGCTTCAGCTACATAAAGAGTCTCTCCAGAGCTGCACAGTAGAGGGGAGACGGAATTGACTTAACTTGTAATAATGAAAATTCTCACTAGGTATCAGGGCTAGGGGGAAAGGAGCAATCACTGGGATGTAGTTCAACATTAGAACAGGGTCTCTGAGAGGTGGGGAACCTCCAACTCTGGAGATTAAGACAAAATTTAAGATTAGAAAGGCTCTGAGTGACCAACTCAATAAAACCTCAAATCTGGCTCTGCTCAGCACAAGGGATGAGACCAGATGACATCTACATGTCTTTTCCAATATTACTTTTTCTCCAACTCCATGATCTACAGAGAAGTTAGGGCTGTATAACACAGTAAGAGGACTCAAACACGCTGCCCATTGAGAGAACAACAGGAGCTAAAACATCACAAGAGTCACAGCATTTTGGAAGAAGAGTGTGAAACGACAACAGGGTGCCTGAGAGATGGAAGATGGGCTACTGCATCCCAGATTGCATTCCAAACACTAAATGAGGAATATATTTTTACTGAGAGTAAGTCACCTGACAGAGAACAAGGGATACTTTGGCAGACCTAACCAGGAGGGAAAAGGCATATAGGGACGTTTTACAAAAATTCTTGGAAGCTTGGTTACAAATTATAAGCAGATTGTCACAGAAGGGACATGGAGAGTTTAACTATGGCCACACAGGCACAGGCTATTTACATGGTTAAGCTAAAAAATTAGATATATGGTAGAAAAGTCAAACACACAGAATGTAGGATGAGGGACCAGGATATTGGTCAGATTACAAATGCATGTACTTTAGTTGAGCTGACAGGTATATAAAGCACAAAACTGACAAAGTAAGAAGTATTGTGCACTGATAGTTCTGCAAAAGTATAACTTAAAAATAGTAGAGAAGTAATACTACCATAGATCAGAGGAAGTCACAGAGGAAAAAAAGACACAAATATCACAGGGTTTTTCAGTCATTTTCACTCTCAAAGCATCTGTAAAGGATGAAACACAGTGACCATAAAAAATGGAAGAAAGAGAACATTTCATCACATATTCACCTCTTCCACTTCATGAGAATGAAGTGATTCAAAACACAAGGAATGGCCATCAGATGTGATTGCCCAGGTTCCCAAAATCACAATGACAGATGCTTACAAAACACTGAAATCTTCACTGAGAAATATCACAGTAGCACAATGCAAAGTGGCATACTTTTCAGCCTCAAATCCATGAGAAAGAGTCATGGACAGAGCAGCTCCAAAATGCTTTAGAAGGCATTTAAAGTCCTTGATGGGCCTCTTTCAGGTAGAAACTACACCTTCCCCTCCTGGCCTATGGTGAAGGGGGAAAAAAAAAAAAAGAACAAAAAAAAGGTGTGTATCCAGATTCTCTGTATGCCCTTCACTGGTATAGTCCAACAAGCCTTAAAGCAGAGTTTATTACTGTTATTGCCATCTGACAGATAAAGGCACTGAAGCACAAAGAAGGAAAGATTACTCAGCAGAGCAGTGAGAAAGATATGAATGGAATGAGTCCCTGTATCCCAGCAGCATTTCTTATTCATTAGGTCAACACACATTTTATTGTTCATATTTTTGTTATTAGTCTTGATCCACAAAGAACCCTGCTGAACTGAAGACAGTTCAACACCAGCTTACCTTTTCAGCTTGCAGAAGTTTCATTTACATTTCATCCAATGCATACTGATATCTCCCATATGACTGGGCTCTGTCTTCTACACTGATAAGCTCCACAGTAGATAAACAACTCCATATTTTAACTAGGGCTTGTGTAACAGAACCACTTGCACCACACGATGCTGAATTCACATTAATCTGTAGACAGAACTTGAACAGCCCTCTTCATTTGGCTTAGGCTCCCAGCCTAATGGAAGTAGGAGGAGAGGAATTTATGCAGTTATGTTTCTTGTGACTAGCAGGAATTACTAGCTAGTCTTGTGACTAGCAGGAATTACTAGGAAATGCTTTCACAAGCAGAGAGCAACAGAAAACAGCCTAAGCAAAGACTATCACTGTAACAAGCAGGAGGCATTTTAACATACCTGTAAACTCATCTTAAAATTGCACTGAAAGCTGAACTTGCAGTGATTTCAATAAATATCTTCTTGTTCACAGCCTATGCATCTACTGCATCCTCACTGATTAAAGAATGTAAATCAAGGGAAAAGTATGACTTCTGGAAATGGATGCTGATCTACATATTAGTTTACAAAGTCACACAAAATTCATGCCCAAAAAGACAACAGGAAATTAATATGGTGCTATTTCTAACTTCTGCCACTAAGTAAAGAAGCAGATCTCCCAGGCAAAGGTGAAATACTGTGCATGTACTGCCTGTGACAAGAACTTTCTGGTGCTAATACTTGGTGTACTGCTACTTCCTTTAAAAAGCCAAACAGAGTCACAGGACCTGCACAAAAGCATGTTCCAAAGTATAATGCATCTGGCTACATGTTAAAGCTGCTATTGATTTAAAAATCCATACAACACAGGCAGTGTGCTTTGCTCCAACATTTTCCTCATGACACTTCTCTGTGTGCCATCAAGAGAGGGCTTGCAGCCATTTCCCCCAAGCCAGTGCTCGCTGAGGAAACAAATTTTACTGGGAGGGTGCTGCAGCCAGACAACCTGCTCCCTCCCATTCCTTGGCAAGGACAAATCAAGCATTTTCAAATTCATCAGAAACATTTTGATTTCTCTTCAGCAACTTGCTATCTTGCTCCTCTGTGCAGTTGCATGGAATCTATTGTTCTTGAAAGGCAATGTATTGATAGCCCTGGCTTCGATTCAACCATGTGCTGAGGCAGTTTCCCCACCCCAGTAGTGCCAAGAGATCCCAGTTAATAGGAAATTATCGATCCTGCCACCTAACTCAGTCCTACAGTGCCATTTACTCAAAGTCCTGCTATTGTCTGTGTCTACAACATGTGTGAGTACAGGCAACCACAGAAGGAAGCTCCTCCTCAGTGATCTGTCTGTTAAATTGCCTACAACTTGGTTCATAAAAATCCCTGTCAGCAGAGTAAGCTTCATCCAGTTTGATATAGTCACTGGTGTGTACCTGCTAAAGCTGCCATACACAAAGCCTGATTATAATGGAGCATTTCATGAGGTGAACACCTGATTCTCTACAACCAGCTAGAAGCCACTAAATTCATTTCACATCCTCGAAGACACATCAAATCCAACAACTGATTTGCAGTGGCTTCAAAGCAGCTGAAGTAAAAGACTGTATTTCATTACAAGCTGCCTAAGCCCATGCATTTCCACCTCTGGCCACATGGCCTTTACTTTGAACTGCACAAACAGATTAAGGTCATTGTCAAAACAATTGGACAATGTCACCCTGGATAAGCTGAACAGAGGGACAGCAAGTAAGCAGTGGCTGTATGGAAGAGCAGACAGCAGCAAGTTACTAAAGGAGAAAGCAAACTGTCTTTCACTAAGCTGAAAATGCCAGATTTTTCAATGCCAAGAACCCCAGTGGTCTGGGACATTTTAGGCAGACACTGACCAAATGGACAGCACTAAAACTACCTCAGTGCCTGCTGCAGTGAAACAGAACAGCACACTGCACAGGCCAGCCAGCACAGCTCTGAGCAGTCACCATTACTCTTGTATATTAAAACATTCCAAATGGATCCAGTGCCTTATACAAGAAATCTGGCTGGTTTTATACATCTGGTTTTGTGCCAAATTAGAAAATTATTTGCCAGAGCAGATTTTAACAAGGAGAATTGCAACTGCCTATTACCCTTGCCCTGTTCTTGGGTTAATGTCTCCTACATGACATTTTTCAGTGAAAATCCTGGCCCTTGTGCATCTGAGTATTCTTCTCCCACAGAGACAAGGAAATCAGCCAGAAACTGGTACAGAAAAACGTAACAGCAACAAACCTCCCCACCTCCCCCCCCAATATTAGGTAGCCAAAGCACAAAGAAGTACAAAAGCAAGATCTGCTTTGATCAATTAGCAAATTCATGCCCTCTATATGCCTGGTATGTGCACATAAATAAAGTGTCCATGAACATGATGCCCTCCCAAAGTACAGCCACAGCCAGGCTTCAGAGAGCACGGAGAGATTTTCACCCAGGTCTGAGCGTCAGGAAGACGCAGCCAGCAGCTGTGGTGCTATAAACCCCTCTCCTTGTTGAACCCTGCTGCTGTCCATCATGCCTCATGCAGCCATCAGAACCCCTCCACATTCCTCCACATCCAATTTTATCCCTTCATCTGCTGTTTTATACCTACAGCAGAGGGCAAGGACAGAGTGACTTCTTCATAACATCAAACCAGCTAACTCATTTATTAAATTGTAACTCTGGAGAAAAGTTTGGAAGCCCTCTTAAGATGGCCAAAAAACAAAAAGACATGTTTCTTTCTGCTGCGTGGGGCTAGTCAGGGGATGGGAGGGACAGGACCAGATTGGCAGGAACAATTCAGTAAGCCACAGAGAGTGAGAGCAAAAACAAATTCTCCTGCTCTGAAGAAATGGTGATGGAAGTTCTGGGGAAAAGGGAGCACACTGCTCTTGGAGAGAGAGAAACGACAGGCAACAGCTTAGTTTTCAGGTAAAGAGAACAAAGAGGGACTGTGCAAGGTGTGAAGAAGCCCTTGAGGGTCAGAGGGAGATTCTGACTGGAGATTTCAGTCCTCTCTGCAGAAAGACAAACACAAAAATACTTGTACCGAAGAACCACACCCACAAGGCTGATACCAAATTAGCTTAGCACATGGCTCTGTTGATTCTGCCCAATTATTTTCTGTTTGATGACAGACTGAATTGCTGCTCATTGAACCAGGGTTATCTCCCCCATGCATTACCAGCCTGGCAATCAGAAGGGAACCTGGCAAACTTGACTAAGAATAAGGACAAAGTAATCTTCTCTCTGAGGCCTGCTGCCAAGCAACAAGGCTGCCTGCCTGCCAGCAGCAGCACTGACACCGGGGACATGCTACAGGGGCGGCTCTCTTCCCGGCAGGTAAGCGTGTGTCACCTTGGGGCAGCCCATCTGCTACCTTCACCACTTGATGGACAAGGAGCAGGATGCAGGAGGGGCACAGCAGGAGTTAAGAAAATAGCTTTTTGGCTTGTCTCTGCCATCAGCTCTCAGTCATGCACTCCCAAGAGCTGGCAACTTTGAGATACAAGGCACCAGTTGGCCTGATAACATGCTCTCCCTACCCTGCTGCTCCAAGCAGCCATCCTGTGCTGTCAATAAGGCAGCATTAAGCTCAAAGGAAACCAGAGCTCCTTGGTAGTGCTGACTGTGATTTTCTAGTTCATGCAAGGAGGGCAGACCAAGCTGGGTCAGGTTCTGTAGGAGACCGGATGAAGTACAATTATCAGGATTGCTCCCAGGACTCCTCAAGAGCTGACAGCACACTGGCTTGGCCATTATGCTCCAAGCTCACTACTAGCCATGCCCAAGTGGTTTGTTCAAATACTGCTGTGTGATATTCTAATGGTGTTTTCTTTTGGTGCTGCACTGAGGAAAACATCTGGAGAGGGTGCAGGAGGGTAAAAAGCCAGAGAGCTGCAAGTACATAACAAACCATGCTTGAAATTTCATACAAGAGCTCATTGATACCTGCTCTGTGGGCTCTGGTGGTAGAATGACACACTAGAACTTGCCAGAGTCCTCATACCCAACCTTCCAAAGGCTAAGGCCTAAACTGTTTTTCACTACTTAGGAAACTTGCTGCTTCCCAGACAGTTGACACTTGAGTACCAAATAAATTTATTTCCAGACTTGGTTATACATTCAAGGATATTGTGCAAAAGAGCAGCAAGTTTTTCTCGAACACTTCTAACATTTCTGGCTTCTTTTCTACTTGTTTTTCCATAACCTTTGGCATTTTCTGCTTGTGGGGAAAAGGAAATGATACTCCTGTTCCCCCAAATCAGGTAGTCTAGTGCAGCACCCCAACTCAAAGCTGGTATCTTCCTTAATATTCCTTTAATCCTGTCCATGGTGATTTTGCTATTGAGACCTCATCAACACTGGATTTGCATGCAAAACCAACTTGCTTTCTAGACCCTCTTTACTGGCAAACTCCATTGCTAGCTATCAAAAGGCAGTATTCTTTATACACACCTACAACGCATAGCACAAGTTGAGAGGTTTTAGCTTAGAAATTATATTAAATTTTGAATTGTACCTCCAAGTGGTTGCAGAACATTTTAGCAGCTGCTAGACCTACCCCATTCCCCACTTCTCCCTTCCCATTTCCACTTGTCTCATTCCACTGGAGTGTTTTGCACTCTTTACTGATAGTTCAGATGGGGGAATCAAATCAAGTTTTAATCAAGCATTCAAATCAGTACAGGTAGACCCATTCGACAGCTTCCATAACCAGGCACTCCTGTGACAAAAGCCACCAGTGCATGAAACTCACATATGCTGTGCCAAAGCTGGAGTGGTAATGCAATACAACCACCAGGGACTCTCCCCAGAAGACTGTCAACTATACTGTGCAGATAAACTTCCTATTCATAATGCTAATTCATCACAAGAGACACTAAACTTGGGGGGGAAGTGAGAGGTGGTACAGAAAATCTCCCAGAATCCCAAGGCTGGCGCCTCTTCTTCATAGGCATGAGAGAATCACTGGATCATTTCTTGGAAAATGAGGCCTCCTTGAGCTATGCAAGTAGCTCTTGTTGGCATAGCTCTCCTGAGAAGTACTCTCTCTTCCAGCTGTTCTCTGGATCCTCAGACAAGTGAGGTCACCTCCTGGAGTTAGCCAAGGGGTACAAAACCTACAGGTGGCCAAGAGGCAGAAATCATGCACAACAGTGTGGATGAATAAGCAGTTTGGTACTGAGCCCTGACAGCAAAGTAACCACAAAGAAAAGTTCACTTTTCTGAAGGTCCAAATCTTTCTGCTAAGCCTGAAGAAAGTTTTCTCACACAGCAAAAACTTTAAAGTGGGTCCCACATGGAAACTGTCAAACAAGAACATATTTTTACTTCCAGGCAAAAGCCCAACAGCTTCTCTGTGCTCATGCAAAGATGCATTTTTAGAACTACATAACAATAGTCTATCTAGTCCAAACCTGACACTGAGGATGCCTTCCTGACTTAGGGAGGTGTGGTATTATACAACTGCATTTCTAAAGACTTTACTTTCCAAAGTACTGAGCACTGACAGAAATTACTGTCTCTCTTTGACATCCGCGTAAATGTGACTGCTAACTTTAATGCAAAAAGAGTTACAACAACAACAGGTGCCCTTAAAAATTCCACCTGGAAAAATTTATTACAGAAATATGAATACTGGCACAAATGCAGTCTGAACTGAAAAACGCAGGTGCAAGCACCAGAACAAACAGAAGGACTGTGTTAAAAAGGGTCTGTATTGCTAATGAAGACCATAGCAAGGTTATGGCAGTGTCACATCCACTGTTCCTATATTCCTCAGCCCATGAGGAAAACAAGTAATGGGCGATAACCTGGCCTAGGATTTATGGAAGACGAAGTAAGCAAGGATCTGCAGGAAATCACAGCTCTGCAACTGCTCCCGAATTCCAAAGGGCACAAAAGATCTGTCCAAAAGCACGCTTGTTACATCAGGAAGAACCCCAGAAACTTAACATCTGGCATCCTTTGTCCTGTGCATCACATACAACTGATCCTTGCCAAATCCCCTCTCCCAGAGCTTTGGGGATGTGGGTATGTCTGTACAAGTATGCAGATTAATAAAATCTGTAACAAAATTAGTATCAGCAGGTAAAATCAGCTTATTTAAATATTTTTTTTCAAAATAAATACTGCTTTCACCTTCCAGAAGACCTCACACTGTATTTTTATGCTGATTTTCCCACCCAAAACTTCTGTACAACTCAGCCCCTAACTGCAGCATCAACTCATGTTTCCTTCATAAATTAAAACTCACTCTGCTTGTCCATCCTGTATTTAGAGCACCTCACCACTCTCAGAGTTACTCAGAACTCTGACTCTCTACAGGTTATCCTGTGTAGAAAACTTCTGCATCAAAAGTTACTGTGATACTTTACGAGAATTCCTGCTTTTTTTATAACTCAGATGGATTTTTACAGCTCTTGGACTGCACATTCAGTCCAAGGAGGTTAACAGGACAGACTACTGTATGACAACTGACAACCTATTTATATTAATATTCATCATATTACCGCCAGGGTTGGAACTTTAATAAAAAGGAGATTTTCTCCTCTCGCAGTAAAAGACAAATGCTTCCAAAGCTAATAGTACTTTTAGGCAGCTTAAAGTAAATTTAACAGACTCTGGTGCCAACAAGTCTCTCTTGTTCTTTACTTATGATAAAGTAGAAATTTAGGACAGTTAATGAGCCACTTATATAGTGGACAGTTAATGAGCCACTTATATAGGCCACATAAAAAAAGAGACACTCCAGCACCAAACATTTTAGTTTCTCAGTCTGTTGAAGAAAATAGCTTTATAATTCATGCACATAAAAAAAATCTACACTGTAAATCAAATCAGACACTGAAATTTCAATCTGCAGTAGGCTGTCTGTAAGATATAAGGCATCTCCCACCCTCTGCTTACAGGGAGCAAAGGAATTGTATCCAGCCTGTGTTGGAATGATACATTTCCTCCTCCCACTTTCTTTTCCTGACAAGATTAGTTTTCCTGGGTTGAAGGGAAAAGAGAAGCATGTGGCAGTGATGCATACAGTCCTGGTTCTGTGATAAGCAAAGACTGCAAACCCACCACACTGAAGCCTGCCAAACATATGCTCATGTGAACTAGATTACGAGGCTTCTGTTGGTTGAGTTGTTTATTTAAATCAAGCCAGGGAACTGAATTTACATCTCCTAACCATACTTTGCTTCCTGCATTCCAAATTGTTTATGCTACATTATTTGGCCATTTGATTCCATTTAGAAGGAAAAGAAAGCTCTCCAAGCTCTGTCAGTATTCACATGCAACCTAATGTAGAAAAAAAATGAAACTCGGTGAGAATCTCATCAATAATTTGTGGCATATAGAACACCTGCAAAGATTAACTTCTTTAAAGGTCATATTCTACCAGTGGATGGATAAAACCTGTCCTACCTTGTGGATGAATTTGCCATTAAGAATGCTGTTACTTGCTTTAATGAGACACCCCTAACATTTGATGCTTGTGAAAAGGTATTAAGACATTGGTCTTTTTTAAGTTCAATCCAGTCATTCATAGAACTTGGGGAAGAATTGGCATATACATGCACAAACAAATGCTACTCAACACAAGACCAACATCTGAAGCTGTAAGCAGCCTTCACATATAACGCTCCATTTTCAGAAAATGGTGATTTGTTACTTCTTGGTCCTTCATAAAAAAAAAAAAAATCCCTCTTACTTATGTCCTTTATGTAAAACAAAAGCTATAAGCTATTCCAGGAAACAAAACTTACACCTGACAAAACAACAAATACTATTAAGTACCTTAAATCTACTTAAAATCACAAAAAAAATAGGAAGATAAGGTTTATTCTATAGAGGAATCTGTGCTTCAACCACAGACCAGACTCAGCCACAAAAAGGAGAATACAACTTTTTTAAAATATTGAACAAATTAGAATTCCAATCTTTGTTTCATAAACCCAAGTTACTGTCTTGATAGCCCTTTCACTTTAGGGTATGAAAAGAAAAATCAATAAACTGAACAATTTCCATAGCTATTACACACACTTCCAAATTTCAAATAGGACCAGGAAAGGTTATACAAAGGACACAGGAAAGAACATTGCACTGGCATTACCATAGAATTTAGAAAAAGTTTAGTTATGAACAGTAACTAAAATGGGTTATAGGATTTAAATCTGATGCCCTGAGACTAATTTGTTTCCTAACTCAGCTGTGGCCTTGCACAGATAGTGTAGCAGAATTTCAAGGTGATAATGCTTACATCTTTTCCATGAAGTCCAATCTATTAATCGGTGGTTTATTAATCCCATCATACTGCAAGTCCTGGGGTCTTACTTGTATCACTGTAAACACATCTGAGCTTTTTGTTCCATGAATGCTTTTGAGATCTCACCATTCCATGGTCACTTTTTGTCCCACTATGCAGTTTAAGTTGCTCTCTGCTTGGCATCCTCTGAGCTACCAAGCATTGCTATTCCGCCACCATGTGTGTTAGCTTATGCTCAGCTTCTCAAAAAAAAAAAAGTGTGGATGTAAGGAAAAGGCACCTCAGCTGTCCTTTCTATCACACAGATGCTCCTTAGGTGTGTGGCTGCATTCAGAGAGGGAAGGATACAGCCTCCAGCTCCTACACTTGCGTCCTCCATAGCATTAGGATCTCTTCTGGTTTTAAGCATTGTACACTTCTGATCAAAGGGACTGACTGTGTATTGCATGCCTACATTCACACATGCTTGGTCATTCCTCATTTCCACGCCTGCTGATCATATCTATTCCTAGAAATTTGTTGTCATTAATTCTATTATTGTCTGCGTTGTACCATTGTCTTTTCCTGTAGATTAGCTCTGTGCTAATGTTTCCATCCTCTTGTGTCATAGAGCATCCTTTCTTAGTCATCTGTCATTTTAGCACTAGCACATGTGCTCCTGGAGTTTGCTTACTACAACTCCAGGCTCTCTCCTCCCAAACCTGGCTCCTTCCTATCCAGCTACACAAACGCAAACTCACGATTTCTACTGGTCTCCAGACCAGGTTTGTCAGTGTGGGGCAAAAGTTCAGACAGGCCAAATCTCAGCACATCTCACTGCTTACCAGTTAGTAGGCACCAGCAGTCTCTGGTAGGAGGAAAACCAAAAACTTGCTGTGGTTGGGCTAATACAACTGCCCAGCACAATCTGTGAAGCAGCATGCTCTGCTTTTAAAGCTGCCTGCCAAGGGAAGGATGTAAATGTCCAGCCTCTGCTCATGGCATGACTAAGTTGGCAGCATTTCAACTGGAAAAAATCCCTATTTGCTTCTCAATCCTGTTCTTCCTTAAAGTGTATTCTCTATCACCTGCCAGATGGCCCCCTTCACACTGAACTTGTGCTCCCGTCTCCTGCTGAGACAAGGTGTCCCACATTTGCTCCCCATCACAAGCCACAGAGAGGACACTCCTGTTTTCTTACACTAAATACTTCACAAAGCAGAGTTGAGAAGTCCACCACCTTTCCAGCTTGCTTGTCAGCATAGCCTCTTCTCCCTCCCACAGAGAACACAGTTCTTGACATCACCTCCCACAGCAATAAATAAGAAAGGCTTTAGCATTTCCCAGCAATCACATTCACTTTGAAGAATTGTCTGGCAGTGGCACCTGCTGCTAAGGATACAGATGTACAGGATGAACTAAAAGGCATTTCTCCATGAAGCAGATGATATCACTGCAGATATATCACTGTACAAATATGTATTTTTCCTCTCATCTGACCAATGATTTTAGCTTTGGCAAAGGCATCAACGTAATAGCTTTGAAGGACAAACAACTTCAAACAAACTTTGCAGAAATCCTAGTAGGAAAACAAGAACGTAAGGAAGAATTTCTTTATGTTCCACTGAGAGAAGCCGTGCTTCATTTTGAGTGGTAATGTGGTGTATTTAAAACATAACTAAATACAGCTCCAGGAAAAAACAAACAAACAAAAAAAAAAAAAAAACAAACCAAACCAACAAACAAAAAAAACCCCACCAAACCAAAAACCCAAACTACCTGACATGTAGTTCATAGTAAGAACTTGAGTATCCTTACAGCTGAATTCTGCTCTGTGGCTACCAGCCCTTCCTAATGGAAACACATACACGTTCATGTTATTCGTTCAATATCAGGAAGGCAAATTCTTCTACATTGAAATTCCATTTCAGCAAAGCAGATGAAAATTCAGAAGGAATTCGTGTGCATCAAGTATGAGATCCAGCAGAAAAATCTCCCATTCCATTTTGGACTTCAGAAATAACTACAGTAGAATAGACCCTCGAATATTCGTTCTAAGTTGAATCCAACACCCAATTTATACAGCAGACCGTGAGAGCATACTGGTCACTTCCACAAGAACTATAAACAGACCTAAATGGGCTGCACAAAAATGCCATCATTAATACTATTACTGTTATTACTGTTAACCATCGGGGTGATTTTTTTTTTAAGGTGGGCACATGAGAACACCAAAAAAGGTCAGTTATTCATTTCCTTGCCTGACTTTTTCAGCTGCTCAGAACACACAAAACGAGTGCAAAGCTGCTATCAAAACAAATTAGTGATTTTTCATCATCTGGAATTTTCTGTTCCAGGCAGCAGCACTCTGATATAAATGGTCCGGAATCTAAATATATTGCTAAGGGCAGGAATAGGGCAAGGAGAGCCAGGTCAGGTACAGGAGGTTGTGCTGTTCAGGTGTGTTGAGTCAATCAGACTGTGATGAGATCCATTACAGTTACTAATTCTAAAAGCATTCATTTAAATTAGTTCACAGGCTGCTCTAAGTTCTGAAAAGCATAAAAATTTCTCTTCTGGCTTTATCAGTTCTGGCTGTAGTTACACTGCCTGATCACATCCAAGAGCCTTCCTCTCCAAATCTTCTGCACTACGACTGGACTTCTATGTGGTTCATAATGATATTCGTGCTTATATTAAATAGGATTGAAAAATTATTTCTGCAGTATGAAAGAAATCAACTATTAAATGAGAGCCTTCTACTCTGTGCAGTATTAGACAATAACCAGATTTGCTGAGTCAATGCTTTGGCAATTTTTGTCATACCTACAAAGTACAGCCCTTTTGAAAATGTTACAGCTTTTTATTTCAAAATACTTAGAAAATTATTTGGGACCCAGCTGCAGTGAAATCTGATGAAGAAATGTTGAAGTCTTTCATTCTTTTCTCAGTCTTAATTTGAGGAATCCTTTTTCAGGGTCTGTAGATTATGGGTATCTGCAAGGGATACTTGTGTTGCTTTTGCTTTGTCTTTGGCATTAGCAAAACAGAGCAGAGGATCATGATCACACCTTGGCATTAACAACGTTTTGAGGATTTGGCAATTATACAATTTTTCTGCTTGAAATAATGACTTCTAACCATTACTCCAGGCCAAGCACAACTGCCCAACAAATGCAGCCAAGCTTCCAAGGACTCTTGTCTCCTATAGCCTTGTTCCAGACCTGTAAAGGTATTTTAATCTCCTAATAAAAGAGCGACCAAATCTCAACACCAGTCTTTTTTGCTCACTCATCAAGGCATTGTGCTCTAGAACTAGAAGACAGCCTAGAAGATGGATTTTGTTGATCTAAAGACTATTTATATGGACATTATCCTGCCTGATTTCCATTTTGTTATCAACCTGCACGCTGTCTGTCAGGAATACTCCCTCCAGCAGTGTGCTCCAGGAGGTTGACCCACCAGACCCTATTCTGCAACAAGCTGAACATGACCAGAAGGGCTTAGCTCTCATTATGGCCTTTTCTACCCTTGCATTCTTTTATCAGACAGCCTTTGCCATATTACTCAATATTCAGTCAACACTTTGAACTCTTTGCCCCACAGGTAGAATTCATTGCTTACTCATGTCAACAGTGGCCTTAGCATTGACAGAGGAAAGGCAGAAAAGCACCAAGAGTCTGCTTCTTGCATGCCAGCTCCTGGCACGTCAATCCCAGAGAGCCATGTCCTCACAACACAGAATCCTAAAAGAATGGTAGCATAACAGCTAGAGAAATTGGGGGTCTGAAACATCTCTCTTATGAGAAAACATTGAGGGAGCCGGGCCTGTTTAGAAAAAAGAAGATTGAGAGGAGACCTCATTAATGCATATAAAATATCTCAAAGGGTACCAAGAGGATGGTGCCAGGCTCTTTTTGGTGCTGCCCAGCAACAGGTTAAGGCCATAAACCAAAACACAAGAAGCTTTGCCTCAACATGAGGAGGAACATCTTTATGCTTAGGGTGGTAGAGCACTGGAACAGGCTGCCCAGGGTAACTGTGCAGTCTCCTCCTACTGAGATATTCAGGGGGTTGGACTGGATGATCTCCAGGGGTCCCTTCTAACCCAAATGATTTTGTGATTCTGTGAAATTATTTAAGGATCATTCATACTATCATCCTGCTAAAGACAGAGCAATTTTGTCAGTGAAAAAAACTGACATACAGCATTTATGTTGTTTTTACCTTATCTTGCTTACATGCCTCATGGCTATTTGCAGTTCCTGCTGTAAGCCATGCCAAGCTTTGTACTCAGAAATGTCTCTGATGATGGGGCTTCCTAAGTTATCTGCACAAGCAAAGACTTGATTCTTCACAGCACAGTTCTGGCTGGAAATAATCTAGGAAGCAAATGCCCCGAAATTCCCAGAGAAGACATGAGAATGCCCAGTGAGTGGGAATGAATTTTTGCTGCCTCTTCCCATTCCATCTCAGCTGCTCCACTGCACGTCTCAGACTGAAGTGGGAGTGCTGACAGAATAATACTCAGATGGAAACAGAAGTCGTCCAGGTCAGGGCTCTTCTCAGATCCTGACAGGCAAGAGGCTATTTTAAATGTGCTGATTATCAGGCATGTGGAGGCCACCACAGGCTGTGCACTACAGACTGGAGAACGAGAAAACCCTCCTTCAATAAATTTTGGACCCAGCTCTCCCTTGCAAGTGCCAAGAGTATAAGAACAGGGCACAAACTTAAAAATAGCTTCCATGGTATCCTGCCTCCAGCAACATGTGTCTTGAGAAATTCTCATGCTAGAACTGGTATATTTATGTTTAAATGCTTTTGACTGCATCAAAAGATCTGCTGGCATAATATTGTCTAATTGCTTTTGGAACCCAACACATCCAACAGCAGTAAGTTCCTCAGGTTAACCAAACACTGTGTGGAGAAGTCCTGTTCTGGATTTACCACAGGCCAGTTTGAGGGGTTGTCCTACAGCTTTTGTACTGTGAGAAACTGAGGCAACCAAACACTCCTGACTCACATCTCCATGTTTTCTGTGACTGCCAAAAGGCTGCATGTGCACCCAACCCTTCCTTCTGCCCAGCTACTCCTATCTGTAATAGCATCAGCCACATTTGCAGGAACAGGTTCTCTGGGAGACACTGAGCTCAGTGTCTGCTGCAGAGGATTAAGGAAGGACAACGGTTTCCAACTCAAAGGATTATAGAATCATAGAATTGGGAGAGACTTGAAAAGACTGCAGGGATGACAGCAGAACAGGCTGTACCTACGTCACCCCAGACAAACACTTCATCATTTAACAAACCTGAATCTTGTGCGACTGAAGCCTATTACTTCTCACCCTACGCCTACAGAGAAGAGCTATTCCCTGCCTCTTTCCAGCAGCCATTTACACGTTTGCAAAATGTTGTTAAATATCCTTACCCATCTCTTTTTAACCAAATAACTCCAATTAATGAAATCTTCACCTGAGATTTTGACTTCGATCACTCCCACTGCAGTCAGATCAAATTGTCCAGTTGATCCCTATCTTTCAGCTGTAGCTCCCAAAATCTGAACTATACCCCAGCTGAGACTATACTTAGTGTAAAGGAGACAGATCATTTCACAGGCTTCACAAGTGATACATTTTGGTTTTGCATTTCAAGATGGCTTTGCCTTTCGAAGCAAGACAGCATTTGGGACTTAATTTCACCTTGTGGATCACAATAAGCCCCAGATCTTCTCTTCGTAGGCCTATTTGTATTTGCGGAGTTGATTATTTTTGAAGTGAAATATATTGCATTTATCCATTTATTTCATGCTGTATATCCAGCTTGTCAACATCATTTTGGCTACCAAATACATCTTCACTGTTTCCTGCCCCCTCAAAAAATCAGATCAGGACTGAACAGTATCTGTAACAAAGTATATGAGAATGAAAAAACTTCCAAATTCTAAAAGAGCATTTTTTAAATTGAGCTATGAATCAAGGTCTGAACTACTTTCAAAATAGTTCCTTCTTAATATCACAGGTGCAGCTCATCTCTAATGAGGTTTCACTGAATAATTAAACCCAGACAGCTTGGGCAAACATCCAAATCTTCAGCTATTCACCTTATCTAACAACTCTGGCAAATAGTTGGAAGTGTTGTAATTCCTAACACAAAGAGCACATAATATCTGGGACCACTGAGTGAATATTTGAAATACCTCTCATTGCTTTATGCACAGTAGGCAAAAATAGCATTAAAGTGCTGCAGTTAGAAAATACTTTCTCATGTTCTCGTTATTTTAGGCAGCTCTGCTAGTGGTTCAATTATACCAACAGTTTTGCTGTGTCACTTCTTTAAAATGTCCATTCAACTATTTTTGTGCAGTGCTGATGGCTAACCTGAGCCTGCAACATATTTCTAACTCTTACTGAACCTCCCAAAGGGAAGCATACAGTGAGGCCAGCACCCAGAACATGGGTAGCCAGGACTAAAGCATTTTTTTCTTGTCCTCAGACTTTATACAACTCTTGGAATATACTTTTAACCATCCACAGTCCATACTCACTCTCTTCAAAAGGGATTTATTGACAAGAACACAAAACTGTTTCAGAAGTGGAAAGGGCCTCCCAAGAGTGGTGCACTGGCCGTGCATTTGGGCAGCTCTGAAGGGGCAAAGATGGCATTAGCATTTACGTTCATGATAAACAGATTTTATTCCTGCAATACCACTGCTATAAATTCATTCTCATTATACAGATTGGGAACTGAAAAGCAAGAAGATTAGGTGACTGAATTCCATCAGTAAGTCTGCAACAGAATCTAGGTCCTGCACCCAAGCTCATTGCTTTCCACACTAAGATGTGTCAAGGAAAATAAAACAAGATAGATTTTTTAACTCCTTATGTTTGCTAATCATCCTTTAACTAAACCTAACACCTCACTAACTTAGCTTACAGCATGGAGCTACTTTGACTTTTTCAGTTTTACTCCTGATCTTAGAGCAATATGCTTCTCACTTTCCAAAGTTATTTTTCCAAGAGAGATTTGCCAAATTCGCTTGGGTTATGTTACAGATCAGCCTCACAATGTGGGAGTGCATGAGAAAACAGTATCCTCTATTCTGAATATCAGCAATATTCAGGGAAACAAGCTGTGCCACCACACTAGAAATTAAAAAGATGAGTTGCCACTAGCAGCCACTAGCTGGCTTGCTAAAGCAAGACCACCAGCCCCTAGCTCCATGCTAAGCTAGCAGAAGCCCATCCAGCAGTACATGGGCACAGCATAGCTGCAGGTGCCCGTGTCACACGGAAAGTGCCAGCAGAGCAGAGGGCAGGTGCCTGCCACTGCTGCAGCAACACAGGGGTAGCAAGGGCAGATACACAGGGTGTCAGACAAGTGTGTGGCTGCAGCCCAGGGTCCAAAAAGTGCACAGATGAATGCACTTGAGCGCTGTGGCCAACTGCAAGGCTACTGTGTGTGGATTTGCATCGTTTTTCCCCGGGCACTGATGGAATGGACAATGCACACGCAGCTGGCGTGGCTACTTCCAGCAGCATCAAATCTAGCAACTCGCCCTGGGATGAGGATCACACAGTTACTCAACTCACAGGGCACAACAAAATCTGAAGGAACATCTATTTCTCAAGGTCGTACTAGCAATAGCCTGGAGCAAAACATATTTCAAATGTCTCGGGGACAAAAAAGAACCCAAAAAACCAGGGTTTTGTTTACCTCTTTCAAAGATAAAATTAATCACAAAAAGTTTGGTAGTTTTAAAGCAACACTTTCAACACAAAATCCTCACTGTAAGTACAAAATTCCCTCTCATGAATTATGCCATGTTTTTAACAGCTGAGAATAATAATTTGAATTCTTTTAAAATGCAATTTAAACCTGCTTAGATCTCATGAAGCTTTAAAGAGATCTATGAGTTAAGCAGCCATGTTTTATATACAGTTTTAAAAAGCACTCTTGCAGAAGGGTTTCAAAGGACTACTATTTACATTTCTAAATTCCCAGGAATTTCCTGGCTGGAAAATTTCTGAAAAACAAAATGCCATGAAAAATCAAGGACAAACACTCACAGAAAACAGTGTTCAGGTGGGAATGAGCAGCACACCCTTCCAATCACAATATACCATCCCATGTCTCTGGAAGCTTGTAAAGTGCAAAAAGTCTAGTAAAGCTACAAGTCTCTGTGAAGCTGAACTCACACAGAACAGACACTTTTTAAAAGCTGCCTTTGGTTGAGTGGCTTTGCATGGCTCAGTAGATCTTTAATTATTCACACTCAAGTAACTACACTCCTACTGGAAATCAAAATATGAATGTACAATACCTTGCTGGGAGTGTACAAGCAACACAGGTCCTTCCCAGAGGATCAGTGGAGCTGGGCTCGGACTCATCTCAGCCAGCTGCTCCCCTCCTGGGTGTCTGCACCGCTCTCACAGTTGTCTCGCACAGACCGGGAGCTGAGCCCTGATTCATGATTTCAGGCTCCAGCCATGGAATGCAGCCATTGAAAACCCAGAACTATTTTTACCCCTGAGCAGTCACAGCATTTCTGCCCCATAAAGACTGCTGAAGCTGATGCCTTGCCCTGCACACACACCCACCCTGAACCTAACCAGCTAAGATGCATGGTTCCCTGGCATTTAGTGGGGGTTTTAACTGCACAGTTGCTACCAACAGGACAAAGCAGCTCAGCCCCTGGCATTATTGTCAGCCCTCAGAAATCAGACATTTGATCCCAGTTGTCAAAATTAGAAATTCCTCAGAAATGCTTTGCTCTGGGAGATAAGATTAGCTCAGAGCAATGACTGTCTATATGGTTTGTCTTGTACACCAACAACCCAGCCTGCATTTAACAAATATGTGCTCACATCTTCAGCTGATAGGCTGCAGATGCATACAAAAATCGTTACACGTCGAACAAAATCACAATATGCTTTAAGAAAAATCAGGCAATCCAAAAAAATTCACAAAACAGACCAAAACAGCTTTTTATATAGAATATTCAGAAATACAGAACTGTCTTACATAAAATATTAGCAATAAATCAAAGGCAGACACCTGAACTAACTTTTCAAGATTATTCAGAGAATACTGACCACCTGAAACTTCACAACTCTGCTGTCTTGAGCCTGCAGGATTCTACAAGTGTACTTCAGAACTAAAAAAGACTGAAGGAATAAATAACAATAAAACCAAACTAATTGCTTCTTAACGTAATCATCTATTATCAACGCATTATATAATCCCTTTAGCAGAAAACAGTCCACATGTGCATAGTTGAGAGGTCCAAATACCTGAGAACCAAGAGACTTACTCACTTGCTCATATTTTGCTTTAGATGATGAAAAATGGTAGACATTCCTCAGAAATACATGGTTGAAACACAGAAGGAACAAGGCAAAACCAACAGACCTACTGACAACAGACAACAGATTAGTACTTAGCCTGTGGAAGCACATGAAGATTGAGATAAGAATCAGCACTATCACATTACAGAACATGGTCCCTGCCATCTGGAGTTTCAAGGACAATATAAAAAATATAAAATGTGAAGTTGATATGAAGACAGTTATAGTCACCAACAAGCAGCAAATGCCATAGTCAACCAAGCTTCCTAATGAGTTTTGGGGCAGTAACCGCTCTGTAAGGCCCCCTCAAAAGGCAGCTGCAATGGAAGCTGCAGTATATACATACACTTAGAGTAACCTTAATGCTACTTGTAACTTAAAGCCAGATTTTGTGACCAGATACACCCAAAGCTGGAGCAGTTGGCATTCTGGAGATATTCCATTTATGAAAAAGTAATGGAATAATTACAGGATTATTTCACATCACTCACAACTGACTGCCTCTAGCACCACGCAGACTGATTCTGCAACTCTGAAGGATCTGTCCCTTTTAAGCAAGGCCTTGCACTGGGAATCTGCCCTTTGCTGTTTCATACTCACATAGAAAGTGTAGGTGGGGAGTGCAAGGAAAACAGCAATGAAGGACACCACTTGGGGAACAAGAAAGCTACAATCAGAGTCTGTAAAAGAACATAAAACAGATCTTAAAGTGGGCCAGATCTGACATCAATGACCTAAAGCTCAGAGAAGGTTAAAGGAACAATATAAGCTTGTAACATCCAGAAGGCTGAGCCACTTTAACATAGCACTGGGGGAAATAAAGCAGAAGAAATGCTGTTTCTGTGAATTAATGTCTCTGTGAAAGATTATTCTCAGTGAACAGCCTTCTGCTATTTCTGCAATGAGTTGACTCTCCACAAGTCCTTTTCATTTGCAGTGAGCACAAGAAACTCTATCAGGTACAGAAAGGCAGGAGAGGATAAGCCTTGCTAACAAAACCCCTGTGCAAGTAACTTCACAATTTTTATCACCTTTCACTTAGCAGTTAGGAGGTACATATTTCCTACCTGTTAAATTATTACCAGTTCAAGGACTGTGCCTCAAATTATTGGCTCTTACAAAAAAGAGGAAGTGAAAAAGACTGGTATAAAACCCTTTCCTTTTTAGTAGAATATTTAAAGTTCTCCTTTCATACTACCAAACAGAATTCAAAAGGAAGGAAAAACCATACACTAATACAAATCCAAGGCTGTCTGATAATACCCTCTACTTTTAATACCTTATTCAGCAAACTTCAAGCTTTTTGAAAACCTGAGGGTGAAAAGTCAAGAAAATCTCCATGAATTTTTAACCTGGTTGCTTTGGAGACTGCTAACACCAGAAAGGAAATTATCCACCCTTCTCCCAGCTGAACTCACTGGTTCACACAGCAATGTAGAGGGATGGTCAGAGGAGTGTCTAAAACAGGGAGTAGCAATATGAGGCCGTATGTGAGGGCCTCAACATTTGCTGGTTTGTTTCTAAATGAAGAGTTTAAAATAGTTATTTAAATATTTGCCACTCTGAAAGAAAAGCTTTTCCCTTCTGTACTCAATTTCATGCCTGGCTCAGATTCAATGGTCAAATAGAAAAAGGAAAAAGCCCTACATGAAGCACAAAAACAATTTTTCAGTATCAAAAAAGAAATCACAAGAAGTATTGTATCAGTCTCCATGATAATTACCAGAGAGGCTTTAATATATGAGAATGGAGGATGAAGAGGAAACACATTTTAAAAGTAGCAATTTCGAGTGTCAAATTCCAACAGTTTTAAAGTTTTTGTTCTTCCAGAAAAAATCATAATACTCATCTCACTTTTGAGGATTAGCACCATGCAAGGCATCTTGTATGACATTTTCAGGCATCATGAAGAAATCCTAAATCACTTTTTCATAAAGATCCTATATGCTTATAGGACAAAAACTGTAATGAAACTATCCATCATTGGTGTTAAACAGTCCGTGCAACTGAAGACCAACAGAAAAAAAGAATCTGAAACCAATTCATCAACTTTATAGTTTCAATTTTCAGGGAGAACATCAAATTATTATAAATAGCAGTTACAATGCAGAAACTCAGAGACATCTTCAGGTCTTTCTGTTACTCTTCAAGAAATACAGCCAGGCAGTGGATCCTGCTAAACAGAAAGTGAGAGGAATGACCTGACAGCTGAAATAGCTGCTGCCACTTTGCAGCATTGCTCTGGTGCGACTGCAGGAGGGGAAAGGAAGAGAATCCAAAAGAGGAGATGCATTTCTAGTTTAGATCCCAAGCTAAGTGCCTGACAAGCCTTTTGCACTTGCATGCAGACAGAAACCAAACTTGAAAAGATATCCACAAACATTCATGTCTTTCCTCTTCTTCAGCAGCCTTGAGAGCTAGTAATCTTAAGCAGTTATTATTGCTGTTCATCCAAAATGCACAGGCATGAGAAGGACAAACAACCATGCAGCTACTGCAAGCCAAGTTGGCAATCACAGTGCAGGACAGTTGCTAACCTCAGGCTTAATTTCTGTTCATGTCATTGCAGCATCATGCCCAGAACAGAAGCCTTACCCACCCCACAGAGATGCTTACAGAATCAGCCCCACCTGGGAGGCAGAGGCCTCAAACTGATCCACCTGCAATGATGCAAATCCAGATTGCTCTCACGTGGAAAAACTCAAAGTGTGATATTTGTACTTAATCATGTTCCAAAGAGGAGAGCTCAAAGCACTATCTCTGAACCTCTGCTTCAGGCTTGCACTAACGTAGTCATTTTGCTTGTTGGCTTCTAAGCACTTAGAACATTATCAATTATCCCTGTATGTCTTATTTCTTTTACTATTTCCTAAGCATCTGCTCTGAGCTACTACTGAAACAGGATGCTGTGCTAGAGTTGCTCTGCCTTACAACTGCCTTCCTGCGTGAACTCAAGACCTTACAACACAGCTATTTAATCTACATCTGAATGTTCTGCCAAAAAGAGGTACAGCTATTGAAACTGAATGTGCATGTAATATTAAAGGCACTCATTTTCAGTACAAAACATTGTCCATCAATGAAGCTAGCTGGAGGGAGTGTGGTGGTGTTGTATATGCTGTTAACAGGAAAGCTTAATTCTACTTGCAAAAGAAACATCAAATCCCCTGCAACAATCAAATGTCAAACCAGCAATAGAAATTGCCAACATTTTAAATTCAGTACTGCAGCCCACCTCCCATGTATTTACCTTTAATTCTGGATTCTTTTTTTTTTATATGCTATTTGTCAGATAATGTGAAAATGCATCAAATCAACGGTTTCTTTCAGAAATTCTTGTAGATAGTCTCCTCAAATTCTTTCTTGGATCACAGCTTGGTTTTATCCACCTCTTTATCATTTCTTTTCTGATTCCCTCTCTTTATTTCACTTTACCACATCAAGAGCTAAAATGTTAGCGAACTCTGTAAAAATATATATACCAATAAGAAATGTCATAGCACCTACTGAACAATAGAATAATCTCCTGTATTATCACATTCATGTAACTGCTCCTACCGCCTTAAAACACAAATTGGGAAGAAATTCAGGACCAAATATAATCATATAACAAGACAGTAACACAAATGTTCATCTTTCAAACTTTTCTAAATGGAATCACACACATATCATTCAACAGAAAATGAATTTTAAAAACCCTCTTGGTTGTCAGGTAATTTGATTTTGAACACTGCATATTAAAATGTTATTTAACTTGTGTGACTTATAGCAAGTGCCTTCCTATGATAAAGTCTTCTTTCATAAGTAGTAATAGCCATGTAAAAATATTTTTCAGCACTCCAGGCTATCCAGAGAGGAAAACTAAGAAAGCAACACATTTTTTGATCTTGTGAGTATCAGCCATTGATTCAGCACAGCATTTCCATGCTTCAACTGTTCCCCAGGTAAATCCACCAGAATATTTCATATTTACCCAAGACTGCCACATACCTGAGAGTCCTAACCATATCCAGCATGCACAGCAAGAACTACAGCATCCAGTTAGCTCTGCATTTTTCAGAGCAGGCTAGAAGACTGGAGACAGCTGTTGCTGTGTTAGCTCACACCTGCCCCTTTTTTGTGGGTTCTCAGCTATGCTGCTAAAAAACCAGGAGAGAAAACACCCTCCATTCTAAGCAAAGAGCAGCAGAATGGTGCACCATGTTATTTTCTGTGAAAGCTGAATGATTTATATACAGTGCAGACACAGGGATCAATAACTGAAGCTCTGATCAAAGGAGACAGCCGGGCCTTGATTAATCACAGCAGGTTATCTTTTATGTGATAGATCAAATCTGGAAAGGGCATCTCTCTAAGAGGATAGGTTGGATCCTGCCAGTTCCTCAGCAGTATGCAATGCAACCTTACTACTCAAGAAAGAAATCTGAGAGGCATATCCAGCATCTAGCAGGCTCTGCAGAAGTCTGATCACCTGGAGGTGGGATTCAAGACAGAGTCAGTAGCAGACAGTTCAGATAATCAGACAGGCAGCTGCTACCTGGTGCCTGGAAAAGAGCAGTTGGCAGGAGAGGCAGGTACTGAAAGAAATACCTGATGGTTGCTGACACTGCCCACAGCCCACACAGTTACAGGGCATGACAGCCTCATCCAAACACACACTACAACTACCAGAAGAACAGATTAAATGCTATTTATTCTGCCATGTACATATATTCATGCTCTTGTCTCATGAGTGTTTACTAACTGCACCAAAGTGTTCTTAGGAGACAATTTCTGAAGGTGCTCATATCATAATTACTCTCCAGTTGTTCCCCCCTCCTCCCCCTTGAGTTTACTGGTTCTCAGAGAGTCTCTGTAGGTGTATCGCTTGGTAAAACATAACAGCCCTCCCTGTAAATCTTTAGACACCAGTGCTACCAACACACAAAGACTAAGGCACTAGTAGCAAACACTGTTACCAACATCCCAAAGGCATTAAATAACACGCTTGCTTATAAGCTTCGGAAAAGCCACCGACTACCAGGCAATATCACACACATCCAATTTCTTCAGCTTGTGCAGCCATGCACCTTCTCTGCAAAAAAATACATTATTTTTAAAATGGTGCAGAAAATACTTTATTAGGACTACTATTATTATTATTTCTTCATAAAAGTAATCTACACAGAAGGCTATGGATTCAGAAAGGCACTTCAGGATATATTTAATTAAGCAACCAAATAGCCTCATCTCATACACAACCCTGCAGAATAAGAGGTGAGAATTTAGGGAGCTCTCCATTGCTGTCTGATAGAGCTGTGCTGCATTATTTTGTCAACTGAGTTATCCAGAGATAAACAGCAGGGTATTTCCTGGTACACTGCCTAATTGCAAATGGGAATGCTCCTCTACACTTAGTTGGACTCTTTGGTATGAGATAAATAAGCAACCTCAATCAAGTCTTAGCAGTCCAATATTTCTGGTTTGTCCTCCATACTCAGCAACATGCTCTCTACAGTTGCAAAGATCATAATGCCACACTAGGGTTTGTGCAATTCTTGGCTTCAGGATAAATTAACAGTTCTTTTCCCTTTACTTCAGAATACACAAAAATGAGAAGAAAGTAATATTCCTGCAGGTCAACAGAAGAACTTCCAAATATGCATCTCCTTCCACTTAGAAAGCCCACTCGGAATCAGTGAAAAAATATTAAGGAGTGTTCAGCTTCTCTTCTAGAGAAATAAGAAACAGAATTGACAATTAATGAAAGCTGGAGCCATCCAGTGTTCAAGTTCCTGCTACAGACTGAAACTGGAGCTACAGAGAGGCAAATGCACTTCCCTACTGTGTGGATCATAAATGAACAGCATTAGTCACTTTACTGCTTGGAATAAAATATTTCTTTCCATTTTCTCAGCTACTATTGTTCTACCATTATCACACAGGCTGGTATTTAAATTTTCCCTGAGTTCCTTGGCATCTACAAAGATCTGTCAAATATAACTTCTGGCCATGCTTCACAGTTCAGCATTAACCCATGCATGCTTGATTCCTTCTAAACACTAGTTTTTCCTAGAAGTAGTAACTTGCATCAATGATGCATCATTATGCTCAGGCTTCAGGAATCATAGATTGGCCCAGCTCCAGCCACTTCTGTGGAACACCAAGGATGAGGAGGAGTCAGCCTGTGTATTTACAGGCCATGAGCATTGTTAGGCTCATACAGTGTGCATCATCCCAGCACCTGAATTTAGCAATCCACAGCCATAAACTGGTTCAAGTGTTTCTTGAGATAGTTTGACACATATAAAGATGACAACAAATGAGCACAGCAGCAACGTCAAGGTGGTGAGTAAAGAATGTGAGAGTATTTCATAAACACTGCCTACTTTTTCCTCTGGCACTGATCAAGACTCACTGTCAAGATTTTCTATTAAGCCTTTACAACTCCAAGATCCGAATGTGCTGGAAATAACCCAATGGAATGCATCAGAAAATTGTTAAGCCATAATAATTTTAACTACGAACATCGTATTTATGACAGCCCCATCATTTTCATTACAACTCTGGCAAACAGAAAGCTTTTTACTCCCCATTTAACAGCTATTTTTGTCAAGGCCAGGACCACTCTTAATACTAGAGTATTAGAGCCTCTGGCTGAATTTTAATCAGAAGTAGTCTCTCCTCCATTTTAGACAGAAGGAAAGTGGTGTGATGTACCAGTTCAGCTGGCGGATGCTGCTGCTGCTGCTGTGAGTGTACAGAGGGCATCCATCTGCATGCAGGAAAGCAGGACAAGGAAAGGGCATTCTATCTCTGGTATTCATTTCAGATTTTCTCTCAAAGCAACAGAGTATCTAACCAGGTAAAGGAATTTGGGGAAGCCAATGCACTAATGAGATACATTTTCTACAAAAAAAAGGTGTTTAGGTGAAACTTGAGGTGCTGCTGAAGCCCCTGTTGCAGTCTGTCGGTAATTTCCTACATGCAACTGGCCATTTAAACCATGTCTCACAACCCAGAGATCCAGCTGACAACCAGAGCACACAGTTTTAAGGTTCCCAGAGTCAGAGCTTGTTAATTACAGTAAACACTTTAGTGTCAAGGTTGGCACCTCCAGTATCCCTGCTGGGGATACTGTCCCCTTAAGTGACAATATATGGCTTTAGATCTATGCAGCACACCAAAGATTGCTCCTGCATAGTAAGCAAAACTCAAAATTAAATATTTTTAGAGGAAATAGGAAAGCCAACTGGAACAGCAGTTGTTGATTTCTGCCTAGCTAGAAATTATTGGTGACATTTATGGTTAAGGCATCAGATGAGTCACCTTTTTTTCAATCTGCCTCTCTTAACTACTTCATTCCCGTTCTCATGTTCTTCAGTGGCTCCTTGCAGCAACCTCATAATAGGTATATCCATGGTGGCTGTGCATACACCACTTCAGCCTGCCTAACACACACATAATGCAGTAATCATAGACTCATAGAACAGTTTGGATTGAAAGAGACTTTAAAGATCACCTAGTTGCAACCCCCTGCCACAGGTAGGGACACCTTTCACTAGACCAGGTTGCTAGAGCTCCATCCAACCTGACCTTGAATATTGACAGGGATGGGTCCTCCACAGGTTCTCTGGGCAACCTGTTCTAGCGCCTCACCACCCTCACTCACAGCAAAGAACTTCCTCCAATCTAATCTAAATCCACTCTTAATTTGAATTCATTCCCCGTTCTGTCACTACATGCTACATGCTCTTGTAAATAGCCCCTCTACATCTTTCCTGTGGGCTCCCTTCAGGTAGTGGAATACCACAATTAGGTCATCCAAAAGCCTTCTCTTTTCCAGGCTGAACAATCCCAATTCTCTCAGTTTTTCCTTGTTTGAACAGTGTTCCATCTCTCTAATCTTGGTGGCCCCATCTGGACTTGCTCCAACAGGTCCATGTCCTTTCTGTGCTGGACCCCAGAGCTGGATGCAGCGCTCCACACGAGCTCTCAGCAGAGAAGAGCAGAGGGGCAGAATCCCCTCCCTGGATCAGCTGGCCACGCTGCTTCTGGGTTGCAAGGACACATTGCTGGGTCATGTCAGCCTCTTGCCCACTAGCAATAATGCTCCAGGAGAAACCAGTGCTTCTTTAACTTCTGCTAAGCTGGTCCAGGTTCTCCAGGTTAAGCAAAATTTAGCTAACAGAGTCCCAGTTCCAGCCTACTGCTAACTTCACATCCACCTCCAAAAAGAGAACACAAACCTTCTCTAACTCATGGGACTGCACTGGGTTCTTGCTCCACAAACATCACAGCAGCAGGGGCCATCCAGCAGGAACATGTGAAGAACTAGCTCCCTCAACATACAAGCTTCTGACTTCTTTATTCCCACAAACACTGAAAAATCATTGATAAATAGAGAAAAATGGTCAGAGTTCTGCACGAAATACAGCCTGCTATGTAATTAGCAAAGCAAGGGAAAGCATTCATAACCAAATATATTCAAATCAGCTCAGCCACCTCCAGCAATGTTCAACAAAGAGCTACATAGAGCAAGCCCTGGCCTTATTCTCAGCATAGATGATTCCAAGGTTCCCCATGCTTCCAGAAGTGTAAATTTCTCTTGATAGCCACAAATTCATTTAAAGAATGATAACAATTAGAGAAACGTAATCTGTCACACTGCATAGTTTTATTTTAATCAATAATGCACTGATATATATACACACACAAGAACGTAAAGCATATTTTGACATTTAAACTATCCTAGCTTGTCTGTGCCACACAGCCCAAGCTGTCAGGAGAAATGTGGGAGTGCTGCGAAGTTTTAAGATAACAACAACTTCTAATTAAATGAAGTTGAATTTTTACCAAATTAGCATGCACAGCTTCTCTCACACAAACACAAAAATGAAAAACATTTGGCTAACACTCATTTTTCTGGCCAGTCACTTCCCCAAAGCTGAAACTTTGACTGCTACAAGCTTTTCCCCTCCAAAACATCAGTCCTTTTTGGAGATTAAAGCACCAGCCTGAGATTCAAATGATTATGATTCAAACCCTGGCTCTGACACATTTAACTAACTCTGATTCTAATCTAATCTGTAAAGTCAGGATAATCTTACTTCTTTTTCTTAAACTTTGTGAATAGAGTAGGGTATCTTGGATACTAGAAATTATCTTTGGCAGCACATGGTTCTCTGGAGGCCAATTTCACCCTCCACAAAGAGTAATTGACACTTTATGAAGGTGACTGGGCATTTGTGAATGTCTAGTGATGCTCACTCTCCTTACCTGCTAAGATAACCATCATAAGTGGCTGGCTCTAATCTTCAGAATTATCATTATTACTAACCCTACCAAACTTGCATGAAACTTCTGCAGGAGGAAACTGAATCTTTCTTTCAAGATACATTGCCCAGGAATACAAGACTGAGAAGGAATACGGTTCTGCAATGGGATGAGAGACCATGCACTCCAAAAACATTCCTTTATGCGGAAGTGTGATATGTCTGATGACAATGTCATGCAAGGAACACTTAAAAAGGAACATTTGAAGAGCATCAAGATAATCCTATGCCTGTCCAGCTGCAAGAATATAATGGCCATCCCCCACAGAGAGCATCTTCAGGACCCTGCACAGCTATGGACTTTCCAGTCCCTGCAATAGGAAGGAGATAAATATTGCTGGTTGTGGTTATAAATTACTATTCATGTCAAGTAAAGTCATCTCTGGTAGCAGCTCAGTTAATGGGAGAAGTAAAAACAATCTTTCAGGTTATTTGCTGCATATATATTTCACAGAGGCAGAGAAGACAAAGAAGTTGTTACTCCCTCCCTTTGCTCTTTCTCACCTTTCCTTACCTCTTTTGTATCACTTATCTTGAGAACAGCTGGTCACATAAATAAATAAGAGTGAGGTCAAAGCTGGTACAAAAAAGATTGATTTGACCTAGAAATGTTTTGAGGAATACTGGGTAAAGAAGATGCCTGTGGAAAGTACGAGGGAAGAATAATGGAACATAATGGCTTTTTTCCATAGGGACACCTACAAGGAAAACGTTTTCCTTGCCTTCCCCATCTTTCCCCTCATTCTGAAAACCATCAATGTGATGCACATCTTGATACTAAAAGGTTGAACAAACAGTACACTTCAGTCCCAAGAGATTGTCAGCACTCAGAATAAAGATTGTCAACAACACCAAATGCATGGTTTCTGGGGGACTGATTTCTCTTCATAAAGAAAAAAAGACTTTCTCCAAAGAAATTCTCTCTATGAATTTATACAGACATTGGTAACTTCTGCAGCTTCACCCATATAATACAGAAGTTTGGTCCCAAGGGATTCTGTGGGGTGGTTGGGGTTTTTTCAAGGATCTCATTTACTGATACTCACACCTTATAATGTTACTGAAACAGTTTGGGTTTCAAGCCACAGCACAAGAGAGGTGCAGAGATTAGGTTTTAAATACATCCTTCAGTATTTGTAATAAATTGACTCCTGAATTACAAGGTTTTGGATGCTGGCAGAAATCCCCTAGAGGAAATAAATAGCACTGCAGGAAATTGATCTGTCAGTTGCTCTGCTGTGTCGAAGGGCACCCTAAGTCCCTGCTTCTTCATAAACTTCCCTGTGCTGCAATTTAGCACCTTAACTACACAGATGTAAGGTTTTGTGGGACCACATGCTGAACTGGGTCATTTAGAGATCAAAAGATGCTTTCACTTTCTGCCATGTTTCTGACTCTCCATCATTTTGATGCTCTAGTTTCATGGTGCAGCCTCATTTACAGTCCCATTGACATAATAGGGAGGGCAGCAAACCCCAGTGTGGGGCAGGGGTAGCCTGGCTCATCCTGGCCTCTTTGCAGTGGTATTTGTCACTGCTTTTAGAATTCAAAGTTGTCTAAAGCCACCTGAATACACTAACACTTCTGTATATCAGGAGTTTTAGTCTAACCTGCAGTAAGTGATTTCATCCTATGGAAACCATAGGACATTTTCAGGAGAGATTATTTGCACCTCACAAACCCTGCAGCCAGAGAAGATAAAACTTAGAAAATGCCTGGACAGTGATGGCAAGTGTATCAAGAAGTCTCTCCTTGTCTCACGTTAAGCTATCAGAAAAGAACAAAGCTCTCTTTTTTCAGCCCTGAATTGCCTCACTGCAAATTAATGCTCATGAAGAGACAAGACAAAATATCCATGGAGGGATGGGGTGGGTTTGTTCTTACACTGGCCTTTGTTCCATGAAGCAATATGGAAGTGCAAGATAAGGGCTTCTGCTACCCAGAGAACACTGCACTCAAAGCACAGGTAGAAGTCCCACTCCTGCTCACATGTGCTGAGCAGCTCAGCAAGAGCTGAAGAGAGTCACTGCATTTCCAGAGGTGTTTATGGACAGGAAACACTTGCTATCTTCTTGTCCTCAGGGATAGCCCATTACAGCATTCACTTGGACAAAGTAAAAAGGAACAGAAATACGGGTGTTAATTAGCTAAAACCACTCACATTATACCATCATTCAACAAGCCTCTGTCCGTGTCTGTATCAATGCAATGCCTCAGCAGGCCCATCTGAACACAGCAGGCTCACTATATTTAAGAGGTGATGAAAATTTTAGTCAAATCTATTCAAAACATACTTTAAAAAGGACCATAGCAGCAAAATAAGTGCAACCAAGTCTAACTTGTACCAGTGATACTGCAGAAGGGAGTGCAAAACTGGCTGAGGATAACCCAGGGCCCTGTGTCTCCTGGGATAAGCATTCTCAGATGAGGCACGAACACATGCCTCAGATACCAGAAAAGCATGGAATAATTCCTGGATGGTTAAGAGCTTCATGAGGCATTTGCAGCAGCTCAGTCTGTCCCATGCAATATTTGATGCATGACATCAGGAAGACACTGCTCTCACCCTGCTTTAGCCCTCAGGATTTCATGTGTGTGTCCATCATGCCTTCCAAATGCCAGAAGAAACAACTTTCAAACGCACCCAGAGCTGGACATACATCAATGCACTCAAACAGATCACAAAAAGGAGTCAAACTTTTTCGACTAAAAAAAAACCTAATTCTTGTTAAATGTACATTGTAGACTACAGTGTTACATAACTGGTCCAATGTGACTGTCTCGGGCACAGTTCAGGTTTTTTTCTTGTTCAAGGGATAATTTGTTGATGATTGCACAAAAAAGGGCTCCTGCTGTAACTAACTCTGTTTATGAGGGTGATCTCCTTGATCTCAAATCTCCCTTAAAACCTTCTCTCCTTGTACCCTTCCCTTCATAATACAAATAAACTTCAAATCTGCTTTGGTCCCTCCCATGTTGAAAAACCCATGCCAAAACACATCAGCCACTCTGAGATGACCACAATAATCATTCAGAATTTCATTCCAAAAAAACCAGTCTATAAACACCAGGTTTCTGATCTTACAGTCAATGGGAAATACTTTTAACAGTAACTCCACAGCCTATTAGTCAAGTACTTCAGCAGTTTTGGTCATGCTCCTGCTCCTGCTGTTGTGCTGTTTCTTTCCACATCTTCAGAGACAGCATTCTCTGCATCCTCCTCCTGGTTCCCTGAGTGCTACCTCACTGTGTCCTCATGCTTCACACCTCAGTTTCCTTTTGCAGTTTCACTAGCCTCTATCCCTTCTGTTCATTCTCTTTCCCCTTCCATATTTCTTCTCATTTGCAAACACAATTTCAGCTTGCCTGATGACTTCCAAAACACCACACCGTCTGTTCAAATGGAAATCTCAGCTTCTTTTCTCATATTTTTATGTGTGTTTAGCAATTACCATAAACTCATCATTACTAAAGCAGATACCTTAATTTTCTTCCAAAGATTCTCCTGCCCATTATCTTCTTTCCTTATGACCTCTGAACAATAACCATCTTCCTATTGCATCAGCCCATAACTTGAATTCATCAACTTCATCTTGGAGTTTGCTCCTGATTCTTGAATCTTGTGTCTAAGCTCTACCTTAGCCTGGCAGATGGTTTCCACATAGTGTCACTAATAAGCCATCCATAGCATCCTGTCATCTGCAGAGATAAAACTCTCTTGACAGGTTCAATCTTGTTCTGCAGTTATTTATCCAAAATACTGCTTTAAAGGCCATTTTCCTAGACCATTCCTTTGGCAATGTTATTACTTTTATGCAAGCCTCTGCTGACTCCCTTCTCTCTTTCACATGAATAATAAGTTACATCTAAAGTTCTTAAGTTTTCCACAGTTTACCCACAAGTCTCACCTCTTCTTCAATATCAAAAGATCAATTCTGTTGCAGCCCCAAGGATTTTATCAACTCTAGCCCAGAGTTTGAAAATATTTTATGCCCTGTGGGTGACTTTTAGCTACACTGAAGTCTGTGGAATGAGGGGGCTATTTTGACTTATAAATAATTTCTGAAATCAGTGAAATAATTTGCATTATGTAAAGTTAAGCATGTGCCCCAGGCAAGGTCTGCTTCAGAAATGGTTTTCTGGTATCATTATGCAAGTACAACCCATCTTGGCACAACTGAAGCAGTTAATGCTATCACAGGCACAGCCTATAGCAATGACATTGTCTTTTGTTGGAATAATTTTTATTAGTGTGCTGAATTTTAAAAAGTCAATTATTTCAGCAAAAGCATTTCTGGCAATTGAAATGCAACTGAATTAAGGCTGCTACCAGCATAGAAAAGTTCCAATAAACAAGCAAGCAAACAAACCACAACAAAACTTAATCCAAGAAATCTTCCTGCCATAATCTCATCTAAGCTTTTTTTTAGGACTGGGACGTGAGTATGACAAAACCAGCCAAATTACAGAATCTGATCTTAACATACCTGTGTATGATATGTATGTTGTTATACAGACTTAAATCTAAAAAATGCAGTTTTTCTTGAAAAGTATGGACTTCTACTGCTGGATTTGAAAAATTGTCAGCCCAAGAAAATAAAACAACATTAAGCTTCAGCATAGAATGTGATTCCTCACACTATTTCAACAAACACATGTAAATCAGGACATTAAATGATACATCTGGGATTAAAGGACTGCTTAGACATGACATCATTGCTTGGCTTCTCCAGAGACTATCAGGAAGAATGATGATATCACTTAATGCTTATTGCCAGAATTACTCTTACAGATACAGACAGCACCAACGACGGCAGAGGTGTAATGATGACCTAAAAGTGTCTAATCCATCAGCCAGACACCAGCAGTAGATCTCTACAATGCTAATGATATGCAAAGGAGTCACAGTGATTTTATAGTACACTAACATAATAAGTTTTAAATACAAAATAGCGTTATTGATGGACCAAAAATACCAAACTTCATGCTCACATTGAAAGTTTAGCTCTGGGTTGGTAAGTAGGACCATTATGCTTGTTTCCATCGTGTTCTACTTATTTTACAGCTCTGCATTGTTACTGATTGCATTAGAATTATGTTAGTATAAACTTTTATAACACACTAAAAGGATGAGAATATATTTCTTTTTTTCCTGGTTAAACTAAGAAATCATTAGCAGACATTTTTGCAGCTGCTTTTAAAAATCAGAGCTTCTGTTTAAAAGCACTTCCTCTGCCTACTAAAATTTTCAGTCTTCACATAAACCAGCGTAGTTGTTGAACACTGGAAGAAACATTTTGTATCATCATGTACAAGCCAGTGGGAGGGGCAGAGAAGCTACAGAATGATGAGGTGCCTCTCTGCAACCAAAGCAGCGCTGGTACACTCTTCAAAGGACCTGAAATGGGATGCTTCTGGATATGAGACAATAATATACCTAAATGTAGATCAGCATCTCCTGAGCAGAACTCAGGAAACAGATGTTGCTGACAGCAGATTCACAGCATTTGATACTTTTTAATGAACGAGGGACATGAGTGGAAAGGCATGTGTGTACTTCTATTGCCCTGTTTTTCAGGGTGGGGCTTTGAAGTTACTGGCAGTCTGATATCTATCCTATTCCTACACAGAAGATCCACTTAATGTTAATGCTGTTTTGTTCTACTTTAATAGCAATTTATATGTTCCCTGAAAGCCTAGCAAATACACATTTATGTTCACTAATATGCGTATCTGCTTCTTACCTACATTAATGGAAAGTTATCTATTCTTCCATTCTTCTTCCATAATTCATTGCAAATATTCAAGGCTTCAACAATTGCTATTCAGCCCTTCAGCCCAATACACACAAAAGGAGAGTACTCTACCCCACAGGAGTCTAGGAATAACATTGTATACTTTATGGAGGACAATCTTTCACCGCAGCAATTCACAAAGCTTTACAGAAGCCATGAAGTTGCACAGCTCTGCATATTAACATTTTAAGACAGAAGAAAGGAGTTACAAATGACTCAAGGGAACAAGCTTGAGCTCTCAGCTTCTCAAGCAATGGATCAGACCAGCTCCTAGAAATTATTAGCTCCATTTTATTCTGCAAATCCCAATGCTGCTGCACATTAGAAAATCAAGAGGGATTTGCGCGGCCTCGTGGACCATACACATTTTTAAGCCTCATGAAATTAAAGAACCTCCTTTATTTTACTGCAATTGCTTCATGCCTGCATAAAAATCCGTATTACTGAACATGCCTGCTTCTGGATTGGAAGTACCAAACAGCAGCAGACTGACAGTCTTCCACCAGAACGTGTGCTTAGGGCAGAAACCATGAGACAGATACCCCAACAGAGGCTTCCTTGCCCCTGTACAAATACATACATCCCGTTCAGCACAAAGAGCTTATTGCTTTCCTAACTTTCACCCACACTCCGCCAAAAATCATCACATCACATCCTTTAATTGTGATTAGTCAAAGTCATACTCTGAAACTGCCCCTTTTGCTCAGATTTCTCTTCTTGGAGTGCGTAACAACAGCGCTGCTCTTCTTTACTCCCAAATCCAGCACCCTCCAGGCACTAACAGGAGGAAAATTTCGAAACACACGTCCCAGGAGACATCACCAGGGAGGACAGCTTGACTAATTACAGTGATTAGACTAATGGGGGAAGATTATCTCATTGAAACAACAGGACATTTGTCACATCCTACCCACTGGGAAAGGCTCACTTCCTATCCCCAGGGCTGCTATTTAGCTGCCCTAGAGAGCTTTGGCACTGTCTGCCAGCGCTCCTGCAGCTGCTCCCTGGGCAGAGGGGACAGCAGAATCCCTGTGAGGTCTGGCTGCTGCAAGCCAGGCTGTGGAGGAGGTCACAGCTTCTGGGTGTGTCACCTGCTGAGGTGCTGAACCCAGCATCTCCCCTGAAGCTCCATGGAAGCCCCTGGAGGATACAGTACAATGCTACCAAAAGGAATGAAGCACATTTGCTTCTTCTGCCACACACTCCCCTGTACATTCCGTGTATGTAGCTATCTTCCTGGCTCCTCTTGGGTGGCACTGCTACTTCCAAATGTTTCTTCTCCTCCAGGCAGCTCAGCTTTTCATTTCTGCCGGAGCCCAGCCTTGCAAAAAACCTTTTCAATTTAAGGGCTTCCTAAAATATCCATTTCCTGTCTGCTTTCTTTTTCTCTTTTCCATCATCTTGCCCCAATCCTAATTTCTTCCTGAAGTCTGCCTGAATCTCTGTCTTATCCCAGTTGCTCAGTTTGTCATGGGCTACCTCATGCCTACCTTTGAAGTCATACAACGGCTAAACAAAACATCTGTATCTGACATCTCCTCCTGCCCTCTGGCACTTTAAATTAATAGGAGAAATGCATGTTTAGTATCAGCAAGCTCCCCATTCAGCCACCTTTATTCTTACCGATAGCTGTGTCCACATGCAGGTCCCTCTGTGATTTTCCCTCTTTACGAGTCTCAACTTTCTGATGGTTTATCATTTTCCCTGATAAAAATGACATATCCACTGTGCCTCAAAGGGTAGCTTCCCATCCCAATGCATGACACTGCTTACAGCTTCTACACAGGCCCATCCTTCGATGCAAGTCTGATGCCTGCTTTCAGCACATCACTGCACTTACTGAGTTTCATCCTGTTTTTGTAACAAATGCGAGTGCAACAGCCACAGAAGGGTTTTATGACTTTCCTTTGTAATCTCACTTTAGTGGCGTGCTAACTTTGCATGTTTACACTGCTTATTTTCTTCCAACACAGCATAAAGAGTAAAATTATACATTCCCAGAGGGGCTTTCTTTTGCTTATTACTTCCCTCTTTTAATGCATTTATTAGAGGTTCTGAATTAACAGTGGCAGATGCAGGCAAAGAAAGAAAATTTTAATTTTGCAAATAATAATGGATTACAATACATTAACATTACTGTAAAACCTACAAAGTGGAAGCACTCAAGGGATGTAGGAGCAATTAATGTACTTAGTTTATTTACCTAACTCTGGCACTGCTTGGGCATTCAGAAGCAACTCAAATTCTGTTTACAAAGTCAGAGCCATAATGCTTCTTCACACACAAATAGCCTGTTCAGGATTCGGGGGATATCATCTGCTTCAGGCAATGGAAAATATGAAAATATAGTCTGAAATAGCAACTTTAAACACATCTCTAAAACTTTAAAAACAGATTGCCTCCATTAAAAGAGTGGGCAGGGATATGATATTAGTACAGTTATGGTATAAAATAGTTCTCAACTCTCAAGAGCTCCATATTTGTGGTACTCTGAGAGATACTCTATGCCAGCTACAAATAATCTCTATTATATGCTTTTATCATTCTAAAATAAGAATTTTCAGGAAGAAATAAACTTAAGTTAGACATAGATGTCCACTCAAGTTAAAACAGAGATATATGACAGAGTCTCTAACTTCAAAGAAAAAAAATACAAACACTTAGAACCAAAGCAACCATTAGGGTTGGGAAAAATTAGCAAATGCCTCATTTAAATGCAATGTCAACATGTAACTCAGAGTTGCCTCCTGCTCATCTGCAAAACTGATTCAAAAGCCTGAATTCATGCACTTTGACGAAAATCACAGCCTGGGCATTGGAAACAAAACTACTCAGCCCACTGATTGTCCAGCTCTGCTTTAAGCAGCAATCACCACTGGAAAGACAAGGCAACTTTACAACTCAAAAAATTAAGCTGTTTCAGACTATGAGATTCATACACATGTAGAATTCTTAATGTCCAAATGAAGGCAATAAAGAGGGTTTTTTGCTGTTACAGCATTTGCCTTCCCAATTAAGCATTTTGCCTGCCTGCAGGAAGGGACTAAAGATTTGCCTGCTGATGGGGAGGAGCTCCTGGCTTCTCTGCTTGCACACAAAGCTTTGCTTCACTCAAACTGATCTTTTCTCACTTTTGCTCTCCCAATTCCCTCCCCCATCCCACTGGAGAGGGGCTGCACGCAGTGAGCAATTGGCCAGTGGGTGTTCAGTTTCTGGCCAGAGTTAATCTACCACAGATCCCCACTGTGTAACATATAGAACTGGACTTTGGTGAACAAATTAAGCTTAATGTAATGGATTTTCTCTTGTAATGAAAGATCATAGGCACACACACACGTATTTAAAAGATTCCCATTAATCTGCTCATTTTTTCCTATCTGCTTTCCTTACTGTGAATGTTGCACCTGTTTCACTTTCAACTATGAGTTGATGGGTTTTAATACTATAAACCTGGTTCATATTGATTGATTTTCATTGCTTGATGCTTCTGTGAAACTATAAAATCTCCCTTATTTCTGTTTTTAGTGCTTATATAGAGTTATCTGGAAATTACTTTATTTTTAGATCTCTTTTCTGTTATTTTATTTTCGATTCAGAGGCTGTGCAGCATAGTTTGAGTTGAAATTACAAAAGAGAAAAGTCTCCAATTTTTCAGCTTAATCAATAAAATGATAAAAAATCCAAACATTTGTTTTAGGCAAAGGAATAAAGAAATCTTATCCATTTCCCAGCTTGGCATATGTTGTTACTACTCCCCACTACCTCAAAGCAAGTCTTCCCATTGGTCTTAAACTTGCTCCTGCAATTCAAACAGGATACAACTTTCCCTTTGCCTTTTACAGAAGTGCCTTAAATGTACAATTTTCAGAAACAAGTACAGCAGTAATAGATCTCCTGATTCTTTAAGAACAGTTTCTAACACTTTGCTGAGTTCAACTTTCAAATGTGTTACTTCCTTTTCCCTTAGCAAACTGGGTCTCATTAAAAAGGTTCAGGCAAAATGCCAAAATAGCTAAAAAAAAAATCACACCTTTGAGGCCCTCAATGACATTTAAGTTTGTTATTTACATGAAACATCTACCTGCACCTTTACATACTGCAATACCTTAATAAATCGGATTGTAAGTGACTTTGGAAATCCATCATTAACATTTATAATGTATGTATCTCATTCAAAACTTTTATCCAGTGAAATGTTTTCATTATTTTTAAACTGTCTTTACAATGACTGACCCATGGCAGCCTGAGACTGAAATTTTATTTCCAACCAGTATTTTACTCCTGTAAAAGGTGCCTGCAAATTATCTCAGCCAAGTTGCTCATTAGAACTCAACTCCTGTATCATTACAGGGTTTAACAAACAAGCACAACTGAACCTGTGTTTCAGTGATTTAATATCAAAATTTTTAAAAAACTGAATAAATCAGATTTAATGGTAACACTGTGCACACTACCTAATACAAAAATATTAAACAGCTGGACCAGACATCCTACTGCAGTTATACAGCCATGTAAGACAACCAGGGAATGCCACAAATTAAAGCAGCAATGTTAGTAGTCAGCTGAATGTAACTTGCCATCCATTAATGGGTTTAACCTCCATGAAGTCAGCAGATCAGAGTCAGAAGTGACTCCAAAAAAATCACTCCACTATTACTTACTGGTGGCATTTTTGTCACTTGTGTGTTCCTACATAGGCACCATGTCATAGGCATCATAGGCTATGAAGATATTCTGGCACATCCATTTGCAGTTTCCCCTGTTCTTGACAGTGCCCTGCCATCTCTGAGTGGATGGTGAAGCAGAATCCAAGACCAGGATGATCTCATCCCTCTGTTGAGCATTCAGCTCTGCAGTTCCAGTAATAAAACTGCTGAAGTGTTAATCCAGTTCCACGATCCTCTATTAGCCTAATGCAAGTTCTTGTAATGACCTGACAAGCTACCTCACTCCTTGCTGAAGAACAGGGAGACTCCTTCCCTGGGAAAACAAATTTTGGGTTGTTCATCATCTGTCTGTGTACAGGTGCCATGGTTTAACCCCAGCTGGCAACCATGTACCACACAGCTACCTGTCACTCCCATCACCCTGATGGAATTGGGAAAAGAAGCAGAAAAAAAAGTTAGAATTTTTGGGTTGAGAGAACAACATTTCAATCACTGAAACAAAGTAAAATATTACAATCACACTAATGCCAATAACAATAATTGTAATGGAAAGGAGAAAGAGGAATTAAAAGCCCCAGGAAATGCAAGTGATGCACAGAACATCATCCCCTCACTGACCAATGCCCAGCTCATCCCTCAGCAGTGTTCAGTGGCTCCCGCCAGTTTATATCCTAAGCCTGACACCCTATGGTATGGAGCATCCCTCTGGCCAGTTTGGATCAGCTGTCCTTGCCATGATCCTTCCCCACTTTCTTGTGCAGCTCCTCACTGGCAGAGTGTGGGAAACTTCAAGTCCTTAATTTAGGGTAAGCACTACATAGCAACAACGAAAATACCAGTGTTATCACCATTCTCCTCACACTAAACCCAAAACACAGCACTGTGCCAGAGACTATGAAGAAAAATAACTACTGCAGCTAAAAGCAGGACAATGGGCACTCAGCAGTACTTCCCTTGGTTCTAATGTAAGAAGGGGCTGAAGAGTGAACACATGCTCTGCAAAAATCATCCATGCAAGTCACTTAGGAGTGCCACAGTTATCCTTCCTCAGTAAAATATTCTTGCAGTTGCCCCTATGTTGAAAGCTTTCGATCTTGTGATTTTTTTGAGGTTTTTTTCAAGGGTAAAAGCAGAAGGACAAAATATTTGGGCAGGGCATAAGTGTATTTTGGATGAAAATTGAAGACATCCCTTGCAATTAAGAAGAGAGAATAGCTTTCCAGCAGACAGCTCAGGATAGCTGATGCAAAAAAAAAGTAAGATTCTGCTGAAAATTCCCCTTTTTTACATATTTTTAAGGTTTTTGCATTCTCCCATAGGAGATGACCAAATCCTACTGACTTCTGTGGAGAAAGGCCAAAGGTTGCAGCCATTCAGATGGCTGCACTTTCTTCCCTGAAACTGCCTCTCTCTTAAGGAAAGCTGCATTCAAAATGAGCAAGCAGAAAAGCCAAAGTCCTGGATTTGTCCCCTAGCAAATACAGTGAAAACACAGCACAGTGTTATGTATTAAACACACAGAGCCTGACATCTTCATTGCTAGTGTCATCTACAGCTTAACACTTTTTTCTACCCAAATCACGAAGGGGTTTCTTCTATCCCTTCGGAAAGAAGTCTAAAGGCTGTATTTCACAAAACAATGTCACAGTTGTCACACAATAACCACATCCATTTAACAAAAAATAAGATCTTGTGGTCCACAAGCAAAAATCGGATCCCAGGCCACATGTATTTCCCCATTTCTGACCATCTTAATAGTTTCAAAATCCAAGCAGGGTACGTCTCCTGTCCTCTAACTTCTGATGTCCAGCCTGTGCTTTCCCATGCTATTCCCAGTGTTCTTGTTAGCATTGAGAAACAAGAATCTCTCAGATTTACCTGCTCTTGATACTGCCTGTAAGAGCAGAGAGATAACACCTGAAGGATATGGAATAGACTATTTGAGTTGGAAAGGACCTACAAGAACCATCTGATCCAAATGCCTGACCAGTCCAGGGCTGACCAAGTCAAAGCATGCTGCTAAAGACATTGTCCAAGTGGCTCTTTCACACAGGCAGTTGTGGGGCATCTATCACCGTTCTAGAAGTCTGTTGCAGTGTTTGACCATCCTCTCAGTAAAGAAATGCTCCCCAGTGTCCAGTCTAAGCCTCCTGTGGTGTAGCTTTGAACTATTCCCATGAATCCTATCACTGGATATAAGGGAGAAGGGATCAGCACCTCCCTCTCCACTTCCCCTTCCCGGGAAGCTGCAGACAGAAACGGGGTCATCCTCAGCCTCCTTTTCTCCAAATTAGAAAAACACCAAGTCCTCAGCTGCTCCTCATAGGACATTCCTTCCAGCCCTTCCACCAGGTTTCTTATCTTCTGGATCCATTCAAGGATCCTTAAACTGTGGGGCCCAGAACTGCAATCTCTACACTCGAGGGGAGGCAGCACCAACACTGAAAGCAGAGGGATGATCACCCTTTTCGATGGGCTGGTTTCGCTATGTTTGATGCACACCAGGATGGAATTTGACCTCTGGGCTGTCAGGGCACTCTGCTGACTTCTGCTGAGCTGCTGTCAACCAGCACCCCCAGATCCCTGCTGCTCTCCAGCCACTCCTCTACCAGTTTATATCTATGTCCAGCATTCCTCAATCCTAAGTGCAGCATCCAGCTAAAGTTCAACTTGCCAAATTTCATCCTATCAATGACAGCCCAATGCTCCAACCTGTCTATAGCCCTCTTGCAAGGCCTCCTATCCCTCCACAGAGCTAACAGCACCTCCCACTGTGGTACTGCCAGCAAATCTGCCAATGGTACAGTCCAATCCTGCATTCAGTTGGATGATAAATAAGCTGAACACACCCAGAGCTGAACCCTGAGGAACACTGCTAGTGAAAGGTTGCCAGCCAGACGGAGCCCCATTCACAACAACCCTTGGAGCTCTGCCCTTCAGTCAGATCTTCACCCAGCACAACATGAACCCCCTCACCCGACATTTGGTCAGCTTGTCCAGAAGGATCCTGTGAAGGTATCAGTATCAGATGTCTTGCTAAAATCCAGAAAATGCCTTTCCTTCATCCATTAGGCAGGTAACCTTACCATACAAAGAGATCAAATTAGTTAAACAATACTTTCCCTTTGTGAAACCATGTTCACTCTATCTGATGACTAATTATTCTTTAGGAGTCTTCCAATACCACTCAGTATAATTCTCTCCATAAACCCTAACTAACCAAATAACTTTTTCTTCCAGAAAAAAGTTAAGACAAACAGGTCTGTAGTCCCCTGAGTTTTCCCTCCTGCCCTTTTTGTAGATTGAAATAGTAAAGCAAATTAAAGCTCACAGACCATAATCTGATCTAAACATTGAATTTGCTAGGGTACAATCCCTATCAGAAGGAAGATCTAAGTGGCAGCATACAGGATTGGAGTCTCAATCTTTACTTAGATCTACTTCACAAAGGGTCTTTTATATCAGTATTTCAAGTCCTGCTTCACTTTCTCAGTGTCACCTGCACCCACAGTGATACTGCATTTAAATTTCCAACTTGCAAGACATGGCTTGAAAATCACCTTCCTCCATAGTGAGTGGGAGGTTTTTTTCTGCTGGAAACAGACGAATGTATCAAAATCAAAGTATAATCTAAATTTCCACTGAACAACACTTTTTTTCCCCTTGGATCTGTCAGCTTTGTTTTGACTTTGTAATTGAAAGCTAATATTGTAAAATGTAACTTTAAAGCATTATTGTAATTTGAAATCATGAAAGATAGAACAGTTGAGGTAGAAAAAGACCTCCAAGATCATCAAGTGCAACCTTTGACCTATTAACAGCCAGAGAGGGACTCTTTGCCGGGCACTGTGGTGACAGGACAAGGAGCAATAATAAAATAATTTCAAAATTGAAAGAGGGAAAATTTAGGTCAGGTATTAGAAGAACTTTTTTACTATGAGGGTGGTGAGACACCAGAACAGGTTGATTAGGGAGCTTATGGATGCCCCAGCCCTGGAAGTGTTCAAAGTCAGGCTGGATAAGGCCTTGAGCAACCTGATCTAGTGGGAGGTGTCCCTGTCTATGACACAGGATTGGAACCTAATGATCTTTAAGATCCATTCCAACTCCACAACATTCTATGCTTCCATGTTGAATATTCTGTGTTTCTATGGCAATTAAACCACAGCACTAAGTGCTGCCTCCAGCCATTCCTTGAACACTTTCAGAAATGGTGACTCCATCACTTCTCTGGGGAGGCCATGCCAATGCCTGGCCACTCCTCAGTAAAGAAATTCCTCCTGAATCCCACCTGAACCTGCCCTGGCTCAGCTTGAGGCCATTCCCTTTCATCTAGTCACTAGCTGCCTGGGAGAAGAGGCCAACCCCCACCTGACTACACAACCTTCCAGGTTCCATTTCTTTCTTACATGTGGGGATATCCCCAAGAAACACATGTTATTGTCCTTGGTGGAGCTATGCAGCAGCATTTCCAGGGTTTTGTAGGTAAATCTTTCATTTTGTTGTAGAAATCTGATCTTCAAGGAACATCACAGGCAGAACTAGCACACTTACATCAATTTTTTGAGGCAGATTGTGACTGTTCACTCAACTTCAGCTCATGGTTTGACTTAACACACTGTTCACTCCCAAGCCTGGCATGTGCTGGGAGCAGCATCACTGAGGCAAAGCGGAAGCAGCAGGTCCAGCAGGCACCACAGGCAGGGAGATAAAGGGGCCATTCTGCAGCTGTTCTTACCTGCAGTGTGCTGTCCTCTTGTGTCCCTGCAAAGTACCTGCCTGGCAGCTCCTTCAAAATCCTCTAACTGGCAGAAACAGCACAGACCCAGCTTCCAAGCTGGGAAGTATAAAGATGTCAGCTTAACCAAACTGACACAGATCTAGCATAGCAGCAGGATGGCTGAAGCTTTAAAAACAAACAAAAAAATTCCCATCTGATACCATGTTTGTAAACTTTGACCACCATTTCTGCCTATTCTAGCTCAACAATTTAATCAAACCCTTCCAAACTTGTAGTCTTTAGTTCTAATCCTCAAAGCACTACATGAAGACTAAAAGGCAGAATAGCTTATCTCAACACTCATCGCTTTTTATTTTCTCAAACTAAACTGGAAACCCTTTCAAACAGGATTGGCATTTGAAGTGAAACATGCTATAAAATATAGAAAGAATTTTTCCCATGGAAAGAGGAATGCAATAAATTAAAATTCATTATTGTAAGCATCTTCAAGATACTTGTTTCAACATCTAGATGGTATGGAAGTCCTCCCTGTAGCAAAGTCACCTTTATGGATGCCATTATTTTACTTTAGGAGATAAAAGCAACCTTGCCATACAAAGGCTACTCGTCTGCATCATTCAAATATGTATATATGATTTTAGGGCCCCGCTGACACCTCAAGCCTCAGAGAGTCTAGTGTTCACTTTGTTCCAAGTCAATGCCACGTGTCTGACAGTTGGTAAATTAAGTGTCTCGTTTCCTGGGCAGGATTCCTCCCTTGTTATCTTTCAGTACCCTGAAAAAGATTGCTTTCAAAATTGAACTTGCCAAGTCAACCGCTTCCCTCCTGAGCAATCTCTGGAAAGTGTGCCTTCCGAGTCGAGGTGCTGTCATTCTTTCCTTCATTTACGGCACCTTGAGAGTCAAAGGAACAAAATAAAACCCTGGCAGCCCACTGGCAGTGATGATGGTTACACAGAATGTAATGGAATTGCACACAGACATCCATGCATTTCAGCACACACCTTGGCTATATGCCTACAAACACCTGGGGTTGTCATCACCACTTGCAGACCTGGTGTTACCAAAACTCAAATGAAATCAGAAAAGTAGATGAAGCATAGTAAAGACTGGGCAGTGAGTTAACTGCACGTCATTTCTGTTGCCAAGCCAAAGAGTTAAGATTTACATGGCAGCTCCTGCACCATCCAGAATACTGAGCAATACTGAACGGGGCAAATGCAAAAGCTGGCACCTGCTGGTACTTTGTAGACATTCAAGCCTACAAGCATATTCATAAAGTTAAGTACCTGGTTTTGTGCTTTGTTAGGGAAGTACAAGTTTAAACAACAGTTTAAAGTTAAGAAATTGCACACAGAGCTTCACTGAAACTCATATCTGAAGCCAAAGGAATTTCAAATTGTCTAGTGTCTGAGCAACACTACCTTAACTGAGCAGTTAGCTTGTGGAAGGCACTCAAGAGACTGACAAAACCCGTAGTTTTAATTTACCCCTTCAGGGAACTTGACGATGCCCAAACAGCTCATCACACCAACAACTGTAGGTGGGCAGGGATGAACAGGAGATTCATCCTGGGAGGGAACCAAACCCCACTCCAAGCAACAGGTAGGAATAAACACTATGACAGAATACAGCAGCTCTGCAACTGTGTCCAAGATAAAGAACTAATCAGCCAGAATATACTATCTGGAATCATATTTCCTTTCATTCTCAGGGTTTTCCCGAGACAAAGCTAATACTGGACAGGAGACAAGGATTTGCAAGGAAGCCTAATGCAACAAATCATTAAAAATTAGCAAGCATAGTTTTCTTGCTAGCAAATTAGATACAACAGCAGAATACTTGCTCCTCACAGTCCCAGCTTGTGAGGTATTTTGTACTGGGGAGGGTCTCAGGTGGCTCAGCCACGTCCAAATTCAGGCCTCACCAGGCCTCCTGGAGACATTTACTGCAGAGCACCTTTGTACTTGCTACATTCTTCACAGCACTAGGAGATGCTGGAGATCTTCTCACTTGGAAAGCAATTCTTCTAAATTGGAAAGAAGACACAACACCTTCCCATCATGCTGTCATGTTGAATTTTGAACTCTTTTTGACACTAGATTGTGTCAAAAAGGAAATAAAAATAAAAACGCAAATTGACAGCTTCTGCAAAGCTTGGGAACTTTGTTTGAACTCAATTAATCTGGTTTAGAAACTATTCTCTAACACCATCTGACATGCAGCAAAGAACAGAGGTTCTCCAAAGGAAAGTGGCTGCTGCCAAAGTTGGCCTTTGCTCCTCTTTCTTAGAGGTACAAAAGAGAATGAAAAAAAATGAAAAAAAAACCAAAAAATACATCCAGAAACCATTAGGGGTATGAGGGACCACTGTACTCAAGGATTCTAAGAAATTAACATTGTGCTTCCACAGTCTGCTTTTTAATGGAAATGGAGATGCATATACACATGATAAATACAAATAAATTATTAAGAGATTGAGTTGTCTTACACAAATTCCTGCTCAATGTTTGCTTGACTACAAGTAAGGCTGTGAAGTATCTTGACATGTTTCCAGATGTAGTAGCAAATTGGTTAAAAAACTGGTTCTGTCATAATTAGCTCTGTCACAGATTTCCCACAGAACAAGGAGGCAGAGAGAATATTTGGACTTCGTTCAGAATGACTGATCTTCATGAGCATGAAACTTCATAAGTTTTCCTGTATCCTTGTCCTACTAAATGCATTTCTGCTGATATACATCTAATGATGTGCTTCAAAGATTTTAAAGGAGGTGGTTCAGCAGAAGGTGGCAGCTCCATGGGCTTTGCTGATTTCTTTGCTCACATGCACCAGGGAAGAGGAGAAAAACTACACCCTCCTACATATGCTTTATCCTCCCTAAGCCAGACAATGTAAGAGAGCTCTCCCATGCCTGGAGAGACTTACTAGCAGGGATAGCTGAAATTAAAGGCTCCCTGATAAAGAATCTGGCCATCCTCTTCTGTCATTCCCAGTAAGATCTACTACCCTCCATGGGCTTTGCAGGCACACCACCTCATGTTGACCTTGGCAATAAATACTTCTAAAATTACAGAGATTTCCCATTGTGATCAGACAATAAGCATTATTAGTTGTGTGCTTGCCAAGGCAAGGGGCAGAGAAGCACTGATCAACCAGTGCATGTTAATGTCTGTGAGGATATTGCAATTTAAGTCCAAGGGCTTGCCAGATGCACATCAAGGGGCATGGCTAACATCTGTCAGGAGAATCTTCAGTTTTTCTACCCTTCACATTTGCAACAGAACTAGACAGTAGCAAAATTACTCATACTTAGCAAGACTTTATTACTCAAAGCATTTTGCAGAACAATCTTTATACCTATGGAAAGCTTCATAACATGCTTGCAGCCTATTTTCTATATTTAGGCTTGAATACTGCAACTTCTGCAGGAATATTACCAGAAAAAGAGGTCAGTAACTGTTAAACAGAATTTCATTTGCTGTCATTTATTGTATCAGGGTGTTTTTCAAAAAGCAATATGAAATCAAGCTTGTTGAAATTAATCCATATGACAAATGCCCATTTCCTGTCTCTGCTTCAATTTTATAGTGACATGCCTAACCTTATTAGATTTAGTACCTGCTGAATTCAAAAAAAAGTAATTCAAAATGGCAAATATCTAAATCTGTGCCACAGACATGTCCAGAAATACTAACTAAAGGGCTGCCTAAACTACAAAATCCAGGACAACCCAAGTATCTTCCACTTGCAAATTATGAAAATTTTTTTAAATACTGTGAAGCTCTTTTTAGTCCTTCAGAAAGTTTCTATTAAACTATAAAGCAATAGATAAAATTGTTTGGCAAAATTAACAAAAAAGCCCTTGTTCTCAATACACTAGAAGCATTATTCAGTTGATATGAAGGAATTGCATAGATTTAACCCCAAACAAAATTTCAAACAGCTCTATAACAGAAAGACATGATGAGACTCAGGCTGTAAATAGATCTTGCATCTTGAAAAACCACTACAAACAGCATCAACACACTTTCAGAAAAGGTAAGCTTAAATTATTAAATTAATAGGAGTGTAATATGAACTTGGACTATGAAAAGGACTTTCAGAATGCCAAATATCTTTGATAATTCCACTGGCATAACTAATTTATAAATTCATTATATGGAGAAGATGACTCACTCTTAGCCTACCTTTAGTGTACTCATATCGATAACTCTTAAGACTATGATCAGATGAGAGCAGTTTTCATAATTATGACAGTCAGCATGAAGAGCAGGGGGTGGTGCGTAAATTAAACTTTAGCTAAAATTTACCAGTCAGATCAGGAGCTGGTATAAAATCACAGCTCTCCATTAAGCATGTAGTTCCAAATAATTATTTTTATTGATGGCACATCTGATTTAAGAGAGCCAACTCTCCTTCCCACCTCTGATCTCCTCACAGCAGAGTCCACTCCTACCTTACTTAAGCTCAGTTACTCTCAATGCCACGCTCTAAACTATAGCTGTGAAATCATGCTGATAAAATAATGTAAACATAAATAAATGAAACTTTAATGAACCTACAGTAACTTCCCCAGTTTTGAATCTAACTCTCTGCTGTTCATGAACTGTAACTCTTTCTTGATTTTGGGAATGTATTTGTGTTTCTGTCATTTGTGTCTAAACACTGGCTGCAGGGAGACAGTGACATTGACACAGACCACCACATTCATCAGCTGCCCACTGGGTGCAAAGTGTTCAGGTTATTTTGGTCAGTGCTATAATCTAATACATGTATCACACCTCCCCTTTAGCATGAAGAAAGGTGAGGGAGAACTCTCATGTTTGCAGATAGTTTTAAACATACTGGAAATAGCTGAGATATCACACCAAATTTCTGTGAACTTCATCCAGCAATAATGAAACTGTAAGCTGCACAGAGGTGAACAGCATTTATTTTTTTCCAGTTTTAAACATTGCTACTCTGCCCTCAGCCTTGGCTACAGCACAGTTGAGGCCTGCACTCCGTCTGTGGGAACCTTGGAGAGAGCAGCTTTGGGACTTTTTTGGGGACTGACTACCATTTGTCCTCCAGCTGAGCTGCAGCATCAGTCCTGGAGTGACAGCAGAGCTCATGCATTCAGCAGTTCATGCCTTTAGACAAGCACAAATAATTTACAGGCCAGTGGGTGACTATGACAGATGGCAACCTCTGAGTGATGAAAGCCAAGTTCTCTGCTGAAGTGAACGGGACAGCATAGCAGGAAAGCCAGGGAAGCAGGGAACCCAGCCTATCCAAAGTCACAGAGCGATTGCTGTATATTAACAACTACTCCTTTTCACTTCATCACAACCTTACAGCCTCTCCCTGTTTCCACTCCCTTTACTTCTAATTATCACTCCTTCAGCACTTTTCCCTTGCCTTTTTCCAATCTTTTCCATTAGACACATCTTGTCCTCTCATGTATCACTTCATGCAATGCACTGACCTCTTCCTCTCTTTTTCTGAGCCAAATATCCTTGTCTGACTTAGGAGATGTTTCCACATTTAAACTCTACAGTTATGAAAGAGATGGTGGCAAAGGGTGGGAGATTTGTGGAGTCAGCACACAGATACACAGTGCAGAGTTTCAATCTGTGGTAACACGTTTTTAGATGGAGCATCGAGAAGACTGTTTGTTTCTGCTAGTTTAAATAAAATGAAAGGCCACAATCCTGAACCTGACTCATTACTGGGCACAGTCTGAGCTGCTTTAGGCAAGCAGGGAGGTACAGAAGCAATACCAGCTGTAGGTCCTGACATGCTTAGAAATTAATCAAACTAGTTACTGCAGAATACTTTAAAGAGTTCAATTTCTACATAGCCACTCTTAAACCAGGCCAAATATCCTTACAGGGGATTATATCTATATAATTAATTTAAAGTAGCTCATTTTAGGAAAAGTCCAGGAACAGACAGATCTTAGGATTGTGGCTGATCACACAGTGAAAACTTTCCAATCCAATTCACTTTTTCTACAGCTTTGTTCATTGTGTTTCAACTTCATTTCAAGTCTTTTCTGTCACTTAGGTCACTTCCACTACAGCCTGTGATCTTACAGAAGAAACCAGAAAAGGAAAAGTATCCATTGCATTGAGGAGAAACGGGAATAGGGATAGGCAGGGCTATGAAGTACAACATTTCCACCTCCAGCAATCAGCCAAAACAATCTGTGGGTTGAAACCATTTCTCAAGACACCAGGCAAGGAGCTAATGTACAAAACCTGTAACACAGTGCTGCTACTCAACACCAAGCAAGCAGAAGACAGGGTGTGCTCCAGGAAATACTATTTTAATCTCTCTTCTTCCAAGTTGACCTGAGCTTAAGTAAAGGAGACAGGTTTGAAGTTTGTTTCAAATCTCTTTAAATAGATGAAAGTCTTTGAATTGAAAAGACAGTGCATCAGGGCTTTCCTGTGGCTCCTATCCCTCACTGTGAGACTACACTCAAGAGCCAAGAAAAAAAAGGGGAGGTTCTGCCTCCTTATTACCCTGCTCTCCCTCTTTGTGCCTGGTGAAGTCCTGGTCAAACTGAGAAGAGTTCATCTGCTATTGTAACAGAAGGAAAATACCATATCGCATGCTTATAAAACCCTATTAATTTGAACACCACTGAGAAGTTCTAACAGCCAGTAATTGCCATTTTCTTTTAAAGAAGATGCACTTCACCATGAAGAAAGGAAGAATTAGTTGCACTGTATGACTTGTTTTTCCTTCTGATTTGTTTCCACCATAGAGTGTGCTTTGTGCAAATTTCTCTGTTCAGAGCATAGAGCTTTCTTCCCTTCCCTTTTCCTGAACTCTAGGAAAGACTCCCCACCATCACTATCTCCCCAGGTTACAATGGCAGAGCTCCAAAGGGCAAAGAAATGCTGATCCGAAGCATTCTCTCTCAGATCTCTTGCTACACATCCATTCATGAGGAGTTCAGCCAAGAAAAAAATAACAGTGATAACATTAACAATGTGGCAAAATTCACCACAGAAGGCTCACAAGGTGTGTAAAAGCAGAGGTAAGAGATGTTTTTCTGAAACAGGTGTTCTATGTACCGAAATCTCACTTAACTGCCTTTGGTAACACATGCAATGCTTAAAAACTGTCATGTCAGAAATCCTAGCATTTTCCAAATGTATTCTACCACTAGCTTCACCTTTATGAGCTTTTTTCTTGGGGGTCTCCAAGGAGTTTAAAGACCAGCTTTGTAGCTACACTGCTATGTGTATTAGTGGCTACAAACACAGCTCAGACCCAAATGCCCCTTTTAGTACTCTCCACATTGTATCTTTGCAGCCAAATATTTTCAAAACAGCCCTTTACTCAAACTTTCAGAGAAGTGAAACCACTTAAGCTGGGGAAGAGCTGTTACAAACGTGCTTGGAGCTCTGCTGCTTGTGAGGTGACACCAAAGGTCATTCTGCAGTACCAAAGGGACTTACAGCATCCTAAGCCCCTGGAAAACAGAGCTACACATTTAAGAAATCAGGAACTGAGTTGGTAACTTTTGCTTCACTCTTCTGTAGCCATTAAATACACCCTAAATCATAAAGCAAATATTCAGTACCATCTCTGACCACACAAAGTTGTTCCTGTTTTTAGTCTCTTTACCCACTCTGAGCCAATCTTGTCACCATTGCTTTCAGAAGCCTGATTTTATCTTTTTATCACTGCTGCTACAAGACAGCTGACTGCAACGAACATGTCTGTAATGAAATCAGTTGACCCAGAAAAGAAGTGCTAACACCACTCTAGATTAAAAAACAAGTACAAGTAGATGTTCTCTCCGACTGCAGGCAGTCCATGCAAAAATACTGGAGCAATACAAGCACTGTAAAAGGAAGTCCCTTGAATCTGCCCACATGCCAGGTTGCTAAGCTTTCCTAAATTTTCCACAGGTTTAAGCATGTAGGTGACCTACTTAAAAAAATGTAATTAAAATAAGTAAGAGTGCAATTATCTTTGCTATAAGAAATCCTGAAGTTTTCTATTATTTCATCCTCAAAAAGCAAAAGTATTCTTAGATGTACTGTTAAGACAAAGCAATTTACTTTCACAGGCTTTAGTTTCAGACTCTTTTTAAAAATGTGCGTATTCATTCACTGACACAAAACTTGCTTAATAATACATGCCTGCTCTACTTATTTGCTTCATTTTCCTTACAGTCTTCTCTAATACGAGGAAAGCTCCTTCATGAAAGGAGAGATTTTTTATGTGCCAAGCCCAGGACTTATCAGACTCTAAAAACATGTCTAGCAGCACATGTCTTCATCCAGGTTTCTATTAATCAGATGCTTTTTATCTTCTGACTCAAAGTGGTAATGCAAAGTAAAATAGTGCTCTCACACACAAAAGACTACAAATCCATCTCAACTGGTTTTCCCTGCTTATCAGACTCCAAGCTTTCTCCTAGCCTCTCAATAAACCCCTCCTACTCACAGTGTCTCTCAAAGATCATAATAAAATCAAGTATTTATCTTGCACTCCCAAATGGAGAGTGTGTGCACACAGGAAGATGAAATCAGGAAATCATGAAGCAGAGAGGACTGGACACCAGAACAGCCATACAAAATCACCCAAAGACATTAACTTTAAGAGCTTTCAGCTGCTGTCAAGCATATCTGGACTAGCTGAGGAAGAAAGAAGTTCAGTTTAAAAAACGACCATATGAAATGGTTCTAATTCCTCCAGGTAAAAAGGGTTTTTGTATACATACTAGTCACCATTATAGTTCACATTGCCAACAGTACACATCCAGCAGCAACACGAGTGGATATTTTAAATTACTGTTGTAAATTAATGTAACTGTTCCCAGCTAGGTCTTTTCTGGGAGCAGGAACCCAGCTTCACTCCAGCCCGCTCCCTTCCTGCAGTGGTTGCTCACACTGACTGCAGACACTGGGATCTTGGCAGTGCCAGAGGAAGACAAAGCTCATCCTCAATCTGCCATTTGAGAGGTAAGGTGTGCAGGGCTTAAAACTGCTTTGTAGAATTGAAGAATAAGCAGCTTACCACAGAGGGTCTGGGCTACTGTTTGTAGTCAAATCCAAAGCTCTTGAGCACAAGGCCAGAATTCTCCTTTACTGCAGAGCTGACGCTCTAGCCTGAGAGTTCGTATTTCACAGTAAAAAAATAATGAAAGGAGCTCCCATATTTCCTGGTTAACATTTCAGCCTTCTAAAGGGTAATAAACCAATATCTCCCTATAACAACAGATAAGTCAGACAAATAAAATGTCAAACTACTTTAGAAATAAGCTAGTCAAGATAATAGAATGAATCTCTTGAGTAGCCATTAATAGCATTTGGCAAAGATGATTCCAGAGGCTATATGGTATGTAACACAAAAGGATGTGCTAATTTTGTATCTCCCCTTTAAAATTAATCTAGTGCTGACAGGAAGATACCTGCATAATATCTAAAACCTTCCCCATATCCTTAGGAATGATACCACTAACAGTTCTATGAAAAAAACAAAGCAGAGGCTGCAGAGTCAGACAGAGGGAGCCCTGTGCCAAGACTCAAGGCCAAGGATCCTTATTCCAGTTCTCCTGCCAGTCAAGTGACCATGGGAGCAAACTGCTATCCTTGTCACATATCTGCAGCCCGAGGTTATCACATACTTCATGAAACACTGAGATGTATCAGCACAAAGCGTGCTGCAAGAGCCCTGTGTTTATATTACCACCAAATTCCCTGGCTGCACAACTAACATAAAGGGAATAAAAGCTCTGTATCAACCAAATAAGCAGCTAAGTTGTGAGTAAAACAGCGATATAGGATACAGACATATTTATTTGCTTGCATTTCTTCCTCCAAAACAAGGACGACAGTAAGAGCCCATATTAACAATTACTAAGCGTCACAACACAAGAATATATCAGCTAGACCTAACTTTTCCTATTGTGCTTTCTGAATGACTTGCCATTATCACTATAATACAGCATGAAAAATACTGCACTCTTCTGCCTCTATTTTTTGATTAACCGGGTGTTCTGGGAATTTCTGTCTATCCCCATTTGTAATTACAAGTTGTTATTGCCATTTTCAATGTGACTTGCTGGCAATTAAATCTATTTGGAGAGAAAAAAACTTATTTTATTCCATAGAAATGACTTACTTATTTTTAAAAATAAACCAGACCTGCTAGGTTAAAAAACTAATTCTGATCCTTCCTTCTGCCTAGTTTTGATTAAGTTTCCTCATTTTCCAGTGGCGCTCACAAGAACTGGAGAAATTCACCATCTCTCATAAGGCAAGTGGGAACCTTGGAGAAGCTTGCAGTATGATAATGAAAGCTCTTGCAGCAAGTCTTTCATAACACCAGTTATGCTCAGGGTACCCAGCCCTCTGAGCTGGAAGGCAGAGATGGGGAGCAGAATGAAGCCCTCATAATCCAGGAGAAAATGGTCAGTGACCTGCTACACATCTATTCATACACAAGTCTATAGGTCCTGATAGGATTCACCCAAGGGAGCTGGTGGAAGTTTGCCAAGCCACTTCCCATCATTCCAGTTGTCCTGGTAAACTGGGGGCGTCCCAGCTGGCTGAAGTCAGCAACTGTACTGCCCTTCTACAGGAAGGCTCAGAAGGAGGATTTGGGAACTGCTGACCTGTCAGCCTGACCTGGGTGCCAGGGAAGGTCATGGAGCAGATTGTCTTGAGTGCCAGTATGTGGCACGTACTGGACAACCAGGGGATCTGGAACCCAGGATGGGTTTCTGAAAGGCAGCTGCTGCTTGAGCAACCTCATCTCCCCTTCTGTGACAAGGTGACCCACTTAATGGATGAGGGAAAGGCTGTGGATGTGTCTGCGTGGACTTTAGTAAAGCCTTTGACACTGTTTTCCACAGCATTGTTCCGGAGAAGCTGGCTGCTCATGGCTTTGGCTGGGTGCACTGCTCACCAGGTAAAAACCTGACTGGGTGGCTGGGCCCAGATGTTGTGGTGTATGTTTAAATAAATTTTTTAAGTTATAGCTGGGCCACCCCGCTATGTTGTTTGGTTTATCCCAAAAGCTGTACCTCCTCCTCAGCTGTCAATCCCTCTTGTACCACCCCTTATTCCAGGATCTTCCTTATCAGTCATCCTGAACCCTGCTCCTTGCTCCTATCAGTCATTCTCAACCCTGCCCCTTGACCTAGACGCTTCCCTGTCAGTCCCTCAACCCTTGACACCCCAATGGTTGTACCCCAATGTCCCTCAACTGATGTCCCCTCCCTATCCCTTGTTATTGGTCACCTAAGTCTCTGATCTCACCCCAAGGACCTCTCCCAGTTCTTCCTGACTGGAGGAAAGTCTGTGTCCAGTCCCTGAATTTCCCCAGGGTATAAAACCCCATCTCAAGCCTATTCTTTAGCTCTTTGCTCCCCTGTCTTCCCTCAAATTCTGGAGATTCCAGTGCAAAGAGTCTGCTCCTCTGTTCTTTACCTCTGCACCTGTGCTTGCACTATCTTGTGCTGTCGAGCACTGGGCTCTAAGCCGGATCAGGATTCACCTCGCTATCCCCATCCGTCCCACTCTTAGCGCGAGCCACGGTGGCTGAGCTGGCCCGCGAGGACTCCGGCACTGCGTCAGCCAGAGGTGGTGGTGAGTGGTAGGTAACAAGTGACAGGATGAGAGGAAATGGCCTAAAGTTGCACCAGGACAGGTTTAGATTAGATACTAGGAAAAATTTCTTCACTTGAAGGGTGGTCAGACATTGGAATAGGCTGCCCAGGAAAGTGCTGCAATCATCATCCCTGAAAGTCTCAAAAAAATGTGTGGATGAGGCACCTCAAACGACATGGTTTAGTGGTGAAGTTGGTTGGACTAGATGATCACGAAGGTTTTTTCCAACCTTAACAATTCTGAAAGTTCTGGGGGATGCAATAAGCAAAGCCCCAGCTCATGGGCTGAGGAAGGCATTTCTGAAAACTGTCTCACACAATGCTGTGCTCCCCTTGGCTGAGGTGCACACAGATGAGCAGCAAGAAACTCTTGGTTTGCAAATATTTTCCCTGGTCTCAGATTCCTGGTCCTTTGTGTTCACAATGTGGCTAAAAATCAGAGTTTCACCTTCAGGACTTCCGTTACCATTTATAGCTGGAAAAGGGCTTCTCAGAGTGAGATTTTTTTACTTCTTATTGATTACTGCTGTCAAAGGAGCCTGTAGGTTTTTTCCATCCTGTCAGCCTAAGGTGTTTAGTATGGCAAACCAGCCTCCTTGTCAGCAGTAAGGCAAGAAGCAGGAAGAGCTAAAAAACAAACACTGGAGGGGAAAGCGAAGCATTATTCCTCTCCACAACAACTCCACTCCTAACATCAGGCATGCAGGTAGAAAGCCTTGTCATGGCAAAAAGATCCTTTTAAATCGCTCAGAATTTAAAACCTGACAGCTTCTGGTCTAGACTCCTTGTCTGTGTGCAAGTACTACACTGACACAGGCAGCCTTTTCCCCCTGTTTGTGTCAGAGAAAAGAACATCAGAGTGCCACTTTTCCACAAGGTCAGCTCCTTGTCTGTACAGCAGCAGTGACTATTCTGGTTACATCTCACCTCCCAATGACAGCACACTTGAGATAACTTTTCACACTACCTGAGTTCCATGGTGAAATACTTCCTGGGAGACTCACATTTCTTTTGTATGAATTACAAACACTTACTATATGCATAATCAAACACATTCACTGTCAGCCCAAACATGCCACCACCACTCATTCACCACATTTCCCCAAAAGGCCTGACACCAGAAAAAAAGTGCTTGTCCTTAGTCTGTAAAGCCCACCTTAAAGATTCAAGAAATTTCTGCAGAGAAACAGATTTTGCTTGATTTCTTTTTTTCTGCACACTGCACACTTTATACAGCAGCACTGTACACAATGCTGTAAGGATGAGCAAGTAAATATGGTCTTAAGAGCTGCAGCCTCCAAATCATACACTCATCCTGTGTCAATATTTACAGTAACAAAGAAGCTTCACCCTCTTCTTCAAACCTTGCCTGGAAGCTCTGCTGAGTTAAATATATAACAATGCAAAACCAATGAAATCACTAACAATGCATAAAATTTGGTCAGTCTAACTGCTGAAGGTTTGTTTGCTGCATCTCCTTGGCCTAACCTATAATTCAGTTTAAGAGTTGAAAGCAAAGTTGTTCAAGTTTTGACACAGTAATTCAGTAAATAAGACAAAAACCCAGTCCAATTAAAGACTGTGGATAAATGTGGATAAATGATGGCCCCACTCCAAACAACTACACTACCTGCTCTATTTAACTGCAAAACCTACATGGACAGAACAGTCCTTTTCAGGGGCCTGTGTAACAACAGGTACTTTAGTTTTCACAGATAAAATGAAGGGAGAAAAACTAACAAAAGGGGTTATTTTCTAGCATAGATCACTGAGATTTTATTAATTCAATTTGAGTGTCACAGAGTAAGGTTAATGATATAGAACAGATCTTAATTCCACTAGTAACTAACATGGAAGTCATAGATTCAAAGATACACATCAAAACCAAAGAGAATACATTAAAAACCACACAACCAAAACAAAGAAACAAACAAACCCCAAACACTATAAAATCAAAGCAATTAGTGACCTAGAGATGTAGCAGAAGGAGGAGAAGGATTACTGAAAATCAAGCAATGTTAAAATCCCTAAGAGACATCACTCTCTTGGGGTGTGAGATTAACCAAGTCAAAAGTTGATACCAGTTAACATCATTTGACCTCAGTTCCACTTCACACTATGGACTTTGGTCAAATCCTCAATTTACATGCGCTGCAGAAGTCCACAAACCTACATGGACTTAAATAATCACCTGCAATTCCCAGTGAAAAGGGACACCATGTAATGGTGATTGTTTCTCTGAGTGTCTCCGGTAGCTTGCAGTGAGTACTTGCTATTTGCTATCACCTGTATTTTCTTTTATACTGCAAGCCATCAATTATTTTTCTTTTTATATTTCTGACAAAATCTGACTTTCCTTATGTTGAGACTGGTCACTGTGTCACCTATAACTGTTTAAAGGAAACCAAACTAGAAAGTACTTAAATAAAATAAAGGGGAATGACTGAGCCTCTATCGAAAAGCTTCACCATTTCAGATATATCCACTTGGAAGTTATTACAGTGTTTTATTTCTAGCTTTAGTCTTCCAGAAGATTCAGAAATATTTTTCCCTACAGGGCTTTAGAAGAGACTGAACATAAACACCAATACATCATCATCTTCCTTTCTGCCTACTTCAGGAGCTGCACTCTGTGAGATTATCCCAAATATATCTCAGTCTCTCAGCCATTTGTTGCTGGGTGATCAACTATATAGGTACAGCAGCTCTGCCAGGTGCTGCAGCACCTCTTTTTTTAATCTGTTTATCTGTCCTTTTCTTCCCACAGTGTGTTCTTTTACACCTTCACTGTTTCTATAACATGATTTAAAGGACTGGATCTGTTGGGTTTTTTTCCTATTCAAAATACATCGGCTGTGCAAAAAAAATTTGTACATTTGGGAGAAAGAATGAAGATTGACAGATTTCATGCATTACTTCAGTACATACATTTTTATTTTTTTTAATTTTTTTCTTAAACAGTGAATTCTCATATCAGCATTTGTCATAAATAAATTTTTAAAAAGTGATCTGAGTATGAATACAGTTGTGCTCAGGATTCAGGTAAACAACAGCCACATGATATGAAGTTAGTTTGCCAGTAAGAAAAAACAGAGGATCCTGGGCTAATAATTCAATTCCCACTTCAGCCCCTTCAGGCAAAGGGCTCAGTCCAAGGCCTTTCCAGGCCACCACACACCAGGGGAAACAAAGAAACACAATACACATCAGCAGCAAGCAACATCTCCTGGTACCAGTCTGATCCATTATATTAACTGCACTACTTTCTACAGATTGTCATTTCTACTCTCTAAAAATCTGTGCAGTGAGTTGAAATGTAATTATCTACTCAGAGCGTTATTCCAAATCAATGAATTGATCACAACTCTTTACCTACCTGATGGAGGAAGGGAGCTCAGAGCACTTGACGTGATCCCAGTTGACAAGGTGGCCTCTCTGCAACCAGCACACTGGGGACCTGCAGAACAGGAGCCTGTGTGTCAGAAATTACACATCTTTTACAAAAGACACGAAAAACAACTCTTTCTAAACATGGTTTAGGGAACGACTATCAACTATGAGAACAACCCCCGATCAACTGTGCTAAAACCACTGGATTGAAACCTAATAGAGAAAAACCTGGCAAGGTATGACTGTAAAGGCATGGTGCATGAAACCCACAGCTTGGCTCTTGAAGTCATCAGAATGACAACACCCACCAATGGCAGCAGGAGCAGAGCAAAGGGGAGACATAGCATTCTAAAGCTGGTGGGATCATGTTCTTCACTCCCAATGGGATTTAAGCTCCTTTCTCCCATGGGCACTTCTGAACATGACACACAGCATGTTTCCTCTTAGGCCCATGTTCAAGTACTTCATTAGAACAGAGCAGCATTATCAGCTTCTTTGCATAATCTGAATCCTATTAAACAGTGGATCAGATATGAGCACTTCATCCCATTAAACACTGAATCAGATATGAGCACTTCATGGACTTGAGACTCAAAAAAGACACGTACATAAATTCTACACATCCAGAATATATTATGTAAAAATCCAATACTGGGGCAGGGGAAAGTTTGTTGAAAAACAGAAGATACAAAAAACTGAAAAAAAAAATTAAAAATCAGCTTTCTAAAATCAAAGTTTTCATAAAAGAGAGCATTAGAATCTCTATCTTACATCCTATTTTGGTTTTTAAGTTATACTTCTGATCTTTTTTTCTATTAACCACAAAAATTTTTCTTTTTTAGCTTTAAAAGAAAGCAGAGCTCTCCCCAAAATCTCATGCATACAGAAACTCAAAAGACTTACAATTTTTTAAAAATTAAAAATAAAAAAAAAAAAAAACATTAGAACAGCAAAAGGCATCATTAGTAGGACCATACTGTACAAAAGAATGAAGTAAATGCCCATTACACTGGACGAGAAAAGAGAAAATTAAACCTCCATCTCAGATCAGGTCATTGCCCATGTTATGCCCTGTATTAAAACTTAACTTCACAGACTCTCAGGCTGGTTGAGGTTGGAAGGGAGCACTGCAAGACATCTGATCCAAACTGCCTGGTTCAAGCAGAGTGACTCAGAGCCTGTTGCCCAGAATTTTATCAGACAGTTTTTAAAGATCTCCAACCACAAGACTCTCCAACCTCTCTGGGCAGCCTGTGCTAGTGCTCAATCACTCTCACAGCAAGAATATTTTCCTGATATTCAGACAGAACTTCTCTGTGCTGCTGTTGTCACTGGACACCACTGAAAAGAGCCACACTCCAATCTTTTTTGCACCCTCCCTTCAGCTATTTTTATATCTTAATAAGATTCCCCCTGAGTCTTCTCCTCTAAAACCTGAATAGTCCCAGCTCTCTTGTCTCAGCACTTCTCCATTACTCATCTTTGTGGCACTTCACTTCCATCATGTCAAGACATACAAATGCACATTGCTTCCCAACTGCACTTGAAGTCTTCTCAAAGCCCACAGTACACTTGGCAAGTGCAAATGTTAGATTTCCTCCTAATGCAAAGTGCCTGGGAATCAACAGTCTGACAGCTTGCTACCAGCAGGCTTTAGGAAAAAGGTGTGACATGGTGACATTTCCCTTGCTACAGGAACCCAGAGAATTGGAGGAGAAATTATTTACCAAGTCCTATGGCTCTACTCATGGTCCTCATCCCCATAAGCCCAGTTATGGACTGGCTGAAAGGCTATGAAGGGGAAGGCTTTTAAGTGAAGAATGTTATAAGCAGAGTAACAAGTGTTTTTATGCTAATGCAATGACTTCCATAGTTACTAAGGCAAAATTAGTATACTTGGAATGACAGAAACCATCAGGAATGGACAATTAGGAGTACAGATTAATCCTCAAAAGACAAGATGCTTAAAGACCTAATAGGCTGACTGAAACCAGTGAGATCAGAGAGAGATCTAACTCTTTCAAATGGCCTACAAGGCGTTTGATGCTTCTTTTCCCAGTAGGCTTTCCCCGCCTTTGGTTCAAAGTCATCCAAAAAGGTGAACTTCAAACACCTGTTTCAAATGAAGAGGATGACACTGGAGGATGCCCTTTATTCAACCAGACAGACTCCACAGGAACAAACACAGGTGTTCAACACTCCTATCTTCTACTTCATGAGTAAAAAAAATACCTGCATGGTCTAATTACTGAATAAATGAAACAGATTAATTAGATTAGACAGTCAGAAGAAATAAGGCTATTCCTTCTCACTTAAGCACACACACAGTACAGGAGACATATCAAGAAAAAAAAAATCTATTGCATAAATTAAACAATTCAAGTACAGCACTAGAAGATCTTCCAGGAAGTAAGTACTTCTATATGGGAAAGGAGAATAAGAACTACTGATTGCATCAATGTGTCCTTACCCACTTCTGAACACTTCTGCTGCCTCGAACAGCATTACTGTGAGAGGCACAGGGCCTGAAGTGCCATGCACGGTACAAAATCTGCTCTCCCTCATAATGTTTCCCTTTTATCCAAATTGCATCCATACCACAGGAAGATTATTCACAACTGGGAAAATGCATCCAAAGTCTATTTCCCAGCAGCTTTTAGGATAGGACTATATAAAAGTGAGGCATGAATGGAGATCATCTTGGGAGAGTGCTACGTAGTAAAAAGGACCTCATCAGGACAAGTGTGTCTTTATTTTTGTTTCCAGCTTATTAGATGGAAGAGAATATCATACTTGTTCCAGTTTCAAATGGCAAAACAAACAAATACAACAAAAATTTGAGTAAATTTAAGGTGAATGAATTGTTTCTACAATGCTTCTGCTTTGTTTCCAAGCCAAGAAAGTGCTTGTATGTCTTCTGTACCACTTGATCTAGCTTGATTTATGATCTTAGAGAGAGAATTTGCTTGACCTACTGAACTCTCTTAGAGATCACCACAACTTGAACTCTTTTGCTGTAAATCCTTCCACACTTTAGGACAGTGATCTACATATTATGATATAACTGATCAGGCACATAGCCCAGAAATAAATTCTGAACTTCTGCCTGAAGCAGAGGAGAAGCTCTGTTGCTCACCTAATGAAACATATCTATAGGCAACATTACTAAAATCTAAAACTTAATTAATTATAAAATTAAGATAAATAAAATTAATAGAATAGAAATCATTATTAAAATATAAAATAATTTTCTTCCCTTTTCATTAATCTTTTTCTTTTATGAACACATTTTATTTCACATTTGCTAGAAAACTACATAACAAGGAATGTCAGCATCCATTTTGTTGAAAGTCTAAAGCCATACTGACCCTATAAAAACACTGACTGCAAAGTTCTTCTTTTAACTTTTTCATTTAGCTTTCAAAGGATAAAAAACTCGAGGCTCTTTGTTGTCATAATCCGGAAGCTCTGCTAGCCCAAGACTGCAACTGCTGATTGTTCATTGAGCTTAGCTCACATTATTGCACAGGGCAAACTCAAAGCCAGTGCAACTTCAGGCTTACTTGACATCAATCACACTGTGACTTTTCAAACTCCTGCTACAGAAACTCCCTTCAACAAAAAATTAAGCTTCTGAGCTTGTGATTATGTATCCAGCCTAACTAGTCCCGGTTAAAGCAAAAGGGATGCAATGTCAAAAAAATGTTCTGTCCCCTTCTTTGCTTGGTGTTTGTTTAATTCTGCCTGTCCTGGAAGGAGGGAAGTGCTGTAGATGTTTTGAAAGATTAAATGAGAGTTTATTCAATAGCAGTACATTCAATACTTTCTCTAATCAAATAAAATAATATCCTAGGAACATACAATGTGCATTTATTCTATGAAAGTTTCAACAGCATTCTTAAAAATGCACACCCAGTGCTGACCCTGAAACATATCCAATCATCTTAAAATCATAAATAATTACTTCAAAAGCCTCATACAAAGACAAATTCCTTGCTCTTCCGCAGCCACTCCAACTGATACAAGGAGCTCAGTTTTCAGGGGCAAGAAAAAAAAAATCACAAACACAAACCAGAAATCTGAAGGGCAGTGGCAGTATAGCCAATGTTAAACAGATTAGATTAAATAAATTATATCTTCATCATGCCTTAAGTGCAACAGGGCAGTCTGTGTCCTGGGAGGGAAGACATCTGTAGCTCAAGACCTCCCTGCCATGGTACACAAGGTTCAGCCTTGGCTGAAATTTGGGTTTAAGAGTAGGTCAGAGTCAGCTGCCAAGGACAGCCAGGCAACTGAAAGGAGAGAGAAGTCTCCAAATGCAGATTAGAAAATACCTGAACAGCAGCCATGTGAGCTATAGTCTTTGCCCTTGCAGCTGGAGAGAAGCTCTGATGAGCATAATCTTCACAGGTAGGTCTCACCTGAGAATGTTTTTAAGCAATGAGGATCACATCACACACACAGACACATCTGACACAACAGCCAGACAGTCATTACCTCCTCATCTCCCCTGATGTGTGAGACTCCTTACCAAAAGAAGCCTTGTCAGAAAACAATTTTTTCAAAAACAGTGGCACACTGAAAGCTCTATTTTTCCCCAGGACTGAAAATCAGTACATTTTCCAGTCCTTTGTGAAACATTTCTTTTCAGCATTATTAATAGCGTTGTTTTCATTTCATTTCAAATGATTGACAAAATGCTTTACCACCAATAAAGAATTACTAATGCTGGCATTTATGTGGAAAAAGCAACTATCAAAAAAGTCATTTTGGCATAAGATTTTGGTGGCTCATTGACAATACCCCACCCCACTCCTGCTGTGTCTGTGGAAGAGCCCTGATGGTGCTGTCTGCTGCCTTAAGACAGCATCATCCATAATGCCTACTACCAAAAGGCAGTTTAAAGCCTGGGGTATCAAAAGTCAATTGAATCTGGAATTTCTCAATGCATGGCATCCTGTAGTTGCTTTTTGCTTTCTCTATATATCCTCATCTCACTATTTGCAGAAATCCTCAGGGATCACATTTCTCTGCTCTGCACCTCCTGAACCAACAGAGCAGAAAGAGAAAAGGACTGAATTTTCTTTCTTTCTTTCCCTTGACAGAAATACCTCTCCTCCTGACAGGCTGCATGGAAGCAGAATGCTGCAGTCAACTATTTGATAAGAAAAGGCAGAAATGATGAGTTTCACAGCCTCCCAAATCCAACACAGTCATCTAAATATGTTATCCCTTGCACTGCATATTAGCTTGGCACAGAATTTTTTTGTGTCAATGCTGTATACAGATTGTTCACAAGTAAATAAGATTAGAGCCAAGGCTGGGAAAGCTCATTCCCCAAATAATAAATTCCAGAAGCTCAAACAGAGATCAGTATCATGGAGAATAGGACAGTACTGATTGACAAGAAGTCACCCAGTTTTACCCTTGAGCAACTCATGTAGCTGAGGTATTCCAGAGAATAAATCCATATTTGATCTTCTCGTATTTTATCATCAGATATAATTTAGCAACAACCTAAACTGTCCAGAAGCCAGCACAGTCCTGAGGAAAACAAAACCTTACATCAGGCTTCTGAAGGTTGCAGGACCAGGTACAGAAATGAGACTGCACAGAAGTGAGGATATTACTCCCATCCTCAGAGACCCAGCAGATTTCAAGAAAATGACAAGGGCCTTTCGCAATGAATTTCAGCTTCAACATGTGAAATCAGAAAGATTATAAAATGTCAAGGCAATTCAATCTTTTGCTTTTGCTTACAAAGAGCAAGCCATTTATCTAAAGCACACTTGAGGGCCTTTGATCTTATCTGATTCTTAGAAGACATTTAAAATAACAGGACAAAGAAGGTAAATTCTATACTCCAGCATATGACTTCAGACCTCTGAAAGGAGGGACAGTTATACAGGTGAGAGCAAGGAGGAAATTAGTGTAGCATCACACCTGCCCTCCTCTCTAGCTTCCACTGACACCCAAACTATTGTGGTTCATCCCTAACAGCAGCAGCAGCAAGGACAAAATTACCAGGAATTCACTGATTGTCAGCCCCCCAATATCCAGCACTGATGCTGGCAGCAGTTTTCAGGGGATTCCTCAGATAAAAGACACTGAAATGGAAGAGTTCTGATGCTTTCTGTTTGTGCCTAGGGATACCTTTCTGTCTGGGATCTGCTCAGCAAGATTGGTGATCAAGGCTTCATCCTGTCCCAGCTATGCCTGCTTCAGTTGGGCTTGCTTTTCTCTGGGAATTAGATAGAAGTATTTAAAACACAGAAAAATTCAACTCATGGTTGAATGCACATTTTTCAATGCTGTTCCAATACCATGCCAGAGATGACCACATTCTTTCCTGTGTAGACACACAACACTCACAAAACACTGAGGTAAATTCAAATAAAGATAGTTTTGTCATTTGCCTGGATTTCATTAATATTTTCTGGTTTCAGGCCGCCATTTCAGGTGTATAAAATAAAATTTAAAAAAGAATAAGGGGAAAAAATTCCCTGCCAAAAACAACCAAAGCCCTGATAGGTGAGAAGGTATTAATCTCATTCCTAAATGAGGAATAACTAATTTATTTGCTATGGAGTTGCAATGAAGCTCAAACCCTTGGGCTTTGCCTTGTTCACACAAACTTGTGCCTGGCACTCTACCTCCCTGATCTGAACTGCAACATCCGAGCCTGACCTTAGACCTGCCTCATCTCCAAGCACCGGATCACTGCGCCTGGGCCATAGATACCACTGGGCCACTTCAGGCAATGAAACAACCTTGTGTTCCAGTTTTCTAAGCCTTAAAAGCTCCTTGAGGAAGAGGGGAAACAAATACAAACAAAACAAAACAAAAAAATCACACCTCCTCCCTCCCAGCTCTACAACCTGTCATACAACCTTAAAGTATGAAAAGCTTTCAGCACAAGTCTAACACGCAGCCATGCATACTGCAAGATGATCCCTTTTCATTTGAGCTGTTCAGTAGCAATATTTTCCAGTGCTTTCTTCTTTGCCACAAAGTAAATAATTGAAAATTCTGCAACAAACCCACAGCAGTTAAAATGCCCACTTACTTTTCTCTATTGTCTAATTTGCATTAATTGCATTTCAGCTTAATGGAAGCAATTACTTAATTAGTAAAACCTGGTGGTCATGTACATACTTCTGTTGAAACATTTTGGGTTGCACACAGACCAATTACCTGCACAGCACCTGATCACAAAGTTATCAGAAGTTCAACAGAAGACTCTCTAGACAATAAAAAGCTTTTGTTTTCAAAAAGCTGTGATCCCAGAGGAATGAAACTCAGAGGGTTGACATATCCAGCTATGAAACACCCATCCTTCCATTAAGTAAGTTTAACTGGTTCAGAAATCAGTAAATTATTTCCCACCACTCTCACCAATATTAATATATGACTGCTGCTGATATGCACGATGTAGGTGACAGGCTGAGAACCCCACTTCACAGAGAGCTGAGTACTCATGCACATACAGCATTTTAACAAGTACACATCTGGATGGCATCCACAAAAGACAGGAGGAATAAGGCTGACCTACATGCCTTTCTTCAGGGACTTGCCCAAGGACACTTCACTGAAGCTAATTAATTTTGTCTGGCAATTATTTTAAATAATGCCCTTAAATATACATTTCTCCCAACTTATAAAGATAATTATGCCTGGAAAGTTCATGGAGACAGACACAGTTTAAAAACGCCCTCTTGAAAAATAGCTACCTCATGTGAAGAATGGAGACAACAACGAAAAGCTGTGACTATATCTGGCTGGAATTCAGATTGCCACCAAAGAGAATGGCCATTCTCTAGGGATCACATAGGATTGGTCAGTAAGTGTACTTCAAATGTGAAGGTTCTCATGGAAAGGCTAAGATACTTATCAAAATCCTCTGCTGACCTCCAGAGAACTTATAACCAGATCACAAGACACAACCCTAACCTATTTACAAGCAGAACAAATCCACATGTGATGCTGATGTTCCTAGCACCCTCCCACAAGGATGGATCACAGCACACAACGTGCAGAGCTGCTACAGGCTGCCCGAGTGACTTGAGAAATCTACAGCAAATATACCAGGACCTCATTTTTCAGAGGGCTGCAAGTCAACTGAGGATGAAATGAGAACGGACTGACAAAATTTAAAAGACCAATTCATGGGTCTTGCTCTGCAAAGCAACTGCTCACACCTCACTGGTAATTCCTCATTAGCACTAAGCGTTTGCTCTCTGGGAGCACTTGGTCATTTTGCACCACACACGAAAGTCCCAAGGGCTGCTTTCCTTCTTTTTCTCCTCTTCCCCTTAATTAAAATTATTTCCAGGAATTAGCAGCCCCCCACGTTTGTTTTAAACAGCAACTTCTTTACATTCCCGCTAAAATTATAGAAATATATGAAGCTTAAGTGCCATTCTGCATAGAATGTACTGAAAAATTAAAATAATTTTCTTCATTGGAATGAACCCAAAATATTGTCATGGCAACTGTGGTTCTAAAGATGCAGGCAAGATAAATTGAACAACATAATCTACACTTAACAAACTACAGATATATCCAACTCCAAGATAACTGACTAACAAATCATTGACAATCAGAGAAATGAAGGCCAGAATACGGAAATTTCTTCTCTCACTTCTTATCACTTTCACCAGCACATCTTCTAATGATCCCAGCTTTTCATTTTACAGGATATTAAAAAAAGGAAAGGAAGACAATTCAAAATTTATGAGGAGCCAAGGGACCCTACTGAGTGCCACCTTTCCTGTTTCATTCCTCATGCCACTGGCATAAATTGTGTTTGCAGTCTCCCTCACTTAACAGCCCTATGTATCTTGCATTCATATGTCTCCTTGTCTGCAAGCTTTTAATACCATTTACCAACATTCATTTCTTCTCAGCTGCCTTTATCCCTCCAGGGTTCTCTGTACAGCCCTAAGGGAACTTGGGAAAATACATTTTCTACCGTTTATGTTCCCAGCTCCTCAGGACAAAGCACTGCACTCATCCTTCCTTAGGCTGAAGAGGAACAGGTGGGATGCTTTCCACTGCAGGCTAGAAAGGCTGCTACTTAAACTTGGATGCTTACAGAAGTGACTTGCTGGTATCACCAGAGGCTCAGGAGCACAAAATGAAAGGGTAGTCAAAGCCAAGTTTTTTTCCTGTACAGGAGAGCTGTACACAGGAATCAGATCAGAAGGGTTGGGGTTTAAGATATAATGACAGTATAAAAATGCAAAAGTGCTTTCTCTTGGCAGGTGATTGTTTCTCATTTTCTGGGTTTTCTGTATATGTTCTACAGCATTTAAATCTAGCTGTTGGAACCTCAAAAGCACAAAGGTACCTAATACAATATTCCAACCAAGTTCCTCTAAGAAATGCTCCAAAGCCATTTGACTGAAGGAAGAAGCAGAAACATTTACCATCAGGTGGCCTTCTCAGCTACAGAAATTTGCATCACAAGCATCAGCACTCTAGTGCTATTTGCAAAAGCTAAGTCTGTCAGGGCTGAAAATAATATTCAGTAGCAATAAAAACTACTGACTGTGGCTCATAGTGAAGGAAAACTTTCTGGATAACAATCATAAACCATGGTTGAGATACCAATTCCCATGTGGAATCAGTCAAGACCTGGTGCTGGTTAACAGCCAAGGAGGCTCCAAGGAGGCTCATCTTTCACAGAGATTTCAACCTCCTGTCTTTCAAAGCAGAGAGAAGAAAAAAGACTGTAGCAAAACTAAACTGAAAGTAAGATGCCAAAGCAAAAGCAAAGCTGGAGCTCAAGAGGAGTGACATGATTTTCTGACGTAACCAGGATTTGTGACTCTCTCCTAGGTGGAATATACATAAGGTTAGACAAAGATGTGGACAGACAAAGCAGGATATAAATGTCTAACAAGAGAAGTACACAAAACTTGTTCTGAGTCACTTTCTAACTCAGAGGCTAGCCCAGACTGGGGTTCTGTTCCTTATGGTAAGAGAAAGTGAGGAAAAATATGGCATGTTCAAGATAATATTTATTCACAATACAATACTTTAAAAATCTTGTCTCCTCAAATAAATAGAAAAAAGAAACTGAACAGCAAAACAAAGTTGTTCAGATTCTATTTCTGCTTCAACATTCTTGTCAACCTGTCCAGTATACAAACATTTCTTCTCAGCCCTTTCTGGACCCCTGCTACAAGTCCTGACTGCTCATAGTCCTGCTTCCCAGTACCAGAGATACTTCTGGAATTTTTCTTCTCTCTGACACTCTTTCAAATACTCATTCCAGCAACAGATATCAAAAAGATAAGGGCAGCAGAACAGAACAACAGTTTACTTTTATCAAATAAAGGGAACAAGGTAGCCTTGTAGAAGTAGATAAGGTCAACGAAACAAAAATCATGAAAAACACAAGCAGGATTCCAGCTCAGCTCTGCAATGCTGACACAGTAGAAGTTATACAAAACAGTGATACTGTAGTTACTCAAAAGTGGGGGTCGAGGGACTGCCCCCTACAAAGACCACCAGACATTAAAGACAAAGCCCAAAGAACCACATAATGACTTCTGGTGAGGGGTGTGACTATGTAAAATAAAGTAATCCCTACACAAGTGGGGGGGAGAACTAATGAATGTGTAATCAGTGTGTACGATAAAGGCTCTGCTTGCGCGACGCCCGGCGCACTCGAGCCTCCGAGTGCCCAGCACTGCAGTGAGGAATGCCTGCTTTCTAACACTCAAAACTGTGCTAGAGAGTTTCTGCCCGGCCCATTTCGGCATCATATTTGCCAACTCCCAACGGGACACTCTGCCTGATCTCCCGTGGATCCGAGGGATCTCTGGATCTTCACACCAGCACCAGGACTTTTCTGGAGAAGATCACAGATCCCCGGACCAGTCTGGGACACAGGTAAAATCCTATTTGATAATAAGGCATTCCTTTGGGAATACTGCTCATATAAGACGTGTAGCTCTTCCAGGGCATTGGGTAGGTTATTTGATATTCCAGGATTTGCTATTTGACTCGGTTTTATCAGTCAATAATTGCTTTGTATTTGTACTTGTATCTGTATTGTATAATTTTGGGTTTACTATTCGGTGATGGGCAGTGGACAATCTAAAAGGGGCATTCTGAAAAAATCCCCACTTGGTTGCCTTTTGCAGCATTGGAAAAAGATTGGAGGCCCCCCTGGGGGACCAGCAACCAGGGAGAATTTGATTAAGTGTTGTAATCAGCGGTGGCCCTTGTACCAACTAGACTCTGGAGAAAAGTGGCCACAAAATGGAACCTTGAATTATAATACACTGTTAAAATTAATGTTGTTTTTAAGACAGGAACAGAAATGGGATGAGGTTATGTATGCTGATATGTTTTTCACTTTACGGAATCATCCTGAATGGCAGAAAGATTGTGGCTTGATTCCAGCCCCCTCAGATCCTTTTGTGCTGGCTCTTGAAAAGGACAATCAAGGAAAATGGTTAAAACATTGCTGTTCTATGTGCACCATAGGACAAACTTGTTCTAAACATCTCCCCAATATGAAGGATAATTTAGATGTTACGGTCAGTCCTAACTGCAGGTTGGATAAGGGAACAGAAAACCAGGCTGCTGAGACTGATACTAGGAGGAAGCTGGCATGTAAAGAGGTGGATCTACCAGGTGTAGAAGAGAAGATGGAGAGGACACAGAGGATGTATCGAGGAACAGAGGAAAAACCAGAAGAAATAGAGAGGATGTATCAAGGAACAGAGGGTTTCAGTTTGACTGCAGGGACAACTAAAGCTAAACACAGAGATACAAGAGCAGCTGCCTTCCATCAGGCAGCTGGTATGGATGGTCCAATTCCAGTAGAAGTTCCATTTTCAATAACAGACCTTAATAACTGGGAGTTGATGGCTGGCACCTACCGAGATGACCCAGACAAAATGGCAAAAGCATTTGAAATGATTATAAAACTTCAGGATCCAGACTGGAAGGATATAGATGCTATGTTAGAAATGTTGTTTGACAGTACAGAAAGAGAGATGGTTGTTCAAACCTGTAGGAGGTTTGTGGAAGAGCAGATTTTGACAGGTAACTTGTCAGGTACACTGGACATTAATTTTCCCACCGTGGATCCCAAGTGGGATCCCAATGTGCCCATGTTTAGAGAGAGATTAAACAGATATCAACAATGGATACTATATGGAATTAGAAATGCCATACCAAAGGCTATCAATATGTCAAAATTATTTGAAATTAAGCAAGATGGTAAGGAATCACCCAGTGAATTTTTACATTGCCTGAAAGAAACAGCTCAAAAATATACCAATATTGATCCTGAAACAGAGGAAGGAAAAATTCAATTAGCCCCCATATTCGTGGGGCAATACTCAGATGATATTAGAAGGAAATTACAACAGGCTGAGAGAAAAGGCCAGCATGATTTAGGGAAGCTGTTATATGTTGCTTGGGGAGTTTTTCAGAACAGAGAAAATCAGCAAGAAATAACTGAACAAAAATTAGTTGGAGTTAATGAAGGAATTTCTAGAGGAATGGTGCCTCCGGGGAAAGGAAGGGGACGAGGATGTGGACGGCCTGTGGCTGTCACCAAGGATGACTGAGTGGAACTGGAGGATTCTTCCCTGGCAGAACCTCTCCTTACAGCTAAGCTGGGGAACAAGGAGGTAAATGAAGAGGTAGGATTTTTAGTAGATACAGGAGCTAGTAACTTAGTGCTAAATACAACAATAGGAAACTTGAGTAATGATTCTCTAACAATCGTTGGTGCAACAGGGAATCACAAAACTTGGCCATTTTGCTTTAAATTAGGAAAACAGTGGATGACTCACCAGTTTTTGCATCTATCCAATTTGCCATAGAAAAATTAAATGCTGAAATCAAATTTTAAAATGACAAAACACTAAGTATTATTCCACAACCTAGTTATGTGGAAGCCTCTATTTTTGCATTGCAGCCTCTGAAACTGGCTGTGATACATCTGCCAGGATCACTTGAGGATGCAGTGATCCTGACAGTCTGAGCTGGAGAGGTGCCCGGGTGATTCAAAAGAGCGGAGCCTGTAAAAATTAAATTGAAACCTAGTGCAGGACCAGCAAGGCAAAAGCAATACTCTTTGAAAATAGAAAGTCATAAGAGGTTATAACCCCCTGTGGAAAAATGTATAAAATATAGCCTATTGAAGGAATGTGAATCCAAATTTAATACCCCTATATTGCCAGTTAAGAATGCAAACTGAAGGAAAGGCTTATCAGCTGGTACAGGACCTTAGAGCCATAAAAAAGATAGTAGAAAGTATACACCCAGTAGCAGCAAATCCTTATACCTTACTAGTAACCTTGAGTGAAAATTAATATGGTTTACAGTATTAGATTTGAAAGATGCCTTTTTCTGCATCCCCTTAAGTACTGAGATTCAAGAGCTATTTGCTTTTGATTGGGAAAATCTAAACAGAGAGAGAAGAATCCGACTGGGATGGTTCTATCACAGAGGTTTAAAAATAGCCCCACCATATTTGGAAATCAATGAGCAAAAGAACTGGAGGAATGGAAAAATCAGAACCCTACTGGAGTCTTGATACAGTAGGGTTCTTGATCAGATGTCTTTCTGATAGCCACAAGAATCAAACAGCAATGCTGGGATCAGTCTGTGGCCTTGCTGAATTTTCTATGACTAACTGGATATAGAGGATCCAAAGACGAAGCAACCCACTTGGGATCCAAAATTCTCCAAGGACAAAGGAAGCTTAGACAGGAATGAAAAGAAGCAATTTACCAACACCCACTGCTAACACACGGTAAGGACTTATGTTTCTTGGGATGGTGGGATGGTGTCTCCTGTGCATTAGCAACTGTAGGCTGCTAGTAAAGCCACTATATAAGCTCCTGAAGACAGCTCAGAAGGACTTTATAATCTGCACTGATGTCTTGTGGGCTGTCTTTTTACAACTCAAGTAAGCCCTTATGCTGGCCCTGCTTTGGGGCTCCCAGACTCCATATGCCTGTTTGAACTTTACCTATGAAAGACTTTACCCACCAGTGTGAGTGCTGTCACGGTTCTTTGGGGAGAAGAAGAGGCCTGTGGCCTGCTTTCCAAAGCAACTAAATGTCAGCCAAGGCTGGTCTACTTGTCTGAGGGCCATGGCAGCTACTGCTCTTTTGCCCAGGAAGCTTGAAAACTGACTTTGGGATTGTCATTTGGGATTGTCATGTTTGTACCACACATGGTGCAGTAGGTACTCGAGCAAAAAAGGGGCCACTGGCTCTCTCCCAGCCCGATGCTGAAGTACCAGGTAGCCTTGCTGGAGCAAGACAATGTGACAATCAAAACAACTTCTATCATTAACCCTGCTGTGTTCTTATCTGTCCAACAGATAGAAGGAACCCCAGACCATGACTATGTTTTGTTCTGTTTGCTCACAAGCTATAGAAGAAGTGTATTCCAGCAGACCCAACTCAAGAGACAGACCCTTGGCAAGTTCTAATTGAGAGTTCTTTACTGATGGGAGCAGCTTTGTCTAAAATGAAAAATGACTACCTGGATATGCAGTGACTGCACACCATGAGGCAATTGAATCAGGGACACTCCCTTCAATGTGTAACTGCACTCACTCGAGCTTTGGAATTGAGTGCAAGAAAATGAGTTAACATTTGGACTGACTGAAAATACAAAAATTTTGGAGTGGTGCATGCACACAGGGCCATCTGGAAACAAAGAGGCCTTTTGATATCTCAAGGCACATCGATCAAAAAGGGAAAACAAATCTCAGATTTACTCAAAAATATCCAGAAACCAACAGTGGTTGCTGTTACTCACTGCAGTGAACACCAAGCAGGTAAGTCCAAACTGAAGCTGGGGAATCATTTAGCCAATAAGGCTGCCAAAGAGGCTGCAGAAAAAGGCACATTAGAAAACATATCTTTAACACCCCTGCCAGAAATACTTCTCCCAGTAGAAAAATCAGAGTATAGTTCTAGAGACTATCAATTAATTGAAATCACAGAAGCAAAATTTGATCCACAAGGCTTGGCAGTTACTCCAACCAGGCAAATAATAGCCCCAGAACTAATCTGGTGTGAAACGGTGGATTGTGAACATAAAGCCACTCATTAGAGTACTGAAAAACTTCTGAAACATTTACAAAAATCTATAATTGGTTTATATTTGGTATATAAAACAGCTCAGATTGTACAATCAAGAATCCAACAATGTATAGTTTATAGAATAAGCAACCCTAACACAGCTAATAAAGTAGTGCTAGGAGCCATGAAATCCGGAAGTGTTCCAGGTGAATATTGGCCAATTAATTTCACTGAATTACCCAGAAAATGGGGTATTAATACCTCCTAATCCCGGTGGATAACTTTTCTGGGTGGCCAGAAGCCTTTCCTTATTGCACCAACCAGGCTAGGGAAGTGACTAAAATGTTGTTGAATCAAATAATAACTGGATTTGGAGTACCTTTGGGAATGTCATCAGTCAGTAGTTCCCACTTTAATGCAGAAGTGATACAATAGGTTAGGAAAGCCTTGGAAGGAACAGCTTGGGGTCTTCATACTCCTTTTATAGGCTTCAAGCTAGTGGCAAAGTAGACTGAATGAACTATACAAATTGCAATTGGGTAAAATATGTCAAGAAACCTCCAGGACAGGAGTCCAAGCCTTACATGTTGCTGTACTACAAATTAGAATTCAGCTGTGGGACATCAGCAAAATAAGCCCCTATGAGCTGCTGTATGGTCAATCCTACCACATACTACACATTCCAGGAGACACACACCAAAAACGAGGGGTTAACTTGAATAATTACCTCATTGCTCTTCATGAAACTTCATGGGATTTACAGCAAGCAGTGGTGATTTCCAGATTGATGGGATTGGACACACCAGCACATGAGTTCCAGCCAGGAGAATGGGCTACTTAAAAGACTGGACAACCTCTCTGCTGCAGCCAAAGTGGAGGGGACCTTTCCAGCTCCTATTGACAACTTTAATTGCATTGAAACTGGGCAGAGTAAAATCACAGATGCATTATTCCAGAACTAAAAGGATCAAATCCCCTCGGGTAATCAAAAGACCCAAGATGCTTAAGTCTTGTTTTGCTATCAAAGTGGCAGTCTACATATACCCAGGAAATTTAGAAACAAACTCAGATTTTACAATACAGCTCCAGACGACACCTCCAGGGGATCTGAAGATATCTGGACCAAACTTATTTCATGGTTATCCAGCTGGACTTGGTTAAAACATCTGTTTATAACTGTCACCACAAAAATTGCTATGTGTGTTTTAGCTTGCTTATTGTAACGTGTTATGCTATAAAATGAAAAACAGATAGTAAGAGACTAGTTTCCATAAGGAACTTAGTCTCAAGAAAAGGGAGGACTTGATAAGGACAGTAGAATAGAACATTTTACTCTTATCAAATAAAGAGAAGTAGATGAGACTGACAAGACAGAAATCAAGAGGATGCCAAAGAGCCATATAAGGACTTTCAACAAGGGATGTGACTATGTAAAATAAAGTAATCTATCTACATCAAGTAAGCAGGGATAGCTAATGAATATGTAATCAGTGTACATGACAAAATCTCTGCTTAGCCAACACTTAGGGCACTCAATTAATTAGAGGAAGGATTGTCTGAGTGCCAATGCTCTGCAATAAAGAATGTCTGTCTTCTAACACTCAAAACTGTATTAGAAAGTTTCTATCTGGCCAATTTTGGTATCTGAACTCCAAATGGCACAGCATAAGGAGCAAGGTGTCCCATAAGGCCAGTTCTGCAGGGTGTTCAGCACACCACCATGATGCCATGCAAAATGCACTTTAACCGCTGAGGTAAAACACAATGAGTCTAGTTTGAATAGAAAGCAGAGAAAACTGCCAAGTTTCTAAGCAGGTCTCTAATAATAGGAAAATGTAAAATTTAACCTCAGGAAAGATAATTACAATCCTAGCCTTTAATGTTCCAAACAGTGCTTAAATACTGTGTATTTTTAAAGCAGAAGTCCCTTGAACATTTAACATCACTTGAAGAGCAGCAAGTCCTACTTTGCTAGAAAATAATAACATCTTTAGTTGAGCTTTTAAAAAGTGACCAGGACTTTACAAGGGTAGATTCCTAGCATTACTTGAAATTAAGACCGTTTAAATAATTTCCTGTTATACATCATTAAGCTGAAACATTCAAAACCAAGGTAGAGAACAAAGCACAGCAAAGATAAAGAGATCAGCTCAAGGTCACCTGAAAATTTTTCTGAGAGGCAAGACGAGAAACTAATTTTTGACAAATCTCTATGACCTTACCAGAAAGACAGCCTCTCCTCTAACACCTTATCTTGGGGTGATTAAGATCATATGCAGGTACAATTACAGTATTTCGTAAAGGCTATGCTTATCCCTGAAAAAAATGCAAGCAGGTATTCCTGAGTTACCCAAGCAAACTATATTCTATAGCAAAAATTGGGCATATGCAAATCATAAATGAGTCAGTTTAGTGCTAAGACTGTGCTCTGTCACTAAAACAGAATGCTGTCTCTGATGGAAGAGACATCCCCATCATATTTATAACAAAGCTAATCAATTTTTGTATTGTAAAATAATCGTGTCCAGAATCTAGATGAAGCACATGACATGTCTTCCAAGGACTCTATTGTTATAGATGCCTTTTTTAAGTGGAATTTCAATAATTAATCATGATTTGGGGTAGTTTTATTTCTGTGTGGCTTACCCTTTGATGATCTAATTTACATTTATAATGATCTACTCCCTTGTGGATTAATTGTTTGTGTTATTTTCTCTATTAATCAGATGTCAACATTTGCATTACAGATGACTGTTTGCATTATTTTCACACTATTAAATCTGGCAGCATGGTACTAATGATAAATACTTTCTTCAGTTCTAGACCTGAGATAGCATCTCAGTCCTTTTAAACAAAGGCATTATTAGGATCTTGCCACTCCTCTGAAGTAGCCTGGTCATTCTGTGGTGTTAGGCACATATATTTACGATGTCTAAGAATTCTTTTTCTTCCTGTCAACCATAAATGCACTAATGTTTTGTTTACCCACTGCTGTCAAATAAGCCCTGAGCAAAGGGCAGAGGGTTATGAATCTGAGGCCATCAGAGACTTTTTTCCTAGATCCCTGTGTACCTTAAAAGAGTTTCACACCTTTCAGCTACTCACTGCAACTCGTTCCTGGCTGTTCCCCACAGTGTTGCCTGAAGAGCTGCATTTTTGTCAAAACCACATACTTACACTTAGAAAAAATAAATTATCAGTGCTAGTATAAAGCAACACAAATTATTGACCTGAGCTAGGCAACTTGATTATGCCTGGAGGAGATAAGGAAATACTCACACACTGCTCTGTCCACAGCCCAGTGAGGCAGCAACCTTTGTCAGGTGGCTGTGCACAGTCACCTCCTTTCCAGCTCAGCTAGACCCAAAGGAACACATCTGGACCCTGCAGGGTGCACCTCTGCCCCAGATGGTGGGACTGCATTCAGCCCCAGTGCCTTGCTCATGATTCTCTCACCAGATGTGATTCAGACACGCAGGCCAACAGGGAGAAGAGGAAAAGCCTGGCTATTCCACTACCCAAACTTTGCTGCTGCATCCTCTCTTATCTGTAAGGAGCAATAGCAGCTGCAGTGATGCTCTCCCTGGGCCGCAACTCTTAACACAGAGGTTTGGGCATGGTAAGGTTGTTCTTTGCACAGGAACACACAGTACTTCACAAGTCCAAAACACTCTCATATACAAGGACTTTCAAGGCCAAACTACATAAGATTATTAAGAGACATGTTGTTTCTCTGCAGAAGCATCCCTGGCCCATGTGGGCCAGTCAGCTTCAGTAACAGACTTGCTATTCTCTGAGTAAAGTTTTGCTAAGCTCTGCCCGTTCCCACTCTTACAGTGGCAGAGAACAACCTGGGCATGCAAAATAGCTAAGTAGGTAAAATGCCAGCATTGGGAGCATAAACAAAGGGTGCATCACAAGCAAACATGGTGGTAGCCATACTTCAATCCAGCATGAGATAAAATTCCCAGCAGATCTGTGACACACATGTGAAACTCCTCAGCTGAAGGCTCCCTCTTCTCCTTCAACTAGCATTAAAACTGCTGCCTTGAAATCTGTCACAGAAGAAGCAGTCCTGTGCTTGTCACAGATGCTTCCAAGCTATATCTTCCATTCTGGGATGGTTAACATTTCTTCCATGTGACTCCAGTCAGACAGGAAAAAATAAAGACCTCCTCCACCCATTGCTACAAAAGAATCTTTTCCCTAACCCACAAAAAAAAAATCTATTCTGCCTTATGACACTCCACGCTGCACAGTCTGCACAAGCAAGATTGTCAGCTGTGGAGTTCAAGAATAAGTGACTCTTGAGGAGGTGCCTGGTACCTGCATAGCAACACTGACACACTGTCTTACAAGGAAAGACAAATTGAAGGAGATCTATTACATCTTAAAGTGATTAAGTCCTTTCTAACACGTTATTCAGCTCCTTTCCTAGGGCCAAAACACAATCTATTCCATTCCCAAACAGCATTATTTTCTACTGCAGACATAAGAAGGGATGCTAAGAGCATAAAGTACATTTCAGGGAAGTAAATGTCTCAAGGTGGTCCTCAATAAGAATATCTTCAAATCAACCTGCTCAGCATAAGGCATCTGCTGCAAGAAAAAAGTACTGGTTGATAGAGGCTCAACGAGGCAGTAACTGGGAATGTTACTTCAATAACACATTTATGGAATGCACTCATTTTCCACTCCATGAATACAGTCCTCCCTTGACTTCATGGTGTGGTTAGTAAAGCTGAGCAGATCTATTCATTTTGGACACAAATAATATCTTTGTATCTGCTGGCAGATGTGCAGAAAGCTGCTCATTTCACAGCATAAAGCTTTTCATAACATATTGTTGGAATTATGTCATTCCTGTATTGTATCCATTCTTCCCCATCTCTTCATACCCTTTAAATTACACCTTTGGTCTTGCATCATATTCCTGGGGTCATTAAGTACCTGAACTGTAAATATTCCTATTCTCTGCCACAAGAGAACAGAGAAGAAATTGTGCAAGATGGGTCAGAGTAGCCACCTCTAACAAGAAATGAAAGCCTGGACTTTGTGCACAGCTCCAGAACTTGTACTACTGAGCTGCCATAATGACATATTACCTCCCATTAATCTGCAATTAAACACTGACAGGGACTGTCAATCTAATATCCTATCCATTCAGCAGAACTAAATGTACCATTTCTGTCCCCAGCACCATTCCTATGACTAAAACTCTTCAAAATAAAATTAAATGTGAGATTTAATGGAGCGAGGAAGAGTCCAAATTCTGAATTAAGAAGGAGCAAGATTACAGTGTTTATAGCCTCACCACATCTGTGACTGTAAAGGCTGAGGAAACAGAATAGCTCTGCAGGAATATATGCAAGCACAGAAATCATCTGCTAACACCTATAGCAAACTCATTTGTTGTCACAAATCTCCCTGGTACAACGAACTCCTTGCTACCAGTATGTGCTCAGTGCCTCTGAGAGACACAGTCCTTCTCAGTGCTACCCTGTCTGAAGTATCCATGGTATTCATTACACCTGTCCCCAAAGCACTCTGCATTCCCTCATGGTTCACCTTACTCAGCTTGGCAGAACGTGTCAAGGTCAACACTATCATACATGCAGAGATGAGAGACAGGAGCGCTTGAACATCGCTGCAGGCTTTAGATGAGACACAAGCTAGAGAACTGCACAGTCCAGGGGATGGAGCCCAGGCTGAGACTCCCTGTCTCCTCTGTTGGAACTGCAGAAAGAAATTCCCTTTGCATGCTGTAGTGCCACCGGAGTTGTTGTCCAGTGGCTGCTGCCACCACTGTGCTGGTGGGAGTACTTGTGCAAGCACTGCCAGGTCTGCTTTGGGTAGAATCCATCAGGACAGATCAACCCAAAAGCTGCAAATTATTTACAATAAACTGATAGATTCAGCTTCCTGCAGACTGCCCTGCTGTCAGATCTCTGTGGGATTGTCACTGGCTCTGAAGAGCACTGACAGGTAGTGACATCCTAGCTGACACAGCTGGAGCCAGAAGGGGACATCTGGTAAGAGCTGGAGGCCTGATTCCAGGAAAACATGTCTGCTCAGGGGGGAAAGGAGGTTCCCAAGTGCTGTTCTGAGTAGAAACTTTATCAACACAACTGCTGTCTTAAATGACACCATGAGGCTGTGAGCTCTCCCAGACTGTGGGGCTGCTCCAGGGCTGAACTTAAGACACAGCATCCAAATTAGTTCTCTATGCACCCTGCAGCCAGTGCAGACACACTGCATCTGAACATGACTTATCCACCCTAAAATAGGCACATGAAATAGCTGGACTGAAGCACTTTCTGGCCTCGATGCTTTAATTTTAGACAGATAGAGACAGATGAGATGAATGCCACTTTGAAGCCCTGCCGTGATGGGATTCAGCACTCAGGGCTGCAGAAGAGTATGTACATCCACTGAGATACTTTAGGTTTCCTTCCCAAACACACTGTAACACTCACTTCAAGTTCAGTACTACTCAACAACTTGTACAGCTATTCATATTTTGCAAACATTAAAGAATTTAAAAAATCCAACACACAAATGACCTCAATATTCTTCATGATGTGCCAATCCCACAGCATTAAAAAGCACAGTAGCCATTCCAGAGGAGCATGGGAACACCTAAACACTGAGTTTGAAACTGCTCCTGCCCTTCCTGCTTTCACACAGCTGGTAGCTCAGAGCTCCCACCCTCACCCAGGTGATAACTCAGTAGAAACTGTTTCTTGTGACGAGACTGTCACTTTACCAATGCCACAAACACTGCAACAGGCAAAATTAACCCCAGTAAATGAGATTGCTGACTACACCTGGTTATCTGAACAGCTATGTTATTTTTCTCTTTTAACCAGCTACAAATTTTACTTTTTGCTGGGCTTGGTTTGGTTTTTCTTTTAACTTCAGTATTTACAAAACAAATATACATGCTATGTGTTTAGGGCTTTCAAATGCACCTGCAATACTTGGCAAGCAGATTTTCACACACTTGGGGTGCTTGCAACTATCTGGTCACTTCAAGCATCATGGTCAGAGTCCAGTATCCACCAAACTCCTGACAACTAAGGAACAACCAGACATGCCATGCTGGCAGGCACAGGCATCTAAGCCACTGGGCATCCAAACTTAGAAGCCATTCATGAGTTTGAGTCAGGGAGCTGAAATCTGGGAAATGAATGCAGTACAGCAAATAAATAATTACTTTCTCATGAGGAAAACAGAGAAGCATCCAGAAAATAAAGAGCTGGCCTACAATGGCCCTAATGTATAGCTTGCAAGTCACCCAATTCCTAGCACAATCCGTACTGTAAATGTTAGCAACAAGGACACAGTCACCTAAATAAATATTTTCAGAAACAGCACTGCATTAATTGAGTGCATATTTGCAAAATCAATATAGTTCACCAGGGAAAAAATGCCCATTTGGATGTGGATCATGTACCTGGCCACTTTCTCCTGCCTACAGGGCCACAGCTGGAAGGCATGGTAGACAGTACAGAGAACATGATTCAGATGATGATGCAACAGCATTTCCAGCTCTCACAAAAAATTCACCCATCACAGCATTTAGCACTTGCAGGACATTGCAAGAGTCCTTGATGTGAAGTGAGTAGCTCTTCCAGCTCTATTACTTTTAGGTCTGCTAATTTAAGAGTTCTGTGTAGGACCCTGAAGCAAGATACACCATAATTATCTGACTTGGAGATTTTTTTTCTTCACAAGGGACTCAAAAAGGTATTTTTCTCCATGTTGACACAGACCTGTGCCCACCACATTCATGCTCTGTCATTTCTTCTTCTTCAACTTCTATAATGTTCTGAGTTTTCCTCCAGTATTATTTTTTAATTCTGCATACCAAAGGGCCATACAGGAGAAAAAGTGCAAAGGCTGAGAGGAAAATCTCATAAGGAAGGTGGTTGTTGATTACTTTAGCTGTGAAAGAGGAACAATGGAGGAGTCATTGTCTCAGTACACAGGAAAATGTATGAAGGTGAATACATTTTTACATGCCCTCACAACCAGACTGTGGACCTCCCACTCCTGCCAACAAAACATAAAGGTGAAAAGAGAAATTAAACTCAAGATATATTCTTTTGAGAATTATTCTTTTTTTTTTTAAGAATCTGATGATTTAGTTTTATTTCCTTTCTTGAGATCAACAATGTTTTGTGGAACCCAGCTTCTGTCTCCAAGTAACTGAGGGCAGCTTCTACCTCCTTCATATCAAAGACAACATCTTACCAAAATAACTGGCTGAGAGATGCATCCCCTTCTGACCACAACTAATCCAGCAAGGTCCTCTCTCCTATTTTCAAGTGCAAAATCCCACAAGTCGCCCCTTTACATCCAGCGTAAGACCCTGGAAGAAATGCAGTATCTGCACATACAGGGTCGGTAGGATACTATATGGAAGAGTGAGCAGATTCAAACATTGTTGGAAGTACTTTGTATTGGTGGTGAGATGGAAAAGGCTGAAGAGGCAGGCTGCTTTCACTAAAACCCCTCTTTAGGATGCTGGACACCCAAGCATGTGAAGATGTGAAGCCAGCACTGAGTCTCAAGCTTCTGCATTGGTCATTTAAAAGAGGCAGCTTAGCTGCAGCTCACAGCTGCAGTGCACAGCACTGTTTAGGTGTGAGACCTGCTTAGTTTGACATTAAACCTTCTGCTTACTGTGGTGGGTTAGCCTTGGGCAAGAGCCAAACGCCCTCCCAGGCTCTCACTTGCTCTCTCCTCTCAGCAGGATATGGTGAAGTGAGTAAGAGTAGGAACGAGAAAGCTTGCAGGCTGAGATAAAGACAGGGAGATAGCTTATCAATTATTATTGCAGGCAAAGCAGGCAAAACAGACGTGACTCGATGAAAAATACTTATTGCAAAGTAAAATAGATGCAAGTAAAGAGAAACAAAACCACAAACATTAAAATACCACCTTTCCTCTCCCCTCTCCCAGGCTCAACGCCACTGCTTTTCTCAAGACTCTACCCCTCACCCCAGCCTGCACAGTAGTTGGGAGCTATGGTCATAGAATCATAGAATGATTTGGGTCAGAAGGTGACTTGAAAGATAATCTAGTCCAACATCCTGCAATAAGAAGGGGCATCTTCAGTAAGATCAGGTTTCTTAGAGCCCAATACAATCAGATTCTGAGCAAATGTTTCCATGAATGGAGCATCCACCACCTCCCTGGGCAACTTCTTCCAGTGTTTTAGCACCCTCATCACAAAAAACTTCTTCTTTTATCTAGTCTGCATGTATCCTCTTTTAATTTAAAACCATTTGCCCCTGTCCTACTGGGGTAAGATAATCCTGTAATGATAATAGAAGTAATTAAAAAACCACTAATATTCCTGTAATCATAACAAGCCCTAAGCAGTCTACTCTCATCTTTTTTATAAGCCCTTTGGGTATTGAAAGGCTGCAGTAAGGTCTCCCCAGAGCCTTCTCAAGGCTGAACAGCCCACTCTCTTAGCCTGTCCTCACAGAAAGGTGCCCTCAGATAATTTTTGTGTCACTTCTCTGGACCCACTTCAACAAGTCCATGTCTCTCCCGGACAGAGGACTCCAGATTTGGATGCAGAACTCCAGAGTCTCATAAGAGGAGAGAGGCAACACTTCATCTGGCCACACTTCTTCTGATGCAGCCCAGGACAGGACTTTCTTCCTGGGCTTCAGGTGTACATTACTGGGTCATATTCTGTTCAGCAAGATTGTGCTCAGCCCCTTCATCCCACAAAGATGTACTGATACCAGAGTAACATGCATCAGCCCTCCCTGAGTTGTCCACAGGCTGCAAGTAGCTGCTCCTATCTAGCATGGAGCATCTACTACTTCTTCCCTGACATTGGTGCTTCCTCTGTTCTTTCTCACTTTTTTCTCTTCCCTCCTCCTCTGCAGAGTTTTTTTTCCTTTCTTAAATGTGTTTTAACAGAGACACCACCAACCCACCTGATGGGCTGACATTTGGTATGCAAGTGCTCTCTGATCATTTCTGGAGAGCAAATTAGGTAATCAGAGATAAAGCAACCTAAAGTAGACGAAAGGTATTCTAAAATATTTCAAGACAGTAAGACTATTTTCCTTTTAAAAAAAACAGAATAGAATAGAACAGAATGGAATAGATGTATACACACACTTTGGAGTTTTATTAGTTTTGCCACTGTCCATAAATAGAATGTGGTAGATATACAGTGTTTACTGCCAATCAGATTTTAAAATGACAAAAACAATTAGAACTGTATTTTTTGCTTCAGGAACAAAACCTGTCAGATGACTACAGCTGTTCAATTGGCCCAGACCAGATAACTGAAACACATGTTCTCTGAGACACACACTATTGTTAAGCTCACACAAAACACTGGACAACCAAGGACCCAGTAACATAAAGAAACAGCAGCACCAGTAAGCAAAATCTTTTACAAAGAAGCACACAACAGCTAAAATGCTGAATGCTGTCCTCATTGTTAAAAACTTCCAAGAAATAACAAACTCTCCGAATTATTTCTTTCTAAAAATTTTTGAAAAAGCTTTCATTTGAAAAATGTTCCTGTGCACCTGCTGGAGTCAAGAGGCACAGAAAATATCCCCTTATTTGTGATGACAGGATCTGACACCCAGGAAAACACAGAGTTTAGCTTAAAACCATGGAGAAACCTTTTAAAGTTGAGATACTAATAGTGTAGGTATGTAAGTTAGATAGAATTGTGTCAAGTCACAGGGTGAAAAAGTTAAAGTTTGAAGTTTTAGCTATATTAGTATGTGACATACAAGATGGAGGAGCTAGGGTGTTGTCCTTTTCTTCTTCTTGTATCCCTTCTTCTCCATCATCATTTTCTTCTAGGTTTTTTTGGGTAGTCTGGAGTTATTGGATAGTAGAGGTCACATGCCAGTTCCCAAGTGTCAGGTCATTGGGTCATTAAGAAAAATAAAGTGCTTGGCATTTGATTATTGGTCAAATAGATAACCTAAAAGAGAGATTACTCTGGGCGCCATTTCTCCTCCTGCTAGATCAGTGTACGTGGCTCTTTGCAGTTTGTGTGTATGCAACACAGATAAGGAAAGAATAAACAGCTGAGCCTGAACAAGAAGAAATGAGCCTCTCTCTCATCAATCCTAGTCCTGCAATGAACACCTGAACCCCAAAAGTGTTGGGCATCCCCCAACATGCACCCTCCAGTCCTTTTCCCCATGGGAAACCTGTTCACAGCACAAATTGCAGTGGCTGCAGAGAGACAATGTTTATAGAAAGAAAACACCAGGCATAAAACCTAGGCCAGTGCTGAGGCTTTCACTCTGCCCCCAAAAGCGCACTCACTCCAGAAACCCCACTTCTCCTAAATGCAAGGCTACAGCTGTTCCAAACAAAGAGAAGCCATCACTCCATTCCAAAGAAGCAATGTTTTAAGAAAATTCAAAGCTGCATCTTTTCAAGCTCACATTTTTGCTGCCTTAAATCCCCTATAATCCCCATCCATGCTCAAAGATCCCAAACCCTATAGGTGAGCCCTAGATGTATAGGTGAGACTGCAGAGGTGGTCCAAAGCTCACCGAACATGAACTTACAACAGAGCCACCATTAATGGAAGGGCTATCTAGGGAAAGAGCCCAACACCAGCAAATTTGTACTTTGTATGCTCTTCCACTGTCAGACATCATGAGTGAAATAACAAATTATATACGTGGGATACTGTATTTAAACGCCATTTCATCTGCCTGCTCCTTATCTTCCTTTTCGCAGCACACAGAGTAATTCATCAGAGTGAAATCCTGGGAGGTTTCAATTCCAACTCTTCCGTTTACAGCAAAACCTCAGCAGTTTTGGCAAGTACTTGTATGTGTGGACAAGCAGACCATGTCAGGAACAGCCTAAGCCCTCAGCAAAGCCCGGCAGGGAATGCTCAGCACCTCCCTCCTGTAGAGAAGCCAAGAACTCAGTCTCAGGGCTTAGCATAGGACTTGGGTATCCATGCTTCAAAATCCCTGTCTGCCTTGGGGCAGCTCACTCCATCTCCCTTGTGCCTTAACTCCCACTGCAAGCTGGAGACACTGATCTCACCCTCCTGTAGCCGGCAGTGCATTGGAGGCTGGACACCACTCACACAAGAGTTACAGGGGCTGTGTTAGTGCTAAGGAGAGACAGATTCAGTAAACCCTTGGAGGAGGGAAAGAAAGAACTTAAGAAGATTAAAGAGCACAAAGTCTGACTAGAAGCCAAAGTGAACCACACTCTTAAATCATTTAAGCACTTCTGAAAAGTGTTCCTTGATTCAAAGGTTTAAGCACCGTTTGTCTCCCACTTTAAAGACCAGCGAAGAGCAATGGACCTGATACAATTCAGTGCTGCCAAGACATCTGCTGAATACATACTTTTCGTGCAAGGATGGCACCAAGTAAATGCAATCAGTACAAAAGTATTATGAGGTCACAACAGATTAGTATTTTAAGACTCCCACCTATCCTTCTTTTCCTCAGCATCATGTTAATAATTTACTGTAAAGTGTTAAAATACTGAGCCCTGAGACATTTGGCCAATAAACATGACCGATGCTCAGAATTTCATCTTGTGAAATAAATAAAAACTATTACCCTGTTTATATTTGGCAGCTCAGGCTTATAACTCTGTGATGTTCAATTAACCAACAGCTTTGAATGGGCATTAGCGCCTTAAATAATCCGTGGCATTCCACACAGAACACTGCTATTAATTTTCTTACCATAGTGCAAGCTTCCAAAAAAAACCCAATAAAACAAACAAACAAAGAAAAACCAAAAAAAAAACCCCACCCCAACATCAAGTTGATTTTCTGGGCAGCAATTTTTCGGTCAAAGACAATAACACAAGAATGTGTCTACACAGTAGATCCTATCCATTACATCAGAACAATAATCCAAAATACCTCACCTGTATTCACTAGACTAAAGGGTTTTGGGGAACAAACTGCCTTTGAATTACTTAAACAGCATGAGCTATGGCAATGACTCTGGAGCAACACTGAATCCCTGCTCTCTGGGGTATGCTCTAGGTCCTGTTATAATCACAGGAGACAGAAGTGATTACAGCTCTTTGAGTTAGTGGATGTTTGGAGTTTGGGTTTTTTCCTTCAACTAAAATTGCCTGCAAAATAGTCTTTTTAGCTCAGACCAGAGGCTCTTACTAAGTAGTGGAGTTCAAGCTCTGGGGCAACCATGTGGACAGTCATGAATAGTCTCAGCTCCTCAGAGCTGCTTCTAATCCTGAAACCCCAGGATTTCTGTTTAAATGTAGGCATGATGAACATGTGCTCATACAGCCTTCAACAGAAGGAAGAGCTGGGACAGAACTAAGCTATATTAAGAAGATCAGATACATCAGGAATGGCTCCTCCCTGCAGCATCTCCAGCTGCAGAGGGAGGTAGGGACAGAATAAACATGGCACTAATATCTTCCTTCCACAGTTTTTGCGTGACCTTTGCTAGATCTCAGCAGACATCTCTCCCATCTGTGCTAGTTCCAGTGTGCCTTTTGTGCCTCCAAGACAGCCAGGTGGGACAAAAGCAGAAGTATAAACATCTGTCAGCCTGTGCCGCTACAGACAAGAGTGGCTTTTTGCGTGAGAGACCACAGCACCACAAAAGCATTGGCAGGCAGCCTAGATCTGCCAGACTCTGTAGCTGGCTGTGTGAGAGGGACAGATCAGACAAGGGCAAACAGTTCCAGGACACAAGCTGCAAACACACTAATGGGCTTAGGGACAAAAACCAGTCGCCCAGGAATTGCACTGAGCAATTGGGGGACAACTCTGAAAGGGAAAGATGAAGCTGCGGCAAGATGAAAGGGAGCAGGAGGGCTGAGGCTATGCAGAACAAGACTGGCAGCGTATCTGGGATTTAAAATTAGCCTTATGCTGATCTAACCAGTCTTGACTGCATTTCAGCTCTCACACAAACACCCTGATGCACTTGACCAAGGACAAGCCCTGCTGAGGGCATGTAAATTGGACAGAGACACATCCCCCCACCTACGGCCTGTCACCCCACAGCCATCAGTCCCGCCACACAGCAGCTCCTGCTGGAGGAGGTTCCCAGAAGGAAAAGTGACCAGGGAGAAAGCTAGCGAGGACGAGAGGGCTGGCCCAGCCTCTGCCTCATGCTCCTTTCTCCAGGGTACACTCTCACTCTTGAACAATAGGAAAATCCCTTGCATGCCCTTCTCCCTTCCTCTGCCAGCCAAGACCATAAACCAGCCTTGCCCAAGTGGCACTAGCAGCCACCCATGCCGCAGTGCATCTGAGTCCACATCAGTTCTTGCACTGCTGGTAAGCAATAAAAAGAATAAAAATATCGTCCTGCGTATGCAACAACTAAAACACTGAGACGGCAATTTTCAGGCAGCAACGCATCCTCTTTCCCTCTTCTCTTCCCTAGCCCTATTCCTGTTGTACTTTCATGTGCCTATCACTGCAAACAAAAGATGCAGGCCAAGCTAATGAAAAGTCTGAGCTGTGGTATGTGGGTGTAAAAATGGCATGGCCCCTGTGCGTATGGAGTAATTGCAGAAAACCCACTTCCAGACCTGTCAGGAGTCATTTGTTTTAGAAGGAATAAAAAATAGCTGACTTATTTTCCCCTTTAAGCAACAAAAAAATAGAAAGAAAAAAATAGAACAAAAAAAGATAGAGAGAAAAGAAAATGTATTCATAACTAAAAGGTAAGGAAATATTTCTGATGGGTGCTCTCCTTCTCATCATTTTAGTGTGATGGATGTGCTGGGAGACCTCAGCTGCTTGTACAACCTGATACTGTACAATAGAGTGCTCGATGCAGTTCCCTCCCGGCAGTATGACAGGAATAAACAAGAGAGAAAATAAACATTCAGGGGAATAGAGAGATCTGCCTGAGGTGGCAGAACAGATCTGCAGCAGAGTCAGAAATCCTGGCCACAGGAAATCCAGATTTCCTATATATACCTCAGCACTGCTCTGCTTTCCTGCAGTACCTCCAGAGCTGCCTGAGCTCCTGATAATACTGCAGAAGCTGAGAGAGCAAATATCCAACCTGTGGTGAGGGACACAGATGCCCTCTGTATCATTATGAGTTCCAGGTATGTTCACCAACTCACCTGTAAAACCAAAGGACTTGGCAGGCTCAATTATCACTCACAGGAGTCATGCACCTTCTTCCTCAGTGCCCAGCCCCCAGTTGGAGGTAACTTCACTCAATATCACTCTCTGAGCCTGGCCATCCAGCCAGTTTTTCACCCAGTTAACATCCTGTTAATCCATAATTGTTCTTAAGAGGCAGTGAGCATCTCTGATCCTGCTGGAAATCACTGGCATCCTCTGCCACTCCAAGGCTCAAAAGATCCTGTCATCATTCCCAAGTCCAACTCTCCTGTTCTGCACTCTCTGCATGTGGTTAGAGCACACATGTCAGGGCTAAGGAATGAGTTGTCACCACACCAGCCAGGCTTTGGCTTAGAAACACTTCCTGACTTCCAGCTCCAAGGGCTCAGGTCAGCATCGGCTCCACCAACAAAGTAGGAGCATCCAGGATGATGAAGTTTTGATACAAGCTCATGAAATCAAGTTGGAGATACAAACAAACTTCCCCGTTGTGGCTTCTCGTTCTTCTTCAGAGGGTGGGCCAAACAGAGATTTGCAAGCCTCTGAATAATACACAGGCATTCATAGATACACAAGTAGTACAAGCAAGGCAGATTTGTTCCTTTTGACCCAGAGTTCCTAGGTTCATTCCCCAGGGATAACCCTAATCAGGGTCATGTCCTTTTTTCTAGGAAGAAACAGAATTTTAGAAATCCCATCTGACCATATTTTAAGAAGATAAACTACTTAACAGTAGCAAAGAAGTAGTCAACTGAAAGGTAATTTGTGTTGTGAATTAATTTCATGAGAGCAAAGGATTCTTTTTCAGTGCCTTGAAATATTAGGTTGGAATTCTTGTTGACTCTCTAAAAAAATCACAATAAATCACAGTACTTTTCAGATCCAGGCTTATAGCAAGTCAGAGGTAGGGCAGCCCCAGGATAAAAATTACAAAATCACAAAATCAGACAGTAATAATCTGGAGAAATGCCTGCTCCCCACATCCTGGGTTACTCAGGATCACACACAATTACATCCCTATGTACTGGGGATGCTCAGGGATTCACTCTCAATACTGGTGCATAGATAAACTGCCATTTGAAGCCCCTGATCTTTAATACAAATGACCAGCAGGTCCTCCTGCTTCATTGCAATTCATCACTGATGCTGGCAGCTGTTTTCTGAGATGCATCTAGTAAGGCAGGATTAACCAGAATAGTAAACTGTGTGTCCACCACACATGGAGAGCCAAGAAAATAAATCGTGTTGCAGGAAATCCCCTTGGCTTTTTATCAACACTAGTATTGAACGCTGGGGAGCCACTCAGCAGCTGTCTGCTGCCTTGCTGGGATTTTCTACAGGTTGCAAGGGACTGATTTATAAAAGCCTCCATGCCTAACTTAAATAAGGCATATACCATAAGCAACTTGGGAGTAGGCAGACATATTTACTGTCTCAGATAAAAGCTTTTACCTTTAGATACCTCAAGAGTTTCAATACCTTTATCAGCCTACATCCACAAAGTCAAGCAGTACTACTTTCCTCATTTCCGACAACCTGAGGTATTGAGAGACCATTTGAATTATTCAAGGCCATGTGGGAAAACCTGAAGCAACGTAAAAATATTGGATTTGTGTTCTTGCATCGCTAGCACTACAATTGTTCTCCTGAGGCTGTGCTGTCGTGGAATCATTAAGGTTCGAAAAGGCCTCTAAGATCAGTGAGCCCAACTGTTAACCTGCCACCACTGTGTTCACCTTTAAACAAATATCCCCAAATACCACATCCACATTTTTTTAAACACCTCTATTGAGAACATATTTTTGAATATTGTCTATTAAGTAACTTGCACAAAAGGGCTCCCAGGTAGTAAAGCTCTACTGTAAGAAAGAGGAGCTATTAAAATGCAGCAGAAACACAGGACTTCCACCCACACGGTAAGTTTCCAGTGACAGAGTGATGCTGTGCATGCTGCAGTAGGATGTCCTCAAAAGAGGTTTCTTCAGGGTTCCCACTGCTGCCCAAGAGCCTAACCCACCACCAGGAACAAATACAGGTTTAAGTTCCTCCTCCACCCCTAAACACATTCACTCGGTCTCTCTCTCTCTCACACACACAGATGCATTTATTTACTTTTAATATTAATAGTAAAAACAATAGCAGTAGTAGTAACAACAAGAACATTGCCAGAGTTCTCCAACAATCTTCACAAAGGATAGGGTTATGCAGCCTTACCCAAGTAATGGAAAAACAATCTTAAAACAGTCAATATCTGATTTTCTTAGTCTAACATTAAACCCTATGATGCCGTTCTCTTTTTACATCTGCTACATATCAGTGATACAGGGGGAAAAGGAAAAGAATGAGGAATAAGACTTATTTGTATCAGCTGACAAGGACTCATTTCTGGAACCCTTTGAGGGTAAAATTTTGATTATAAGAATAAAGACCATAACCAAGGCTACATAGTCCTCACCCACCTCATACTCTTTCCTCTCCTTTTCAATCTGCTGATTGGACACTAAGGGAAATTACTGTTTTTACTTTATTAGATCAGTACCTGGAGGGCTCGGACAAGATCACAATACCATCACACAGGAAGGGCACAACATTTAGTACATCACTAGTAGAGGAGGAAAGAAGAATGCAAGTTCTGTATTCCTGAGTAGCCCTCCTATCTTCAGGCTTATGCTGCCTCTCTAAACTCTTCTTTCTTGTACTACATAATTTTGTACTTTCTTAAAAGCAGGGATTTTTTTCCAGGCTATCATACATACTTTCCCACTATGCCTTGCTCTGAGATCAAACCTGTCCTACTCTGCCACCATTCTCCAGTATTTCTCATTTGTCCTTCTCTCTCTCATCCCAGTCATTTCCTGATCTCCTATCTCTTCTGTTCAACTTTGATCCAGCGCTGCTCTATGCACTCCAAATCACCTCTGAAAGCCTGCCAGCACTCTTCCCTCTTGAGGCTGTTTCTTCTTTGTAATACTCTTTTCTCAATAATCTGATTTGCAAAACAGCTGAACTACCAGTACTCCAGCAAGTTTCCAGGGGAGCTACAGAGCGCTCAATGCTTCAGGAAAAAAAAAGTTTCATTTGTTCAACTACATAAGGAAAGGCAGAGCCCAGCTTAATAGCCACTGTGTGGTTCATTGCTGTCTGCATGCTCAACTGGGAGCCAGAGCTCCCATTCAGATCCTACCTATGTTTCTGTCTTACTGATTCTGGGTAAGCATCTGAACTTCTCTTCCATCTGTAGAGCCAAGGTGATTGCACCTCCATCACAGAACTGCCACAGATTTAACTCATCTGCCTTCACAGGGCTCTGAGTTCCTCAGATGAAGGGTGCTGGAAAGCACACAGTGCTACCTACAGTCATGGGAGATGTGCTTTTGCATGATCACAAGCTGAAAAGCAATCAGCCACTGAGGACAATGGTGCTTTCCTGACACTCCCGTCCTTTAACATTTTCCACTTTGAACACAGTCATGTTCATGTTTCATTTTTATCCTCTGCTTTTCCTCTCTTGCTGTTTGAAGCAAGCCTCTAGGCACAGCCTTTTCTGATTAGAGCAAAAGAGAGAGACCTCACTTCACTATGACCTACTATCCCCGACAGCCTTTGCCAGGAATCCAATCATCCAAGGAAACACTGGAAAGCATTGCTTGTGTCATTACTATCAGGGAAATAAGCAACAATCTCCAACAGCCACAGGGAAGACAGCCACACAAATTAAACTACAGTTTCTACCAACACATTAAAAAGAACATTCCTGAAAATCCTTATGCCTGAGCCAAATTTTCTGCCTGCAGGAAGATTGGACAAGGCTATGAAACTACTCAGAAGTCTGGAATTACTGTTATGCATAACTACCTGCATTCCAGCTCTGGCATTGCAGTGATTCCTACACAGCTGCTTCTTTCACATACACACAAACCAAGACACAAATGAGGCCTGCCCACTAGAGGAGGAGTCCACAGGCATGTACTACACATATTTCTGGCCTGGAAAGTGACACTTGGTGTTTTCTACCTTTTTCTTGTACTCACTACCTCCAGTCAAGTTGAACATGCTAGCTGAAATACAAGCACATGCAGTAAGAGACAATTCCCACACCTGGAAACTTGTGAGAATCCTTCTAGTATCAGTGAGATAAAGCCCAGGCATGCAGGTGACTGAAAAGGAAGTTTTTCCTTCCTCGGCTGTGAATAGAGGACAGCCTGCAGTGCCCAGTGCTAACAAAGCAACCAAGTAATCTGGGTAACAACCACTGCTCTGTGTGTGTGCAGACCCTAAACACATCAGGGTAAATAAAGAGAAAACAAAAGCAGGAGCTGGAATATTGACAGTGGATGGCATGAAAACTGAAAAAGAACAAAACACAAAGAAGCACAGAGCAAAGACTATCCTTGGGAAAGGGTACTTAAAGGAAAAATAGCCAAAAACCCTCCTCACCTCAGCCACATGACATGTCAAATGTTTGACAGCATTCTGATTGTTGGATTTAAACAAAAAATATACTGTGGGCTTCTTCCTGCCTTCTTCTGGTAAAGTTTAGCTGGGCTAGTTTCTGTGCCTCTCCTTTCCTGCTGTTTGCAACAGCAGACGAGGATAAGCTGAACCCTCTCTTTGATGCAGATAAGGCTTCATTTCTGTGTCACCTAAGGTCACTTGCATCTGCTCAGTCCTGTATCTCAAGGGTTTCAATTAATCATTGCCAGCTCGGCCAGAGACTGGGATCATCCATTTGCAATGGCTGTGAGTCTGGTTTGGAATCTCAATGCAGGCAAATGCTTGCCAAGCTTTCCCCTGGTGCACATGCATAGAGGACTAGAGAGACATCCACATCTGTGATCACTGCCCATGCACCTCCAGCAAAGCCAACGTTTTGCTTCCCAATCTTCATGGAGAAGAAAATGCCCCTCTGCTGTGTATTAAACTGTGCTATACAGGAAAGAGGTTGGGTACTGGAGGACTGGTTATACTGATTTGCAACAGCAAAATGCTCTGTTGTGCCTTATGCTGAGAGAACATGATGGATCTGCATGTGCTGAATGATTTGCTTCAAATTTGTGCTGTAAGGCCCTATGCAGGTTGAGTCAGAAATACTGAGTCTCAAAGTGAAAATTCTAGCACCTAAAACACCCACATTTGAGCATGCAAATCCCTCCCTCAGATTTTTAATTTTTTTTTAGAATTGGAACAGATCCATTTCTCTCTTTGGGGTGAATTCTTAAGGACTCAATCAGCCAAGATGGACAATGCCACTCAAAGCCATCAGATTACAACCTATGATCATTCTCAGCAGATTTCCCTTCAATCAGGTTGTTGTACTCAATTCCCAGTGCTCCAGATTTCAAAACCTGTTCAGCTGTTGTCACGCAGCAGGAAACAATTTCACATCTTTCAACACCCACTGTTGAAGAATTAATATTAATTTAGGTGATTAGGATGGTGAGGAGGGACAGAAGGAAAAAGGAGAGAGGAAAAACAATGAGCAGAAAGTAACGGCATGGCAAGCCTGACATTTCTTTCCCTGGTTGTCTTTTTTTCTGCTGCATGGGCTTCTAAGCATTTGTATATATTGAAAACGTAAGTGAGCACAAAACTATGCTATCCAGGAAGAAATCTGGTGAAGTATGACACATTGATTTCCTGCTAAAGATTGTCATCATACCACATTCACCCAAGGAGCAAGAAGACTGCCTCTAAGAAGCAACTTAGCAAATACCAAGGCAGTACCATCCACCCATCAACTGCTGCACTTTGATGGAGAGAAAAATCATGCTTGAGGAAGAGGCAGGATCATAATCCAAACGCAAAAAAATTAAAGCCTAATGCTGGTAGTGAATAATCTATCCCTCTGTGAGGTACAGTAATCCCTTTGAAAAGCAAAGACATAATCTAACACATCTGTAGTGACTTTCTGAAAGCAAAAAAAGATATTAGAAGAATGTGTCATCCTACATCATCAGGAAAGGCTAATGTTGAGAAAGTCACTTGATAAAAATTGGCTAGTGCTGCCTCAATTCTCAGTTGAGGGGTAGACCTGGAGTGCAACCCTGAATTTGACACTCCTCTGACAGTGCTGGCCTATATCCTTATCATGCCCTGCTGCTGTGCAACACACCACACTTCTCCTGATGATTTTTCCCCCCTCAGCAAGTCATCTTAAAAAGGGAAAAATGAAAAGACTATTAGAGAAGCTGTCAACAAAGAATCCTGACTACTCTACATCCCCGGTATTGCAGCACTAACACTTACACTGATAATTCATTTAGGTTTTAGTTTACAGGGTTTTAGTTCACTGCTTTTTGAAAATGGTGACTTAAAACCACTCCACCTCTTCTCCCAGCCTGCAGCTATGTCTGCCTCCCAGAGAGTGCCGGGTCAGCTCTTCACAAAGCAAGGTAAAAATGGGATCAAGGAACAAGAAAAACCAACCTTCCTACTACCTGTCCTTGCAACCCTGTAAATGTATTTTCTCTAAAAAGGTGAGCTAAGCCAGAGCCCTGAGAAAGGTGGCAGCATGTACAGTTGCACAGAACCACAGACAGAGACACTGCTATGCCTTACGGGTGCAAGATAGAGCAGCGGTAGCTAAAACTGGTATTGCTGTCAAAAAAACTGTACCACAGAACCACAACCTTAATAAAGACGTGGTTTACACTCATTTTCCAAAGGGTTTGATGACTAAACAAGAGACAAGACCAGGTACAAAGACTACTTGTCCTCTTTTGTCACGATGATTGATGATAATGTTAAAGTTAATGGTACTTTATGCACCCATCAAAATATTATCCCCCCCAGGGGGGTACAATGTGGCAAAGACAAATGAGGAAATGAAGTCTAGAACTGTATATTTGCTCCTCAAGTCTTCTGATTTATACTGCACAGGAGGGATGCCTTGCACTGAGCTGATGTGTGGCAGAGCCATACATCTGCTCAATTATTTCACACAGTTCAAAGACAGCTGTCTGCTTCATCAAAAGCACCCGCGTGTGCTCTAAGAATGTGAAAGGCCACAAATACATAAAAGAGAAATGCATAAAAAATATCTGTTAATGGTACCACATCAGTTTTCATAACAGATTATTTTATGCACGCAGGAGTCTGGGGAAAGCAGGATTGCTAGGATTTAAAATTACTGGTCATGTTTTTCACTAATGATTAGCAATTAGAAACTTCAGAGGTTTTACAGAAACGTAAAGGAGCCACTTACAAAAAATTTCAAAAATCTTTCCCCAATAGTATTAGCACCAATCGAGATTTAAAGGGGAGAAAGAGATGAAGTATATGCAGAGTTGTCACTGGTTAGAAGGCACTGACTAGCTGGCTCTTCCCAACACTAACCTTGTTCTCCTTCTGGTCCCAGAAGATTTGAGGAGCTACATGGACTTGGGCTGTCAGCCTACTGCCATTAATTATCTCCAAGACTACTCTCACTATAAAGAAAGACATGCAACACCTATTCCTACCTTGCTATCCAATCTCCTATACCCAGGAGCTAGGTTAGTCTAACTGGTGTCAGCTGCTAAACCACACATGTAGGCATACAACAATCGCAGTCAGAGCCCCTAGGGAAACTCAAATCCTGATGTTCAGTAGTTTCTTCACCTTAACAAGTGCAGGTTGACTTTTTTAAGCTATAAACTATGAAAAAGAAGAACCCGAAAAAGGAAAATGAAAGATCTATAAGAGGTGCCTAAAGACAATGAAAATTGCAGTCTCTGTGAACTATTCAAATATACCCAGCTCTCATCACTCAACATCTCAGCATCCAGGAAGGCCCATTTATCTTGCATTAGGTTTTTATGGCATGCTTTTGCCTTGGGCAGGACTTTTGAGCTGTGACTGAGTGGGGAATATTTAAATTTAAAGAAGATAGTGACTGTAAATGTGTCGATTAAGAACTTTACAAACATTATTGCAAAAGGTAAGGCAACTCGGAAGCTGCCTCTATTAAATTAGTACAGAAAGTAGAAGCCAGGCAAGTCTACTCCACTGTATTAAAGCTTTAGTATAGCAAGGAGGGGAGCACAACACAGTGCAAAATATGAAGCTCAGCTTGCCTACCCACAAGTTCCCTTATTCTGAAGTTGTGCAAGGATGTATCAAACATGTCTGCTCTAGTGTGTGCAAGATTGGATTTCCCAAATATAATGCATTAATAAAATTTGCGTTGATTTTGAATGCCAAGGACACTTTCAGCCATTTGCTGTGGTCCAAAGTTGAGAATATCAGCTCTTTTAGGGCATCCTAGCCTTTGGAATCTCCAAGCTCACACCTGTATTTTCCATATGCAGTACACAAAAGGCACTTTTTTGAAAGGGCTGGGACTAAACAACAATTAGCAGCTACCTCATTAACAGTGGTAATAACTGAAATCACTCTTCAGGAAGTAAGTGCTCCATAGCCCGCTCAAATCTGGACACAGAAGGTACATGTCCTCGCTATCTTTGTTACCAGAAGCCACATGTTAAATCTGTCATAAAAGTCCTAAACCTTCAAACTGGTTGCAAATCAAGAATTAAAAGCAACTCTGGCTCTCCTTAACTTCAGTTGTACTGATGATGATAAAACTATGCATCAGCACTAGAAATGGTCCCTGTTAAACATCCCATTTCATGCTAGAGGGGCAGAGCATGTTTTTTCTCTCTAGTCCCAGTCTAATGTACTAGTCTAGCAGACTAGTACCTCTTTATATCCAGTAGGATATAAAGACAAAGAATACCAGAAGGCACCACAGGAAATACAGGGATACATGGGGAGGGTCCAGATGTGTTGGTCTTGTGTGTGTGACCCAGCTCTGGCTGCTGCAGCAGACCGTGCTGAGAGCTTGTCACAGCCAAAGGGTACTGACTGGCCCTGTGGCCCAATTTGCTGTCCCTGTACCAGCCCCTGCCTTTTGCTTGATGTTTAATGAAGGTATTTCACTGTTACCCACCTCCAGTGAGAGACAAGGCGAGGTAAAAACATCAGTCCTGCTGCTGAACCACACCAGCAGAGCATCTGGAAGACCGTGAAGTATCAACACATGTTAACCTACTTAATGCCTCTGCTAAAGACATTTCAAGAAAAAATATCTGTCATGGGCAGCTCTCAAGAAACTGCAGACTAAGCTCAGAGGGAATTTGCTGTCACTATTACCTGCACACACCTGCTGAAGACAATCCAAAAATAAATGAAGACATCAGCTGAAATGTCCCCGATTCTTTGAGATCAATCCATTTCAACAAAAGCATCCCCTTTGCCTTTCAATGGAGGTGGTTGCTCTATTTCCTCTTCTCTCTCTCCCAAATAAAACACCAGATCACTATGAACGGCTACTAACAGAAGGTATCATTGAAGCTTAAATGCTGTATCTCTTTTAAGCATGGACGAAATGAGGTCTAGATTTTGTCTAAAACACTTGAGGGTGATTCCCAGCGCATGATTTTATTGTGATCTCCACTTACCATACCTAACAATTTTCCCTACTTTCTCTTCCATCTCAGGTAATGAGGACATAAACAAAGATGAGCCAAAAATTCTAAATTTTCCTAGATTTAGGAAAATTCAGGTTAAATATACTATATTTTACCAGGAACCTTGGGTTTGATAAATTAAATCAAGTCTGGCATGCTGCTGGAGACATGAATTCATCCCTTCCATTCTTGGTATGGTACAATATCACAGATGTTTCTCTATTTGCAATTCAGTAACAGTGCAAAAATGCCAAGTTGGTCAACAGACTGTATGTTTGGTGTTGACAGGCTTCTAGGAGGATGTAAGCCCCTTTCCTACTCCTTCCCACCCCAAACTCTTGCTCTGCAACAGGCAGGTATAATGGCCATCTTACCAGAACATAAACCAAGGACATGGAAAGTGAGGCTGCAGTTTTCCACAAAGAGGAATGTTTTGTCCCAAAACCTTCCACAGTGACAACACATCACAGCATGCACAGCACAGATCCAAAAGGATGCCAGACTTCCTACAGACCTCCATCCAACAAGTACCTCCAGTCCATTTGTATTCTGTGTCCCTGGGCTGGCATGTTTCCCATCTGACCTCAGAGCAATTTAATTTTCTTAGGACAAGTTGGGAAAAAAATTTCCACCTCCTCTGTCTTTTGGTCCACACTTAAAACACCTAGGTATGCTGTCTCAGTGGTGACTTTCTGTGCCACAGGAATGACAAAACTAGCATGATCCAGGAACCATTCAAGTGGCTTCACCAATGGCCAACAACAAAAGCAGGATCACCTGAGAGAGAAATAGGCAATCCATCTTCTGCTCAAATGTGCTTATAATTATTGTCAAAGTATTTTGTCATAAAACCACATCACACATACACACTTTTAAAACCCACCTTTATATTTAAAATGCTGCCCACTGTCTAAGAGTTTCCTTCCAGAAAAGACTCATCTACAAGGCAGATATGTACAGATTACACCATCATCACTCACTGCCAGGGGCCCTATGTATAATGCCACACTTCATTTTTTCATATTGATTAAAGACACTAAATATATAAATCACAGCTCCCATTCTGTTTTCTGTGATGGACCATAAATTCCTCTGTCATCAATTGATTTTTTTCTGTCATCAGCAACCTTGCTTTGACTTACATTACCCAGCTACAATACAGCAGTAACAAATCTATCCCATACAGGGGGTTCTGTTTAGACAAGAAGCAACTTGCCACAACCTTTACCATAAACCTTATACACCCTTAAACTTAAGAGGATTAGAAGATTTCAGCAATCAAGGGAGAACCACCACTGATTAACAGCAGACCCCAAGTACGCAAATGAGAAGAGAGCCTTACAGTTTCACTAAAACTAGTAAAGCAATATATTTTTTAAACAGCGTTCATTAGAACTGAAAACATTTAATAACCTGGTACACAGAATGTAGAATGGATCTGGAGTGGAGTGAGTGCTGTTAGTAGTTTCAAACAAAAGCAAAGAATTCACTAGACCTAGGCAAAGACGGTTTACAATAAAGAGATGCAAAATGGGAAGATCATATTCCAGTGACATGGGGAAAGGAATAGATGAATCTACAGAGACCAAGGCAGCTTTCGGAAGTAATTTGTGGTGTGAAGGCACAGGATGGGGGAAAGGAGCAGCTGAAGCTCGCAATAAGCAGAGAAGTGTGAAGGCTTGCAAGGAGATACTCATTTGCAGAGACAATGAAATAGTCAGTGAACAGTAGTCACAAGAGTGTTTGAGAGATTCTTTGCTTCCACAGCCTTGATGACAAAACTTCTTTGCAGATGTTTAAAGCAAAAAAACTAGTAATTCCTCTAGTGTCCAGTCTTTGTGCTGAAACATCAACATCAGCTTCAGTGCTACCTCTACTTCATCTCATTCTTCTATTCCTTCCTCCTTACTCACCTTGGACTAACAACAAATGGCTCAAAAGTGATGAGCAGGGAATGGTATTTGACCAAAAAGTCATTAAACATTGGCACAGAGAACAATGCTCCCTGAAACATAGAGTTGTAATTATTTTTGCACTTTGAATAAGTCACAGAAGATAAAGACGAAAGGCCTACTACATTTTCAGGAAATTTATTACTACTTACTTAGTGCACAATTTCAGGCATTGAAAATGGCTGGAGTAAGGAAGTTTTAAAGTCTGTGCTCTCAAAAGCAGAGCCACTTAAAACTGCCTTTTGCACATTTAGGACTAAAATAAAAGTGCACTCCATGGGCAATTGATTTATTCCAGCCAACCGCAACTTCAGAGAACACATCTCATTATAAAATGTTCGTGGATGTTCTCCTAGTTCGTGGTTCATTTACAGATGATTATAGCACTGTTATTTCATACATCAGTGCTTTGTAATAAACAAAAGCATTGCCCTGGAGGGGCTTCAGTTTAACTGACATTTCTTCCAGGCACTTTCTGTTTGAAGATGGTGAGAAAGTGCAGAAACTCCCTCAAGGACAACAGTCTTACAAGGACACCCCATCAATTTACTGAAAACCCACACATCAGCTGGTCCATGTGAGGCCAAATGACAAGCTCTTGTCTCAGTATGTGGACTTCCAAGGCTAGTGTGTCTCATAATTTACCTATCTCTTTGAAAGCTAAAATTCACAGAGTGATTTCAAGAGCACAAATAGCTGAAAGTGAAATATCCTTTTTGATAGATGTCATATCATCAGCTCACATCTGACGTGAGCTCCTGAACTGAAGAGGATTATGGTTCACCAGTTCTTGAGATCATTCAAAATAAATTTGAGCTTTTTCAATACTATACACACAAGGCAGGAGGTTAGGGAGCTCTAATGTTTTTTAGCTGGTAGAGATCACCATTGAAAGCCATTGCACAGATGCAGTGTGCAATTCCTGTTCCAGCACGTTGGGTTGCCAGGAGCAGGGCTGGTACATGTCACCTGTCCTTAGCACAGCAGGGAGGCCCAGAGAGAGGCCTTAGTGTGATAAACTGTGGTGGGAACGGACCTCGTGTCCCCAGGAAAAGAGCCACCACAGCTGACATGCCTTGTGACCTGGGGTAAGACATCTCTCTGTAAAACTGGAGCAAAAGACTTGATCACCTTTGGAAAGTGTTTCTAGAAAATAAGATTTTCATGAATATGAAGGATTCATTCTACAACTAACATAGGCACTTTCCTGTAAAAGCACTTCACACCACTAAAAGCCTAAAGAGCGCACCTGAACAAAACTTTTTACATCACGGTAGGCTTTTAAAATTTTATGTTGTTTAATTTCCAGTGAAATCCCCATTCTCTGTTCAATTTTAGTTGTGGCCTAAATATTATGTCCAAGAAAAAACAGATTTGAAAATTAAGTGGCTCCTACTCGTACACTGTGGCTGAGGGTGATGGGTTTGTTCTGCCTGAAGAAAAGGAGGCTGAGGGGTGACCTTATCATTCTACAACTGCCTGAAAGGAGGCTGTAGCCGGAGGTCAGCCTCTTCTCCCAGGCAATCAAAAACACAGCAGGACGACACAGCCCCAAGCTGTGACAGGGGAGGCTCAGGCTGGACATCAGGAAGAATTTCTTTGCAGAAAGGACACTCAAGCACTGGAATTGACTTCCGGAAGTAGTGGAGTCATCATTTCTGGAAGTGTTCAGCAAACAACTGGATGTAGCTCTTAGTGCTGTGGATTAGTTGACAAGGTGGTGATTGGTCAAATGTTGGACTCCTATGATCCTGAAGGTCTTTTTCAACCCTATGGATGCTATGATTCTAAGAATATAATTTATGTAAAAAATAAGGCCAACAAAACTATAAATTCCAAATGACCACTTGGAAATCCCAGTTCAATCCTGTTCAAGTTATACAGGACACCCTCAGAGGTCTCTGCAGACCCCTGTATTGGACCCACAGGAAGAACACATGTATTTTATGGAACACAAGCAGCAGTTAGTTTGCAATACAACTCTTAGACAACAAAGTCCTCAAACTCCTGATTTTTTTTTAATGATCTGACATCTATAGTCAGATTTAGCAGACAAAGTTTAGAACAAAGTGTAAAAACTGTTTCAAACAAAAAACAAGAACTAGCTCCAAATTATGAAGCAGTAATGTCCTCACTCTTCAATCTTGAGAGCTTTCCTAAACAACTCACTTGGCCACCAGTTTGAAAGGCAAAAACGGTTTTTTAACTATTCCCCTGCCTCAAATTTACTATAATCTCTACCAACATAAAGATGTATTTTATACATCAACTAGAAACTTATTTTTGAAGAGCAGGAACAAATTGAAAAATTCACTCCCACTCTACTATGGTTGAATTCAAATAGTTTAAACACAGCTTCCAGTGATGCCATATCATGTGCTAAGTGTTACACTGAGCAGCCGGAAGAGAAGTTGTAAAGAGGAGGAGGAGGAGGAGGAGATGCTACTTGGCTAGAAAATGAGCCAGGAATCAGACAAGAGCCAGAAAAACAAACTGACTTCTCAAGAGGGTTGGGGTGTTTTTTATTAAAAATATTTAAAAAGCAGATTGTCTGGCTGAAAAATGAACAGGTGGTGACTGTACTTAAATTCTGTTTTGAAGCCCAGGTTCAAGAACAAATAGAAACGATTGCTGAACTGTAAAAACACACCATCATCATTGTCATCAGTTATACCCATCAGAATAACAGCTCACTGTGAATGTACAGTCATAGTCACAGCAAGGCACAGTGATAAAAGGAAGCCTGTTGCAGCTGAGAGATTTCTATAAAGAAAATCAGAGCAAATTATAGGTTAGGGCCTGATGCTAAATTTCCCCAAGCTGGTCTCTATGAATTCAAATAGGACTTAAAGAGCATCTCTTCCCAAAACTCTCTGCATTGAGTGAAGGCCTGTGCTTTCCTTCAAACAGGACAATGCTAGGGATCTACAGTTAGATTAGCAGTGGGGTAATCTAAACATTGAAGTGATCACCCAAAAGTCCAAGAGTGAGATTTAGAATTCCTACCCAAGTCCCCCATTTAGAAACTAAGATTCCATGCAAAATGGGCTGGCTAGAGATTTTTGACCTAGAGCATCAGCTGGATCAGTTGTGACATAAGATGCCCAATGCTTTAGTCAATGCCCACGTTATTCAGATTCTCAGGAGACTCAGGTTGGCCATGCTACGCATGACAGACCAGCAAGCACTGAGCCTTTCTAACCACCAAGGGTCACTGTTGGTTCACTCAGACAAGGAAACAGTGGAGAAAGTACTTTTGAATATAATGACAAGAAATTGGCTGGGTCTGAGAAGGCCCTCTAATCTCTAAGAGCCTTGTCATGGCTTGATGATGATGCTCTTCTAAGATACATCCCATGCTGACAGCAGTCCTGACTGCAGTGCACAGCCACTAAGAGAGGATGCAGGCTGGTTGCAGCTGCCCTTCCATTAAATTCCCCTTCAGTCATTTACATCTCACTCCAAAAGAAAATATGCTAGCAAGATCCTTAACTTACACAAGCCCATGGACCAACAGCAACTTGGATAAGTGACCTGGCATCCCCAAGGCATATATTAGCTATTAGCAAATCTCTACTTGGAATCTATGAACTTTCATAGCTCATAGCATAGCACAGGCTAAGGAGGTGGTCATAGGAAATTCCTGCCTGTTGCCATGGATAAGAGCAATTCTCTATTTTTTTCCCTGGGAATAGCCTTTTTGTTTATTCTTGACCTTTTTCCTTCTTTTAGGATAAGTTTCAAAGTTGTCCATCCACTGGACTAATTCACTACTCAGCCTTACATTATCCTCCTTCTTGTTCAAAGAATTGCTATCGTGTCATCATCTTATTTTGAAAAAGGAGAAAAATATGGTTTTAAGCAGCAGTTACTCTGTCCGGGTTCTCAGTCTCTAAATGGCAGGGGGAGAGAAGGAACTTCAGTGTTAACAAGACAACGTGCTAACACACCCCAGAGCTCCACATGGCCTCAGAAAGCAGCAGCACATCTTACATATGTGAAGCATTTCACCTTTTTTTTTCTTTTTAAGAAGGAACAGTGTGCAGCCAGGACACACTCAAGACTAATTTACATGCTCCTGAATAACCCAGCTACCATACTGCGACTTTGCACCTATGGGAGGCCCAGCAGCAGCAAGCTTGCACCAGGCTGGGGAACTGAGTGGAATGTTCTGCAACACCAGCTCCAGGCTGGGCCATACCTGGAGCTCAACACTGCAAAGATGGGAGAGATGCATATGTGAGTCCTCTGCGCTCTCCCTGTCACCGCTACAGCAGAGAAAGCAGCACATGAACCTGGGAAAGGAGTCCAACATCACCCACAGAGAGTGCCAAACAGGTGCATGAAGACACAAGCAGCTTTAAAAGCTTGCACAGGGCAGCAAAGATTGGGGAGAAAACAAACTAAGACTTAGGAATAAAGGGGAGAGCAGGAAATTGTAACTGGTCAGGTAATGGCAGGGAAACCAATAAGAAAATGTTTGTATTGATGGGAACAGGAGAGAAACTGTAAGTTCAAAGTACTTGGAAATTGCTAACTGATCAAGGGCACAGGGCCTGAAGCAGAGCTAAAGGGAAAGTGGCCTGACACCAGCTGTAGGGCTCCACTGCAAAAAGATAGGCGTGCCACAAACAATAATCTAGAAAAAGAGGCAGAAGAGGTTGCTTTTGGGAAAACAAGTGCATGCATAAATCCTTCACTCATGTGAATATCTAGCTCCGGAAAAGAGTGAATACTTTCTGAGTCTCATTGATTCTCTGCTGTCAATAAACTCAAGTTAACCTGCTGGCAAGGCATCTCAAAAAGAGCACTCAGTTACATAAAGATGAAGAAATTACACAATTTGTGTCTTAAACTTCTGTTGATGTGAAGTCACTCACATGGTCCTCTGGTGGAGATGCAGGATGAGTGGCTACTCAGCTGCAGGTAAAGGCAGGCAGCATCAGAGTTTAGGAAACCTGCTGCAGGAATAGGTGTTAGTGTACATGCAGCCACCTGGGATCGTCAGTCAATCATGAAGACTGGCTGGATGAATATTCAAAGCCTAATACTCTGAGGATAGTGGGTAACCAAATCTCCTCTGCAGTACATTTTCAGAAGGAATATGAAGACAGAAATCTATCTTTAGCTCTTCAAATGACATTACACATTAATTAATTATAATAAATATTCCCTGCACATTCTAAATATAACTTAGACCACTTATTTGAATTAGGGGACAGCTCATTTAGGGGTCAGGCACAAAAATTCCATTTACCCAGCATTAGCATGACAACATCTTCACCCTTTCAAAAAGGTGCAGCACATTCACACTGGGGCTTCAGCACACAAAAAGTCCCTGCCCTCTACACATTCATGGGCTTGTTTAGTGCCAAGATCCTCTATGGCCATTAATAGAGCTGCTCATGAGAGGAAACCAGAGCTGAGAGTAAAGACCATATTGAAGCTTAGATGAGGAGGGGGAATGGAGGAGTTCCAGGAAGCAGGAGCCAAGCACTTGCATGATAAAACAAATACAAAGTATAGTCTTGAATATTAATATCTCATACAGATTCCCACCTGCAGTGTGACTACTGAATCTTCCCTCTCCAGAGAGAGACAAGTGGCTGCAGTCTCCTGTGCAGCAATGTCTGCAAATCCTGTCTGGGATTCAGAATTGTGCAGGACAAAAACAGGGCTTGAGAAGGAGCTCTGAGTCTGACAATTCAGTATACAGACAATAAACTTTCCTTTAGGAAAGGACAAAAAGTGTGAGCAAGAAAAAAGCAGATGCTTCATTAATTTGTACGCATTTACTAAAGGCAGGGTGTTCACAGTGTTGGGAATCTCCCATCTAATGTTTCAGCTGAGGCAGAGTATTTCTGACCTGCTGTTGACAAGGCTGCAGCTGACCTCAAGCACAATGGACCCATAGACAAAAAGGGAAAATATTACTGCGGTTATTACAACAAAGACTTGAAAGGTTGTAGTCAACAGCAAAGCAATACTCCGAAACATGTACTGCTGAGGGACTGTCACTATACAAGTTTCACCAGTAAATATGTCTCTGCAGTAGCAGAAATAGAAGATGTTCTGTGCTCATCATCCAAATTGAATTTAAAAAAAATATATATCAACCAGTCAGGCTATAAGCACACAAACAGGCACACATATAAATCTTTCATAAACTGGGAGTGTTTCCAGCCTTTGACGCTCTGTCTTCAATTAACATTGCAGTTTCTCTCTGAGTAACCTCAAAGCTCCAACAGATTGTGTGGCACTTGTACTAGCACTCACCTGGAATGAACAGAAGGGGAAGATGGTGAGAGAAAGATGGCAAGGAGCACAGCAAGTTCACAGTGCAATAAAACAGAAAGCAACTGAGGCCATTTAACTCTCTCACCAACAGTTCTCACTCAGCTGTAGCACAAGACAGAATTAATTTCTGCCTCTGCGTACATACACAACTCACCACCTTCACTGTGAATGGTTCCCATACACACAAGGACAAAACTGAGTCCAAAGGGATACTGAATAGTTCTGCCAGCCACTCAAAGCACATATCCTGACAAAAACTGCACTTGACAAACACTGGCTGCCATTGTCCATCCAGTCCTCTACTGTCTTGATCAACTGGTCTGTAACTGACTGCAGCCTGATCTAAGTCAGTTCTTAAAAGACACCAAAAGGCAGAATATCAATGCAGATACCGAGTGGGCAGCTTCTGCTACTGCATGTTGACTGATCATGTTGAGTGTTGACTCATCAGCTGAAGCGGGGAAACCCACGCCAATCATCTCGTATAATAGGAAAAGTCACCTTAACAAAACTTTGTCACAGCATCCATGTCTCTTGCTGTCAAAACTAAACACTGACAGCCTGAATTCCCTATAGATAGCTAGAGAGGCATCAGCCTCTGACAGCATTTGGTTCTGGTAACATCATCTTTTAAGTTTATTTTGGATTTCGTAACACATCTGCACTAGAGCTGAAAGTACCTGGCAACATTATCAGCTGTTCTGGTGGACACTACCTAGGGAGGGAAAGTAGGAAGGAAGGGAAGAAGTCCCAGAAGTGATAGCTCCTTGAAAGCTCTGCAGCAGTTGGACAAGCTTTCTGGTAAGAGCCAGTAAAATGTGCATCTGCTTGGAAGAATGAAGGTTCAAGTCCCCACCTCCCAGTGCAAATTACGTATAAAATTATGCCACAGCATTTATTTATTTACAGTAATACAACTGTGCCGAAACAGCAATGAATGGAAGAGTTCTGCCTAACTTTGAGAACTAAAAAGCATTTTCTAAGGCTGCACGAGAAAAAAAAACCAAAACAACAAATACCAGACCCCCAGCTATGCACCCTTCTCTGCTTCTGTGTGATTTTACAGACATTTTACTGACATTTACAGGCAGTAGTTCACCAACCAGAATACAGAAAACTGCTGTTTGTAGACAAAAATAGAGTACAAACAGCGTCTTTTTGCTATTCTGTTCCAGCATGTCTGCAGATTGTCTTTCCGTCTTTAAGATGTTCCTCCAGGGTAAATCAAAATCCTCGTCTCATTCAGGTCATGGAACTTCCACAAGATCATCAGCAAAGGCTGTTACATAACATGAGCCATCTTAACTAGTGGATCATGCCTGTTTTAGGATCACAATACTACTACTTAAATCTTTAACGCATCTCCATGTGTCTAGGGTAAAGGAACTAGGAAGAAGCTTTTAATGAAATCTCTGTGAGAAACAGACACACTGACCCCTATTCATTCAGGGCTTTATGATGCAGATACATGCACTTTCTAAAAATATCACCAGATCTGTTTATGAAGGGCTTGTATCAGCCATGAGGCACTGAAATCTCCAAGCCATTTAATGGTAAAATTCATGTGAACAAGAGAGATTGGAGAGTAAAATCAATCTGCTGCCTACTAAGCAGCAGCCCCTGTTTCCCCAGAAAAGTGTTTAGTATTACTTGAGGCAATGTCTGCGCACACCAAAGTGGGCAAGTGTTTATACTCACTGAGTGCCTGCTAGAAAAACTTACTGCTGGTTATCTCCTGGGCCAAATCCTGATTCAGAAAACTACAAAGCAAAAGCAAGCAGTCAATATCCCAGAAGATCTTTGAATAGGAGAGATGATTATAAATCCAGATAGACCTGGGAGAGCCATGTAAATGTATTACAAGCACCAAGATTTGTATTAATGCCTGGAGCTGACAAGGTGTCTCTTGTTATTTAATTGCCCACTCATGACTAAGCTAAGTGAGTCCACGTGGGACTGTGAGGTAAAGATGAGTGGCTCTGTCTAGCCTCAACACTGAATGCGATACAACACTAATATAAAGAGTGAATCTCCCAAGCACAGATCACTATATTATCAAGCATTTGCTGACAGCTAAAATAATTCAATTTAGGGCAGAAATATACCTTGCAGGGCACAGACAGACTGGTCTCTGCACACTAATCTGGCAATGATCTTGCAAGGAAATTTGCTACTGAAATCTCTACTTCTCCTACTTATACTCGTTTAAAATGATGCCATGGAGATTCTTCCCCGCTTTAAAGCTACAATCACAATGCTAAAAATATTCACTGCCTCCTCCTGGAATCTGGGATCTCAACAGGTAGAAAGGTCAAAAGATAGATACAAAGATAGATACATAGATAGGCATACAGGCAGAGAGAGAGAATACTCCATTACCACATTCTCTCCATTTTCTTATGTTTTTCATATCCATTTATTGCCTCTCACTTGACTGCAAGTACTTTAGGGCAAGAACTCCTGGATAATAAGCCTTTGTGTAATGCATTATTGATGTCCATGTGGGCTTCTAAGCAAAACTGTGACACAAATCCTAAATGACAGTGGTAAGACAACTACTGGCATGAGCTTACAAGCCAAGCTGAACCCTTTAGAAAAGTCTGGCCTCAGTGATAAATTCAGGCTTTTAAATAACCCATAGTCCCAGAGCATTTTCGAGTGACTCATCTCTGCCAATTAATTTATTCTTACAACACCTAGGCTAGACAGGGAAATTTAAGCTCCCTCACTTAAATGACTTTGGGATACTGAAGGATGTGCAAAGATAGGACTAAATGCAAGATCTACAGCCTTTAAGCTTAACCACAAGACTTTTTTTGCCTTGGGGAACTACAGCCTGATTCCTGATCTCCAGTCACACATCATGCCCAACACTCTCATAATAATTAAGAAGTCGTATTAATAAGTTGCCTCCAAAGACCAACATCTTTACACTTATGAAACAAGGTCAGAGAAAGTTGAAATATGCAGGTGTTAACCAGTGCAATCCAAAAGAGGTAATGCACTTAAAATGCATTACTTACATCCTAAAAGGCTAGGTGTGAGCCAAAACTTCAGATACACAGTATATTTAATAAAGGGAGAGAGGAAAGAAGGAAGGAAATATTGGATCTTCTTATTTTCTATTGGAAATTCTTACTTTCTATTCTCTAAACTGTATCAACTCTCTTCCTGACACAGCAAAAGAGAAACTAACCTCCTAATTCATCCTTAAAACATTGTGTTAAATAGGAGAGTTTTAGCTCTCCTTTACAGATGAAAAATTGACATGTATTGACTTAACTGAACATAAAAGAGTGAAACATCCAGCAAATCAGAGAGCCCATCTAACCGAGTACTTTTAGAAGTTATGTAACAAGACGGAAAAGCAAATAACTAATGAAACAACACATGGGTGAAATGTGCATTTTAACCAGGCAGGAGCTTTTTGCAAGGAACATGCAGCCTTGACCTTCTGCCTGAGGCCTGGAGCTGGAGCCAGTTGCCAGTTTCCTTTAGACCTGACTCTAGCCTACCATTTTTAGAGTCCTGTTTCTGAAAGGAATATAGTGATAATTCCTTTCCATCTTGCCCACCAAGATGCTAAATCCTTCAGCATCATTTACAGTGTGCTTGTAGGGAGCACAGTGCAATGAGATCCTGATCGGGCACAAGGCTACCAAGCCGTGTCATGTCAGGCATGACAAAGCCTTCAAGCCAAAGTGACAGCAGAATCACTCAGTTCTCATAATTACATAGGTGTATAATTACAGGGTATATGTACAGTCCAGGTACTTTTCCCAGACATCTTAGGATTTACTATAAGCACTGCCCCAAGACAACTTGTCCTGTAATCCCATTAGGATCACGTGTGAGTGCTACGAAATGTTACGGCACTTTTCAGGAAGAAACTGTCATTTGCAGAGAGCAACCATATTATGCAAGACGCTGTTACAATCAGGCATCCCACAACTGTTCCTAGATAACTGTGCCTCTGATAATAAGAGCCAGCGACTGCATTTAACTCACTGAATGCCATTTAGTAGTATACTTCTAACAAAAGTTTTTTAAACAAGTCTCAAGAAGAAAACTGAAGTGATTTATTATAAGTGAACACTAGGACAGTGAAGAGCCTACTTTCTTCCAGAGAACCTCAACTGGTACCATAAGGTTAAAATTATTTAAGTCCAGATAAAATATGAGCCATAGGAAACAACAGATTTATTAATTATATTTTTTCCAGCCTTTAGACTCTAAACACATTGAAACATTTAGATTTGCTTGAAATCTAACCTGGATAAGGGTCCAGAATATTTGACCATACAGAAACAAAACCCAGAGTCTGTGTGTTTGGTTGTTTTGGTTGGGTTTTTTGGAGAGGTTTTGCTGTTGTTGTTGTTTGGTTTGGTTTTTTAAGTATAGCCTTGTGGGGCTGGAAACTGTCATAGTAGAGACAGGCTCCTTTACAGAGGCTTCAGACTCTTAACTCTGACATGATGCTGTGGAAGCAAATGAAGCTGGTAGACTTGTGTGGAATGTTCATTTTCATTTCATTTTCATTTGTAAACCATTTCCTGCCTCCTCCCTACTTACACACACTTGGACTCAACAGTGAAGAAAAAAACAGAATGAGAAAGTCAACCAAGATATGTAACAGAAGTGAGAAAGCTTTCAAAGCAAAGCCTGAACAAAACCAGACAAAGTCACTTCATCAAGTGCCCCAAAAATAAAGAGCTCCAGGTTTACAGAGAAAGCAAAATCTGAAATCAAACAAAACATCAGTTGGGTAAAGTTCACTGTGGTTTTGTCAATTACATTAACAGGGTGAGGATTAGCTGCTCTATGAATTGAAATACACTAACCCTATTGGAATGTTCTGCATTTTGAAGATTCCAGTCAGCATGATGAAGATCTAATCCAAATTCTGCCTCTGTGCATCATAGTAATACAACAGCAGGAAAACACTGTATTTCAAAAGATCCCAAATTCTTCAGTACAAGCATTTCTACCAAAACCTTACTGTTTGTAAAATCAAAGCAAGCTTACAATAGTTTAAAAAAACAAATAAACAAAAAAAAAACCCACACCACCAACCAGGATACATGTTGTAGAAACCCACAGTGATTCCATAGGAAAAGGGTTTTGCTCAACTTTTCATTTTTAAATTACTTCCCCTTATTTTAAATTCCATCATTTTTCTTCTCCCCATGGGTATTATATTTACATTTCAGATGACAGAATCCAAATGAAATAGTTTGGTATTGAAATGTGAGTCAAAAAATAGACTGTAAGTCAAATATCTCCTTAAACACACTTATGAGGCTATGAAGTTCTCCTTTGTGGAGTATCAACTATTTTGGATTTTGCTCAAAGTCAGCAGGAAGCAGCATCCTCAACAAATTTCCAAATGCCAGAGGAAAGTGCCTTTCTACCTTCCGCATGGCTATTCCCACATCTCTTTGCATCAACTGATTTGGATCAAGAGAAGGGTGGGTCAATTCCTAAGAGAATTAAGGAGAAATTCCAGAAAATCAAAATCTTGATTTGATTCTTTTTAACGCACAGAATAAATGAACTCACACAGACAACACCACAGACAAGTCATACTGAAGAGCAGCATCCAAGGCTCAGAAGGCAGAACATGCAGGTTCCTTGAGCTGAGCAGCCTGTGAAAGCTCTAAGAGGAAATGCCACATTTAACAAAATAAACAAAGCTGCCAACCATGAAATGAGGATGCTTCACATTCTAGAAGAAAAATTCAAATTAAAACACCCCAAAAGCAGTTAAGTTAAGCATTTAAATGTGCAGTTTTGTGTTAAAATGCAATTGGTCTGTCTCAGAGATGGCTGTTTGCATCAGCTGTTACGTAAGAAGGACTACACTAGGAATGAGCATCTCGGCTTTGTCCAGGTACACGTTGTGTAAATGCTCCCACAGAAACAGGGCAGTGTTATCACAAGGTGCCTGTCTGAAAACACCAACCTACACTGTCACTGCTCCCGTTCAAACACGGGTTATAGCCACAAAGACTGACAAACAGTCTCAGCAGAGAGTGCAGGCCAGTACACTGTGAGTCCTTTAGCATTTTCTGGGCTTTTTGTTCTACAAATCCAGATCTATCAGGCTGCTCTACCTTATTTTTTATATACATTAAAAAAGAATATATCTACACACACACATCTATAAATACATATGTTTTTAGATGAATACCTAAAGACTATAGGACAAGATACTGGGAATCAGTGAATGACACCTTAAAAGCTAGAATTCGCTATGCTTGTTACCATGCTTATGTGATTCATTAACAGTGCAGTGAAAACTCATTAAACACTTTTTCAAGAACTTTTCTACACTAACCCTTAATAAACAGATTTAATCACTTTTTCTCAGTATGTGAGCTTTAGTAATAGAAAATACACTTACACAAATTATTAATTAATCTCTCCTCAACATCTACTACATTTGAAACATCTGGCATTTTTCCCTTCCCAATGAATACTGTTCCTACCAACTTAGCATTTTAATGACAGTTCTTTTAAGTAATTCCAATTATCAACACCAAATTGTGTTTTGTACCTTTAGATGGCTCCAAAAGGAATTACTAAAAACAATCCATCAATTGCTAACTTCTGAACATAGCTATGAGACACAGGCTCCAAGAGGATGCATTCCTCTGTTCCTTGCCATCTCCTGCATACTTATATTGGTCTGAAGGACTGTTACAAAAGAGCATAGAAGACCACTTGAAATCCATCATGAGATATGAAGTCATCTGCTTTATACAACTCCCAGTGGGCAGCATGCATACAGACAAAGCAGAAGAGGAAATAAATTCCTGATAAAATCATCACATGCTGTAAGAATGCCTCTTGCATTCTCTATTACCAGGGATCAAGGACTAGGGGAAAAAGGATTATTTATTATTTCCCCTCTCTCCACAATAAAAGGTTTCCTATAGGTCTCGCACATAGTATAAAGTTGTAGTGCTTCCGAAAGCTCCCTCTTTTAGGACCCTGGTGTTAGCCTTTCCATTATACACAATAAAAAGTGTTTTCTCACCTCTGACACTGAATGAATCCTATTTCCAAAACAGCTGTCTTGCACCATTTGTCACTTAAGAGAAAGCCCAGAACAAATTGAGAGTACATTGACCTGTAGCTAAGAAAAATGTTGCTAAGACGCACAGCTTAATTGCATCTGTCAAAAATTTATTCGAGCTCACTACACCTGATGAATCATCACCACACACTTGCTAACTGCCAGACTGAACTCTTTAAGGACATCATCCACCTAGAAAACCTTTAAATAAAAGTCTATGAATAATAAGAAATGTACTATATGGGTTGTGCTTACAAGTTTCTCAGAAGGGTCTTATTGATTCCTCCTTCTATCCCTCAAACCTTATTATATTATTTATTTATATATATATACATACATACATATAATATTATTTCTTGTATTACCCAAAATGGGTATCACAGCCACCCTCCACAACTACATTTCATCTAGAAGATAAGAAAATTTTATTGGCTTGTATTTATTTTGCTGCCTGTTCAGTTAATACTTGCAGTATATGATCAGTTATTTCATCTGCAGAAATAGAAACAGGTAGATACCCTCTTAGAAATAACTCATATTTCAGTGACTTCATGATCAGCTTTCTTGTAGAAAAAAAGCCAACTTCATGTTAAAAATATGGCAATTCTAGGACTCTTGTAATGGTGTTGCAATGGAGGTTTGTAAATCTAGAGCTAAGAATAAGGAACACCATACATTTGTCATGTATATTGACAAACACCATGTATTTGTCAGCTGTTCTGACTAAATGTTTTAGTCAGAATCAGAGATATACTCATTACAGCAGAACTCCAGATAACTTCTCTAAGCATGACTGGGTTTTCCAGATACAGCTTGGTAAGCAGAATGCCACAAAAAAAGCCTATCAGAATACACTGAAGTAGCAGAGACTTCTGTTAAGATTAAATTTAATTTTCTTTCCGTTTTTTCATAATTTTTCTTCTCTCTTGAGTCTCATCAAGATTTGTCTATAGTCTCTCACAGCCTATTCACAATATATACCTGGGTTGTACAATCCCCAAATTCATCTCAGACTTCCACACTGTCACCCCTTCCAAGCTTAAAGGCAGATTCTGGTTATCAGCCTCCCAGAGCTTATGTGAAATGCAATTTCATCTCCATGAAGGTGAAGGAGTCTTTTACATTCCACTTGAAATACTTTACAATGTGCAGCAATTATTCTACTCCTTTTTGAACCACATCTTGGTCAGGCTACACTTTCTTACTGATCTACTTTCAAGTATTCTGCTTCTACAATAAGTCATTCATACAGCCTGTTGATATAGACTACATGCTACATAAGGCTCTAACCTGTATTTTTCAAGGTGTCCTTATATTCTTGATTGAGGAAATACTTCTTTCCTTAATAACCAAGCAGTTCTGCTCTTTCACTGATGAAAAAAAATCTGTGCAAGAAAGAGGCAGATTTACAGCCAGAGCTCCTTTTCTTCCACAACTGTGTAAGACTGTTCATTCCTTCCACTTCCACCAAAAAGTCACTTGATCTCTCAAGTTCCTAAAACTCATATTCCACCTACAACAGGTAAGACTTTTCTCTACAGGTTGTAATAACTGTGATTGCATGTTTGGGGACCTCCAACATTAAAGTTAAAATCCTAATCAAAGAACTCTGTTTTAGCTTACTGCATATGACTAAAAAAAGTCACTTGACTCTTCTGCATACCAGCCTCTGGAACAAGGGAAGATACTGATGCTTACCTCCTTGTAAGAAAGTCAAAAGCTTGTTAAGTATTTAAGGATTGCTGCATGGCAGATGCTAAGTATTTTCAGTAGGATTTCACACCAGCAAGATTTTAATTACAGTTGTTCCTCATTTACTAGATTCCCTGATGAACTGATAGGCAGACTCTCATTTATTCACAGCTGAATATCCAAAATGTCAACTAGGGTTGAGACAGTGCTGTACGCAACTTCAACCCTGAAGTGTTGTGTACCAACACTACTTGGGTTTTTTTTGTATACACTCTTAAAAAGACAGCAGATCATCTCTGCCTCTCTGTGCAAGAGAGAGGAGTGACCTCACATAAGACTGATCACTGTAAAGTGTTCAACCGAATTACATCATGCTCATGGCAATCCCTTGAGCTAAGTTACCTATGTGAGTTTATGGCTAACACTGACCTTTGCAAAAGCAGGACGCTCTACAGGTGTCAACCAAAGAGATGAGGGTTCATTCTGCTGAGAGTTTAACCACAGCAGGTGAAGATGCACTTTCATTTGACAAATCTGCAAACTAAACACACATCCAGTTTAGTGGATAAGCTGGTAAAACCTCCCGCAATGCTACTGCAACTTCACAGGCTTCTTTCACTTTGCTACCAATTTATATAGGCACTGCCACAGCATGGACCTTGTTTAGAAAACTTTACTGCTCCTCAGACTTCTCTTCAAAGTGATCCTTAAGCTTTAAATTTAGTTAAGCAGCTGCAGTTCAGACTTACTCTCAGCTGTAGTTGTTCAGTTTAGCACGTACAGTGACCCAGGAATTTCTCCCTGGAGCTCCAGGTCTAGCAGTGGTAGAATGGAACAGTTAAAACAGTCTGTGCAACAGTTGAAGAGCCAGTGACTGAGCTGAAGGAGAGACACTCTCCAGGTCTCATTACAGCAGTGTCACAGGGAGTACCGACATCCCTGGCCTTGGCAGCAGCTCCCACCTCTCGCACCACACAGGCAGGCAGGTGTGAGCTGTCTCATGCACTGATCCCTGCTTCAGACTTTTTTGCTACCACAGGAGACAATTATGTAAGCACCTAAGAAGTCACTGGCTAGCACCTCTAATTTTATTACAAAGAGGCTTGGATCAAGAATGCCATCAAATTGGCTAATAGAGATTCTGAACTGTGCTGCATAAACCATGAAAATGGTCACTTTATTAGTACAGCCATTATTTCCAGGCAAGGCTGCTCCAGCCTCAGGAACTTGTTTCCTAGACTTTCTATATATCTGGGGTTCTGTCTTTTGCACTACAGCTTCCCAGGTGACACAGGGCACCAAAATTCATCATGTGATACACGCTTTTATAAAGGAAAATTCTCCTTACCAAGGCAACAGCTACCAAAAGCTTTCACAGATGCTGCTTGTGCAGGTTTACTAAAACAGTTCCTGAACAATAGCCTTAATAAGGAATGGTGAGACTTAATTAAAGCATAAAATAATTAAAAGGCAATCAAGAGCAATGAGAAGTTTCTGATTATTTTCCCTTACATTTAAAATGTAAGCTGTGGGGGAAGGGATTGCCTAATCGCCAAGGTTTTCAAATGGCTTTTAGAAAATTAAAGAATGAAGAAAATATTAGACAAAGATGCGTAATAAAAGTTTCAACAAAGCAATCAAATTATCAGCTGATATAATAGAGATTAAAAGATACTCGTTTTTCATGCAAATAAATACCCCCGTCTATTCTCAGTATAAAAATAAAACACAGTAAGTTCTGGGATACAAATGCATGAACACCCTGCCCATTGGTCTCAAATAGACCCTTGTTCCCCTGGCATTCATTTTGGTGGCCTGGGCTCACAGCATCTCCAAAACATAATTACTTCAAAGGAAATGGGTAGCTGGTGCAGGAAGCATTCTCTAACCTGGAAGAAACTCCTTGAAAGCAATTCTGTTTGAACTGACTTTCTTTACTCCTTTCAAAAAGAGAGGAGAATGGATTGCAGAACACTTTCTATTAAATTTTATAGCTGTAACTAAGAATAACACTTTTACCACTACAGTGAACAAGAGCTTAAAAAACAAATTCTTTCAATTTCAGTACTTTAAAAGGAAATCTCTTTAAATCCTGAAAAATGGGAAGAGGTTGGTCTGATTTTTGTGTGTGGGCTTGGGAGGCAATTCTTGTTGCTGATTTTTTGTTTGTTTGCTTGTTTTAGGTTGGGGTTTTGTTGTTGTTGTTAGGGTTTTCTTCCCTTTTCAAACAAGCTTTGCTTCTACTCAAGCAAAGAGTAGAGCACTGAGAGACTGGAAACAGCAATTGATTTGTAGGAATAAGAATGTCAGACCTTTCCAGCCACAGCAACTCAGGCTGCTTTGGTCTGTGCTCCGTCTGGTTCACACATGGTAGAGCACATGATGGTACTTACAGAGGAAGTATGTGGGAGAAGGGTGCAGGACATCCTAACTGCTCTCGCTCCCAGGTTTCATCACTGTCTACTACCTTGCAAATATAACAAAGAATTAAAAGCTTAATTGTGTCATGTTTGCATTTACTTGTGGTTTACTCAGCCAGCAAACTCTTCAAGACAAGCAGTAGCTCTTCCTTCCTCACTTCACAGCATCAAGCACCATCCTGTGCAGAACATGATTTGTTCAACACAACACCACTTCAACACAAACAATAAAACACATGAGCTCCAAAACTAAACCTGTGGCAGGGGAAGCTAAAGACAGAAGAAGGAAAAAGATGATTATCAAGTTTATGAAATTTACTGTTTTTCTCAAACTTGTACTGGCTTTTAATGCAAGTAACAAAGAAATATAAACAGGCAAACACGTGAAGTTGTGAAAGAGTTTACCTTCCTCCAGTTAAAAATCAAGGTGCTTATTCAATGGGAAACCAAAGGAAAACCATGTTGGGAATAAGCTGCAAAATACCTCTACTCCCTCTTCATCACTGCTGGCAGCCTTTTGCCACAATCCTTTCCAGTCCTGCTAACCCAAGAAAACATTCATCACAAGCCAACCCTGGCACCACTTTTCACCCTTTTTATTCTTCTGTAACTTCTCCTGGAGGGAACTGTCCATTGGGATCATCACCTCTCCAGAGAGAGGACCTGGTATACAGCAGTTCCCACACCACGCCCCTCACTAGCTCCAACCCTTGGCAATGCCCTGTTAAGGGTAATTATTTAGAAAGCCAAAATCCACAGAACAACACTTGCATGGGCTCTCCTCTTTTGAATTGAAACGTATTCCTATCATCCCATTTTAGAGACTCCATGGCAACACCTGTCCCAGGATATTTGTTGTGTGGGGTCCAGGACATAATTCTTAGAGTAAGCTTGAACTGGTGGTGAAGTCGGCTTTAAAATGGGGATCGAGTGACAACTAGTGGAGATTTTCCTCAGTGCATCGCCGTGGATTTTTCTGCACGATGTAATCTGTACCAAGATCCTGTTTCACTAAAATAACGCAGATGCAATCCAATTATGGAGGAAAGTTTTCCGGGAAAAATGTGCGCACATGTGAAGACAAGGGGAATGGAATGCGTTCCTGTGACTCTAAGCTGTTCAGATACACAGACTCAACATACGAACACAAGAAACCAGCCCCACAGGAACATGGAAGTGAAGATGGTAGGAATCACAAGGCAGCATTACCTTCCTCTCGGTACATCCTTAAAGAGGATGTGCACTTCCCTTCCTTAAAGAGTTCCAGCTGACTATCAGAAACTTATGGCTCCTCAGCTAGAGGCTGGGGTTGAACATGCCCACAAATCTCTCCAGTCTGTGTATGCTTTCACACTCAACAACATGATGCAGCAATAAGTTCCACAGCTCTGTTCCATGTCGCAGGAAAATATATTTTAATTTACTTAATAACTACTACTTATTTCATTGGATAGCTTCTAATGCCTTATTTATGAGAAGGTGAACATCATTCCCTAATTTATCTTTTCTTCTTCCTTCATGATTTCATTAGCCTTCTCCTGTGACCTCTAATTTACCTCTTTTCCATGCTGACAAGTCTAGAAATTGATGAATTCACACACAGGAGAAAAAAAATCTTTCATTTTATTTGCCTCTTTAATCACCTATGAACAGGGTGCTTACTCTTCCAAAGACTTATTAGGAGCAACTTTCCCAAGGCAGCATTAGTTGAGGTATGACTCATCATCACTACCCTCATGTATTTTGTGGGTTTTTTGGTAGAGAAGGAAAGAAGGTTGTTTTCTTTTTACATACCATATTTTGTATTCAGGGGTGATTCATTTTAACTGTCATTTTATCACCCGGCCACTCAGTATTGAAAGTAACTTCAACACTTGAAAGTGCTTTTAAATCTGGCTACTATAATTTTTTTTATAACACAATTGTGATTTATTAGCATCGGGCCCTAGTAAAGTACTATAGCTCTAACACAGCCATCAAAACGTTAGGAAAATAATCCTCCCACACAAATAGATAGACAGGGGCAAAAAATTGCAACAACATCTTTGAGGAAGTTTTGGGAATTCACCCTGCTAAGGTTTCCTGTCCAAAGCACCGTGGTCCTGGTGCACTGACACTGAGAAAACAATGGCTGATGTTGTTATAACAGCTTCTGAATTTGGTAAAAAGGGGGTGGGAGAGGGGGAAAGAACAGGGCAGGGAGGAAGTGCCAACTATAAACGTTTTTCAAGAATCTTCAATTAACATTATTCACTGCTTGTCACAAAAAGCTAAATCTTTAAAGTGCTTTAAATTGTATCTAAAAAGAATACAGAGCAAGTTGTAGAAATGTCAATTTTTACTATTATTGTAGGTCTCCCCTTGAGCATAAGTGCCCTGTCATTAAAAAAAAAGGACAAACTAAGTTTCTGCTTCTCCTGACTGCAGAATAAAGCCTGGTAATAAAGCAGAAGACAAATTAGAAACAAAACCCAATACTGTGAAATAACCTCATGATTTAAAAAAATATCTCCTGCTTTTGAAGATATAACTCATCATATGACTGCTTGTGGATTGGCTGTATCATTACAATGAGAGTAGCAAATGTGTCAATTAATTTATTAATATTTGCAGTTTCAATTTTCATGGCTGATAGAGAGATATGAAATACTGAACAAGGAAACAGTTTAATCTCTCTCCAGAACACTTCATGTTTTTAAATCATCTTTCTATTCAGTCAACATACTGAACGCAGCCAGCTCAATACATGAATGCAATAAATTAATGTGGGCTACAGATAAAATTCAGATTCTGCAGAAACTGAGTGCCTGTGTTCAAAACAGGCAGAAGGACTTTGCAATCTTTTTGCAAAGCACATGTCACTGGCTCTTGGCTCTACATCTTTCCTTTGGTCTGGCTGCTTAGTTCCTCAGATTCACCAGGCTGAAGTCTGTTCCCATGAACACTTACCTAACCAAATGCCTGAATTGTGACTACATCAGTGAACCATCCTGATACAAATCCTGCTCCCATAATCTTCCTCACAGCTGTCAGGGAAGACTGAATAGATGATCTTAGTTTAGCTGGATAACATCCAAAGCACCCACTCAGCACCACAGAGGAGTACTGGCTGCCTGTCCAGTGCCACATGAGATGAAAAAAGAGCCATAAAACACCAAGGAGTAAGACAGTGACATCCACATAGCCAAGCACAGAAACCGGTGGAAAAAATGAGGATGGAAAAGCCAAACACGCACAAAAAGAAGGTGCAAAAATATCAGTGGGACAAAAGGTAAAGAGGAGCACAGAGAAAACTCACTATAATAACCAGGGATTAACAAGGAAGGACCATAAGAGATGAGTAAGACAAGCAAAATGTCCCATGTTATCCCCTTCCCAAACACAGCATTGAGGGAGCTTTGATGTAGATTAAGGGCAGTCACAGTCACCTATTTGCACCCTGACTAGGAGCAGCACTGAAAACCCATGGGCACATCAGGGCTGTATTACACTGGCTTTGTCTCCAAGGCACAGCTAATACTGCAGCACTTACTAGCATCAGGCTGCTAAAATATCAAGTGATAGCTGCACAGGGGAAAAAAAGAAGGCTCCTGGGAATACATCTCACCAAGGAACAGAATGATCCTTATCTCATCAAGCAAAGTAAACAGAGCAGCACAGATTCACAGTCAAAATCTATGGAAAAATCAATGAAAGATTCGCAATCCCATGCAGATTCTCAATCAGATCCTTAGTTGTGATGCACATATATCAATAACAGGATTGCATGTAGCATTTGGCCACACAAAAAGAAAATATTTCCCAGGTTAGAACGGATTTACAGTCAGCTAAGGAAAAAGCATTAGAAGCAGATTCTAGCTCGTCTAGGGGAATTCAACCATTGGGAAGAGGTACAATACACAGTGTCTTATAAATAAAGATTTTAAAAAGGAAAAAAAAAATCAATGTGAAGCCATACATGAGAAACACAAAGATTCAACAATAATTGAATTATTATTCAATAGTTCTACTTTAGTCTCTTTGTATATATACAAACAACTGGGACAAATAAAACATGAGACAAAAAGCCCATAAAATTGTCTACCAAGGGAATGTAACAGGGAAAAATTCTCTTGGGGGGGAGGGGGGTGGGGGCGGTAAGTTTGGTTGCTATTAGTACCGAAACCATAGCCAGCACTATTTCTCTCATTGATGAAGGAATGTGTGCCCCATCTTATGCAAAATATAAATTTCACTGTGCTTTTCCATATCAAGAAAGGAGGACAGACATTAAACAAGTTTATAGTGACCAGCACTGGAAGTAGTGAAGGAACCATTGGGCATTTCTGTATATTTTGCTAAGCATCTTGTGGGCACAAAGTTAGGGAGACATTGTCCCTGTCAACCAGGGTCCCTGGGGGGATTATTCACACAGCTGTGAGGGAGACATGTGGAGGAGCCCGTCATGATGGCACCACCCCCCAACTCAAAGTTTTTTAGGAAGGCATCCCTCAAGGCTGAGGGGTGCTGCGCAGAGGCAGCCTTGCCTCTGCTGGAGGAGCTGGAGCAGAGACCAGGCCAGCCCTGGCAGGCAGTGCTCTCCCACCTTCCACACCCTAATCCTCCCTGGGCAGCAACAGAATACTGACATGGGCAAAGAAAGAGGGACACAGGCAGTTCTGTCACTCAGCAGCTTCCTTCTTGAGCTTTGCAGGTACTCCCCATACAGCAGCTGTCTCATCATCTCCCAGCTTGCTGCTGGCACAGGAGAGTGCTATGGGAGGACTGAGAATGAGAAAAGTTGTCAGTTTTGTGACCTTTAAGTAGAGCTCCTCTTGCCAGATGTGACACGGAAGAAAACATGAAGGAGGTTTTTCAGAACTGCATGACAAATGAAGACTCGAGGCTGACAGAGCAGATGGGAGGTGATGTCTCAGTGCTGCACAGGACAAGATACACAGGGCAGGGGTAGGCTATGAAGAGCTGACAACAAAGATGAGTGTTTTGCACTTGGGTGGCGGAAAAGGAAGCCTTGTGAGTTGGCAGAAAAAATGTTCAAAGTAATAAGCCGGAAACACAGAATTTGTAACCACATTTTTGGAACAGGGAGAAAACATACAGCTCTGAAAGACAATGAATTGTCTCGGGAGACACACAGGCCAGAATGAACTGCACAGCCAGACATTTTGCAGATCACTGTTGTAGAACTGTGTCCTGGAGCCTAAATGCTGGCAGTCCTGGGAGGATTGCATTTTAAGTACTGCCTGAGCTTGCAGTCATCCAGCCACAATGGACCAGAAGGGCACAGCTGCCTTCCAGGCAGCCAGTGACAGCATTTAAGCTGTTGTACCTCCCAGGCACAGAAAAGAAACCAATCTACTTTCATCTAATTTGCAACAATAGAGCATGGTCCTCAAAACTCATGCTCTGGCCACTATTCCCATAATACACATTTGTTTCTCAAGCCACCCAGGGCTGCGCAGGGCGAGGCTTAGGAATTAGTTCATCCTGCTCTACAGACTCCTTGGTCAGAACAAGACACAGCTCAAGGAGCCTGAGAACAGAAGAACAGAAATACCATCTTTCCTGCTGTTGCTTGTAAGGTAACTACCGTATCTTGGCATCCCTTCATCCAGCAGAACCGCAGACTGCATGGCAATCCTGCTACCAATCCTATTCCACACTCAACCTGCTGCAGCCACAGATTTAGCTATGGACAGTCTATGGACTCTTACAGTTGGATAGACCAGGAATTTGTTACCACAGCCCTGCCCACAACAAGCCCAAACTAGAAGGCAAGCAGAGACAAAATCTCCCTTAAGAAAAGGCTTCGTCTAAATACCATGCCATGATGCCGCACAAGGAATGATGCAGACCACAAATGCAGTCAGTCACAAGCAGAAGTTACTAACCCATTATTGAACTTCCAGATTATTGCTGAAAAAAACCCCATTTATCCCAATAAACACAAGGTACACCAGTTAACTCCACAGAGATTCATCAAAACCTCATAAATAAATATAAGGAATGAGTGAAAAAAAGCAGTAAGCATAAGGGTGGGGCAGGAAATAAGCAAAACGCGATAGTCTGCACTCAAAAAATGTAAATGCTAGGGTAGATATTTTGCTTCCAGACAAAAATTAGCCATCATATCAGGTCATGTGTGTTTTGAGTTTGATTTACAGTGTGATGCTGAGACAAGACTTTATCAGTCACTTGGTAAAAAACAACTCATACAGACAAATACACACCAGAACTGGGATTAAAACCAGTCCCAGCGATTGGAAAATATGAGTTTTGTGAGTAGCAAGATAATGACAGCTTTCTTCTTTTCAAGTATTTGGATAAACTTTAGATTTAACCCTATGCTCTCCACTTCCTACCTCTTTAGCAGACGGCTTTTTGTAACTAGCATAGCAAACTGCAAGTCTTCTCCACAAGTGTCCTGGGAACAGACATTGCAAGCTCATGCACTTTATCTGGAAAGGACACTGAAACTCTGAGACAAATACTGAGTGTTTCTCCAGTGTATAATTGAAGTAGACATGAAAGAAAAGGAGCTTCAATCAGAAGGAAATTTTGCAAGCCTGAAAGAATTGCATGGATCTGGCATTTGGAAATGCTTTTTGTCTTAGTATTCCTTCAGCCACCACTAATGCTTTCAAGAAGCATCTGCTTTTTGTGGTCTTTTTACCTATTATATGATGAAAAAATTCACAAGCAAAATAAATATTTGTTTTCTCTTACAAGTCACCTGTAGATCACAATCCATCCTGACATCAGGACAAGGAGTTCATTTAAAAGTTTAAAGTAACTCATCACTGAGCTTGGCTCTAAACTGCACGGAGAATAAATGTGCTTCAAAAATACATAGTTGCCAAGTCTTTACAGTGCCATTTGAAACATCTAATGCAATCACAGGATTGCAGTTTGCTTCCACTAGATAGGCTCTTGCATTTACATTAATCTCTGGTAATTGTCCAGCACTACAGAAAACCACCAAGCACTCAGATTATTGGTTTGATCATATTTGAGCTGCAGACTCTGACGTTTGACTACATGCTTGAGCAGAAAACTCTGTGTGACAGCTCTGTACCCTGACACAAAGCAATAATTACCCTGTGATGAGAGTCCCAACTGAGAGCATGTCCCCACTGATTTAGAAACAAATCCTCCGGATAAATCCCTTGCATCTTTGCAAAGCCAGACTAGGAGGTAAAAATAAGAAGTAGTATTCTATTGATTTTGCAAAGGAAGAACTGAAGCAGGCAGTTTTGATATACGAAGTCATGTAGGCACCTAATCCTCTCAAGATCAGTAGGAGTTAGAGCTCTATATGATTTTTGCAGATTTGGCCACAATAGATATGTGTATGTATTGTCACACCAATGAGATTTATGTTCTCCTGAGCAGTTGAGGATCACCCCGAGTCCTGAATCCCTAAATCTCAGCCTCTGGCTTCAGTCCTAAGAAACCAGATGGCTCTGAAGACTGTGAAGCTCCACTGGGACAGAAGGGTTGGCTCAGGCTATGGCTTTGTCCCTCTCTGGGGGCAACTAGCCAGCCCCTGGCTTCCAGGTGACATGCATGCTTAGTTGCCAAAACCTGTGTCAGGGCCCCTGAACCCTTCCTGGGAGCTTACATGCTCTCTTCCCATACACATTTTGGAAAGCAGCACAGCACTATCCTCTTGTTAAACAGGCCACAGAAACCTAGCTACTTCCTTACTCTGAAGGGAGAGATAGAATAGCTTTAGGTCAGGATTAGGAATATAGGCAGACTGATGTGGGAAAATCTGTTGTTATCCATCTTTTACATCAGCTCTGCCAACTTTCTCCATTTCATCTAATACTTGACACTTCACTAAGCACCTAAGCCTCTCAAGAGAGATCATTATACAATAATCACACTTTTATTAGAGGCTATGTTTTATTTTAAATTTTTGGCCTTCATGTTTGTAAAGAAAAGCTAAGTGTGACCTTCAGTAGAGTTTAATGCAAGATGCCCTGGGAAAGAACCATATTGTGATTGTATGATGCCTCAAATGTCAGATTTGGGGAGGACAGAGTCTTAGCATCAGTCTCAGAGTGTATCTACAAACTAAATCACGCACATAAAAGAATTCAAATCACTGGGCCATTCTAGGGGGCCTTCTATTTGGGTACTTTTTGAGCATGCAGCCAATCAGCCTTGCTAATTTGCTATGCCTCATGCACACAAGAGCCGGCTCAGTGCATTACAAACCAGATTGTAGCAGATACCATTATATTCAAGGTGGCACTTCCAAGAAAAGGCTCCAGGGCACAGGTTTAGGTTTTCTGGGGATATGTCCAGAAGAGGTAAGAGGTGCAGGCAAGTACTTGAGCAAACATAGTGCTCCTATCTATGTACCTGCAGCCTTCCTGGCCATGAAGTTATTGTGACACTGCAGAAGATCACATCAAAACACTACATTTAGGATTTAAAAAGTCAAGATAGCAATATGACAGCATTCTGATAGTAAATGCAAACGCCATTCAAAAAATTCAGGAAAATTCTCACAGCAATGTTAAAAATAACATATGCACCATGTGGATATGTTAATGCACTGTCTTTCAGCCTTGCAGACTGGGCTAAGGGATGGCAGGGCTATTTTTTTGTGTGTGTTTTAAGAATACTTATGACCTTAAGAACAATAATTCTTACTCACTCTCTCTCCATAGTTCACATGCAAGATTTGCTGCCCCTTACAGGGAAGAAAATCTTTTTTTGCCCTCAGAATGTTAGCAATCCATTTCAAGTAATACAATGTTCTGCTACCAGTGAAAGGTGCCACCTCCACAGCCCCATACACTGAAATTCTCCCTGCTGCAGCTTCAGCCCAGCCACAGTAACACACTGCCCTTCAGCTGCTCTTTGGCATCGCCACTGATTTCCCTCCTCTTAAGGACCATTAAACTGCTGACCTCTCCCTCCAGTTGACCCAGTGTGGCTGTGCCAGCTGTGCCAACCAGCTGGCCCTGGCATCACAGTGCTTCATTTAAGCCATTGAAGAGCTAGGACTTGGCAGGATTGGACAGCAATGCCATATTAACAAGAAGCAACACTGACTTTTGGGGCTGAAAATCAGGATAGATGTGTGAGCTTCTCTTGAAAGCACGTTGTCACTGAACAATAAAACACAGCACAGGGATGGGGTGATTTAATACTGCAGCATTTAACTCTGCTGCTGCAAGAGATGTTCATCTTCCAGTCTGGCAGAGCAGAGTACAAAGCCTCAACAATCTCCACACTGACAAAGGGTGCTGAGATCTTGACATCATTTACACACTGAACTCTCACTATGCACTGAGTAGCTGTGAAACCTCCCCTAAATTTCCTCACCTGCACACCCTGAATGTGCTACCCAGAAGATCTCTGCACTGCATTCAGCTCTGGTTTGACTAAATGACAAAAGCACAGTTTTGACAGCAGATGCTACTGGAGTGGATTTTGCAGCAGACCACCAAACAACCACAGGTAGCAGTAATTTCAGAAAAGTACCACTCATACTAGCCAGGTACTCAATATTTAAAGACTATGTGGTCTTTGCTCTCATTCAGCAGAGTTCTGAAGAACAAGTACTGCATTACTTTGCCTCATTGAAGCCCAAAGTCCTCAGTACCTCTAAGAGCAGTGGTTTGATTTAAGTCCACTCCCTGAAGCCAAGACTCATCATTTTCAACAAAAAGAAAGGACAGTATATTTGTTCACTGCTGAAGCCCCTGGGACTCAGAAGACAAGATGAAATGGAAATTTTCTCCTTTTTTTTCTTAATTTTTTTTTTACAGGTTTCTATGACCAGTACAGTCCAGATGAGACAAGATGGGTTCTTAAGAGAAGAGGTCTCTTGGTACAGAGCACAGACTGAATATTACTAAGATGGTACATGTCAGTCATTAGGATGCTAATTGGTCCTGACAGGGCTCTGGTGACTGAAGTGAACATCCACACTGTCACTACCTGGAAGCATTGCTGCAGGGAACAGCTCCAAGGAGCCTAAAGGAAAGAAGTGGGTGTGAGGAGGTAGAGAGATGAGGGATGTTTATAGCTCTCTACAGCTATCTGCATCACGTATTTAAACAAGGGGGGAAATAATTCTGTCTTTCTACACTGCACTGATAAAAAATTCCACTAAAAATCACTTTGGGTAATTTACATTTAAATGGACTTTTCACATGAAGTAGATTATTTTGCTGGTCATGTTTACAGTTCCTTCCCTGTTCCCCTTTCCCAGGACTTCATGACTCTTGTCTCCTGCACCATCTTTTCTTTCTGTCTCCCAACTGATCCAATTAAAATACCAAAAATAAATTAACTTGTCAGATTTCCCCACCACCAACCCTCTCCTACTGCTCTATTCCTGTCAGCGCTTTACCTCATCTTGAAAAATTCTGGTGTGTTGATTGTTTTTGTTTATTTGCCTAGGTGGCCAGATTTTTCATCTATGAACTAGATTTACAGCATTTTCAAAGCAGAGAATCAAGTTTCTGAACAGCTCATGGGTGACCATTACCAGTTTTGGCTGGACAACATTCTTGTAAGGCTGGGAGAGCACCAAAGGGAAGGTGCAAAACTGAGACTAGATTATCTACAAATTACAGAGAAGACTGAGAGTTACCAAAATGTGGATTACTCAGAAATAAATGTTATTTGAAGGTGTATCTTGGACTTCACTGCAAATAACCAACACTACCGACTCACTGAATCAGTGACTTGATGGCCTAAATGTGACAAGTTAGCTGTATCCTCTAAGAGATCAGTTGTGAACAAGACAACTCTGCTAGTGAGATGCCAGAATATCCACTTAAAACACTGCTCCACAACCCTGAATCACAGGTCTGCATTTCAGGCCCTGAGCATGTCAGATGAAACCAGAGAAGCTACAACCACATTTAAACTATGACAAAAGGTAGGGTGGTCTGGAATAATATGCCCAAATAAATAAAAAAGTGTTTTCCCTTACAGCCACAATCAGCTGTCTACTTTTCTTAATGCCTCACTACCATAATACTTTGGGTTGCCAAGGTATTATCTCCCTAGAACTTCAGGGATCTCAACCAGAACCAAAGCAGCTGGTGAGATCCCCTTTCCATACCAGAAAACTACCCAGGTGTTCCTGCACAGCCTGTTATGTCCCATATTTGTCAGTTCTGTGGCCCAAAAATCTACTGTAGATAAGATCCTGTCAGAAGTTATTTGAGAGCTTTAATATGTGAAGATGATAATAAATATTTGCAAAGCAGGTAAGTCATCCCTCCTCCCTTGCGTGCCATGAGAATTCCGAGCCTTCTAAAACATGCATTCAATGAGATTGTGTCAAGGCTTATGTGACTACAGTGAGGAGGGGAGGGGAGAAAAGTAATGTGAAAACTAGCTTCAATTACTGGAACTCCTTCAGTGTCTCCTAAAATGACAGTATAACACAGAGGGAAGGAAAATAAAGGTGGGCGGGGGACAGGATGCAAAGCTCCACATGCTGTGTTTTCTATTGGCATTGGAGCAATAATTTTTCTTCTTGATGTAGTTTGCAGTGCAAGCAAAGAATGGTGAGGAAGAGCCACAGAAGGGTGCAAGGTAGCTGGGATTTCCTCTCGTCTGTCAAGAGCTGGGAGAACGGAACCCCATTTTGTCACCCTCTCTGCTCATCTAAACCCTTGCCAGCAAGCCTCAGCATAACTCTTCCCAGACAGACCGGACACAGGAGCCAGAAGGATCCTGTGGAGCCACAGAATTTTTTCCTCTCTGCTGTATTCTAGACCTCATCTATACAAAACACATGACTTGAGAGCCTGTGCTTCCTACTGTTGCTTCCATCAAGCCCCTGCAATCAGCTTTGCTTTCCTCTGTAAATAGGTTTCCTGTCTTCATAAAATGGATATATTAGTCATGAACAAAAACCAAAAAGTTACTGGGGAGGGAAGCAGTACTCAATGTACCACAGTCAATAAAAGACAGAAGGTAAGAAAAATATTAGCTGGAGAGTTCCAAGAAGGTTAGGGTTACAAAGAAGCAAAATATTGGCTCTGACAAAGGAAAAGGCTCTTCTGAATACTAATGTGCTCCACACAGTGATAAAGAAGCTATACTTACCTCAAAGGAGATTAAGTAATATATAGCAACACCTGAGGAAAGGGAGGAAGGTAGAAAAGAAAGGCAAGCAAGCACAAACACAAAGAGAATAAGGCGCCTGAAGTCTTTTTAGTATAGCTTCTTCTCCTGCACAGGGGAGATTTATATCTTTTCCTCGAAAATTCAGCATTCAGGAAAGTGGACCCAGTATAACTCTATAATAATACCCTCTTTTCCAGGCCCCAGGAAACTATAATACAGATTTACTGGTCAAAGAAATAAATGTGCCTCAGAGTTCCATACAAGGTCTTTCTGAAGTTAATCCAGCTCTAAGATGGATAAGCAAAAGTGGAAAAATACCACAGAATGTATTTGTGTAGATAAAAGGAGCTTTTTAAAGGCCAGTGTTCCTGTCATGATGGAATAATTTTCATTCTCTAGATAAAGAGCTGGAGAATAAAAGTAGAGAAAGTTACAGCAAACAACCAGCTCCCTGGGCACCAGAACGTGTTTGCCGTCTGGGAACTACACTTCAGTGAAAATGTCTGATCGGTCAAATTTAAAACTGGATATATTTCATGCAGGATTCATTTCAGCAAATGTTGACATCAACATCTGACACTACCATCAGTGGAGAGAAACGGTCACCTGCAGGGCAGGATTCATCTGTTTCTAAAGCAGTTGGCTAAAGCAGGGTCAGATGAACTATGTCCTAAAATATCTCTTTCCCTTTCCTGTCTGGAAGGAGAGCCTGTATAAATCAGTCAGAGGCAGACAGCTGGGCTATGCACATCTGATGTTAATGGTGGACTCAAAGCATCAAAATGACTGCAGAGATGAGATTCAAGTACACACATGGACTTTGAAACAATTAATTCATTTCTCATGATGACGACTGGAAATCTTACACTGGAGAATGCAAATACAAGTCTCAGGTTTCTATGCAATCTGTGTTTCCATTTTAAATGGATCAAGATGCAGCCCTTATTGCTGTAGATATAGCCTTTTTAATGCAAGGAAAATGCAAGTGGAAGCAACACTATTCCTGAGCCTACAGATTGATAGAAATATGTCTTAGAGCTTTGTAGGAAAATTCACAAGACTGAAAGTTTTGAATTATTCTCCCTTAGATTCATGTCATCAAGAGCTGTCCATCAGTTCCTAATCCTGGGTTAAAATGCAGATCCCAGGAGCAGAGGGGAAGATGATAGCCCTGGATTTCTGTTAAAACAACCTTCTTTTTTAAAGTGAACAAGGCAAATGAGTCCCTAAATCGAACTTAATTATGTTGACTGTAAATGTCCCAATATATGGTCTGACAAAGGAGCTCATAGCCCAAACTGACAAGTCCCTAATAGAAGTTGAACCCCAAGGTATTCCCTTATCTCTCTCCTGACAGGTGCTGAATTGTCCCATAACACAGATGGCTGGGAGCAGGTTGCAAGAACAATCCACACAGCCCACAGCTCCTCTCCCTGCTCAGCTGAAAGGGGTTCTCTGGGAAAACCACGGGCAGGACGGTGTCACCTTCACCAGGACACCAGCAACCCACTGCTGGTCACTTTCTCCAGGTGCCACTCAGGGAAAGCAGCAGCCTGTGTGCAAGGATGTTTCCCAAGTTTCACACCTGGGAAACAATGACAGCTACTCTACCTGGACCGACTGCTCTGCGTATGTGCGAAGTACAGCTCTCGCGTAAACTGTGCTCCCTCCGTCTGGAAGGGTTGGGCACAGCTCAGAGCTCTATTCAGGCAGGAGCATTTACTAACACAGTGATCAGTTATTCCACATGGGCTGAAGCCTGTCTGATCAGGAATCACTTCTTGTCTTGTAGTTGCACAGTGCTTACACTGCATGAGCTGCCAGTTGGGGCTGGTGAACACTGCTGTGGCACAAAAAAGTAAAATCAGCCTTATTCAGACCAAATTCCAAAGCAGAGGCTGTTTGCTTGTCCACGTTCTGCCTGAACACAGAGGGCTGGGCTAACCTCTCAGTTCAATCAGACACTGACCTTATCTGACAGGAAAAAAAACCAAAAAAATCATAGCTATGGGGAAGCTGCTTCAGGACTCAAAACCAGTCATTTACTAAAACTGAGAGATTACATCTCCCAGTGAAAGACAAACTCCAGAATCATCTCCTCCATCACACGTGATAAACTGTCCAGTCTTAACCTCCATTTAAAATGCTACTTACTTTCCAGAATCCTAACCTGATTTTTTCCTAGCTTCCATGGAGGATTAAAAAAAATAGACGTATGCAGAGATCTTCATCTTTCTCTTTCTAAATTTATATGAATTATGTAATTGCACTTTTAAAGGACTAGAGCAAGTGATTAAAAAAGTAATGCAGAATGAACTAACATCACTTGTGACAAAGCAGAAGAGTAATTTTAAAAGCAGAAGAGCGCTTTCTCCCTCCAGAAAAACTAGAAAAGAGAATGCAGAAGACACTATAATTGCATATGTGAAAAATTATTCAATGACAATGGGATGTATGGCAAGTTATTTTAATTGCTGAGTTTAAATGATGTAAAGGATACCCAGACAACAAGGATGGCTGTCATCTAAGAGAAAAATGCACACAGTTAAAGACACCTTCTTAAAATGTTAAAGCTACCTTTTTAACATACATATCTGATAAATTATATACACACAGGCAGTGTAATCTAGCAGGAATGGCTCACAGGCATTTTCTAAAGGCAAAACCCTGTCATTGTGAAAGGATTTATTAGTAATTATAAATGAAATCATGATTATCAAAGTTAAGTGCCTGGAAGCATTTTGCCAAAATCATTTACCTCTGGACTAAAGCTCCAACAGACAAAGAAAGACCAATTAATTTTCTCATGGTAGGATTTCAGTTTAAATTCAGAAGGCAACTTATATCCATTGGGGTTTTGGGTTTTTTTAAAAGGCATGAGGTATCCATTCAATTGATTTTAGGACAAATGTATTTGTATTACTACACCTTTAATCAAGACTTTAGAGGAACTCACTGTGAAGCAGAAGAAAAACAGTGCTTCTGCTGAGAGCAACACAATGGTTCCCCAGCAGAAGCTCACAGGAGTAAGATAAATGTTTGTAGCCCCTCCAATAAGCAAAATTACTTACTGCACTCCGAATGTGAGAACAGTGATGTATGACAAACAAGGAGCTCAGCCCGCCAGAAACTTTGTGTTTGTCGTTCCAAAAAAGGTTAGAAGCCACTAAATTAGAGTACATTACAAGAGACAGTGTGGAACAAAAACCAGATATTGCAAGAGCACAAAGAATGAAAAAGAAAACCACAGCCCCCCCTGACCAGCATCCTAGGAAGGAGTACTCCCAACAGTCAGAGGTTATCTTGCTAGATCAGGTGGCTTTGGGGACCACAAGCTCATCTCCACCAGCAGTCTGTGTTACCATCCCTGTAAGCCCAACGGCTAAGGTGTGAGAGAGAGTGTCTTAGGAAGGGGTTAAGAAATCCAAGAGCTCAGCAGGGCCATGCACACTGTCACTGCCCTCAGTTTAAAGGCAGAGCCGGGGAGCAATTGAGCAGTTTGCTCAGTCAGGGCAGGCAGCACTGTCAGGTAACAAACCCTGATGCTGTGCACAGCAAGCTGTGCCTTGCTCACAATCATATCCTGCTTTTCTTTGGTGCCAGCAGAAGGAAAACACTACACCAAACAGTGGGAGATATCCCTCAAATCTTCATGATATACAAAGCCTGAAGGAATGCGCATTACAGAAAGATTTAGTTTGCTGGCATGAAATCAAACGTATAAATCCAAGATTATTCACAAAGATCAAGGCAGTCTTCAAAGAAGCCAGAAATCCAGGGGGAAGCAAAGTATTTCCAAGTAGTTCCCCTTTTCTCACACAAGCCAGGGAATCTCAGCGAGAGTGTTATAAATAATGGACTTTATTTTCATTCTTTGCATATACTCTTGCTGATGCAGTGCCTAGTGTCATCTGGAGATGCAAGCTGATAGAGAGCCATTTTTGGATACTCAAAGACACCTTAAAAGGGACTTTTTCTTGAAATAAGAGTGTTTGATTTCTGAAACACAAACTACTGTAATCTACTAATTGCTTTACATAGCCTATAAGTATTAGAGCACTTCTAAGAAAAATCAGATTTGTGATAATAAAAAGCCTCTGTAAACTAACAAGGAAAGGCATTTCAGGATGCAGTGACTGAAGACAGAATATTCAAATTAAGGCACCTAGTTAAACATCAAAGTAATCAGCCATTGACAAAAGTATCCTTGTACAGAAAGAGTCACATTTATTTGATGTCTTCAAAGTAAGCCCAGACAATTCTGGTCAAACATATATATATATGATCATGCTTAAGCCACAGTTAATAGTTAGGTGTTGAAATCAGCACTAATGGAAACAGCCCTTTCTCACACATTTATTGTGAGTTGTTCTACTCCCAGCAAGATCAAAGACAATTTACTGAATTGAAAGCAGGTGCATAGTGGAAGTGCTGGTTACACTAAGAGGCCTATCTCAGCAAAGTTTGGCTTAAGTTGACAAAATACAACACAGCAGAGGACAGGATCACTGCCTGCAAACACACTTGAAGAGAGGGAGCTGCAAGAAATGCATTTAAACCATAGGATTATCTTGGTGCAGAAATGAGATAAACCAACCACAAACTCTTCTTGGCTGCAGGTCAGAGAAATCCAAGTATGAAATAGCTGTGGTAAGGAGCAGCTTCCAAGTGGGGTAAGCCAAAGAGAAGAAAGTAGATAAAGAGAGAACCCAAGAGTTCACAGAAAGGGCTCCTGGCCTCATGTTGATGCCTCAGGAGCAGGGAGTCTTCCCTGTGACTCAGGCTTGGAAAATCAGGCTATCTTTCCAGGTCTAAGCTTATACACAGAGTTAAATAACTCGGTAACAGGTTGCGACTGGATGAGAAGAATTTACATGTTTTGGGGCAGGTTTCCTGTGTATTTCTAAAACATGAAAGTTTTTATTTTCTTTAGACACAAAGATAACTTCTGCTTTTCATCGGTTCTCCTACAGTGCGAGGGAACACACAGCAGGAGTAAAACATTGCAAGAAGAGAGAATTTAGGATCTAATCTAGTGTAACATGTGCAGTCAGACAGGACAGCATGAGAAGCTCTACACTCCACCACCAGAGGTGAACCTCACAGATGTTCCACTGTCAAGATCATTCAGCTTTTATCAACAGAGGGAGGAAGAACTAACAGGCAGTGAAGAATCGACATCAAAGTGCAAGAGATTCAAAGAGCAGCAATGCTCTGCACCAGGCTCTTGAGTTATCATTCAGTCTCAAAGTATGAAGTATTTATTCTTCCTTCTACAAACCTGATCCACAGGCCCTGGATTCAGCCACCCTTTCTGCAGCATACTGAAGTCAGTAATCATGAAAGTTAAAGCTGAAGTCACATCTACTGTTGGAGCTGCTCTTCCTCACTTTTCTCAGAAGCAGTTTACCATAAAACCATCAAAACACAAATACCAGGAGTCAGGAGAGCTGGCTTACCCGCCTGACAGTTTGCCCCAAGCAAAAGTCATAAGCTTTCCATAACCACTTCATTGTCTCCAATGCCCTCACTCATCCCTCTGTACACAAAGCTTCCCCTCTTTGGAAAGTGTAGAGACTCTTCTGTGCTCAGAACTGTAATGTAAAAAAAAAATCGTATGTTAATGATATTTAAACTGATTTAATGAAACAGTTTTAATTCCACCCTTCCTTCCTCCCAACTCCACCCTCTCCTTCAAGAGGGAAATTTGTTTTGGTTAATATGGAGGGAAAAAAACAAGCTAAAAATAGCCTCCTTTTGCCTTAAAAAAGTTAAAGCTATGAATAAACAGCCTGAAACAGGAATGCAATTTATCTGCCCACCAAATTCCTGCACTGTTTTCTTGTTCAACTTTCCAAAACATTTTTATAAGGATCAAACACACAGATCTGCAGAGCCAGCGGTATCCCAGAACTGCCTGCTTCCATGCTAATAACTGGTTTTGGCATGAGGAGGAATGGTCTGAGACTGGATGAACCAAAGATATAATCTAGGACCGTTAAGTACTAGAATATTTGAGCAAATCTCCTGGCATCAGAGGAATCAGTATGAAAAAAAATTGAGAAAAATCCACCAAGAGAACAGAAAAGCCTTTCTCGTTTCCCTTTAACTGTGCAACAGACAAACTGCATTATCTCCTAAAAGTCTACCTTGCCAGTAAAAAGCACTCACACTGTTATCCCTGTCTTAGACCCAAGTCACATCTGTCCCTGACAACAACAGCTGTCAACACTGAAAGAGCAGGGTGATCAACCAGCCTTTTCACCCTGGGCTGGAAGCCAAAGCGAGGGTGGCTTATGTATTTGCAGTACAAAACCAAACAAACTTATTTTTTCTTTATTCTGTTCCCTGTGCTATGCCATTAGCAAGCAAGCTGATCAGCCCCAGGGAGTATCCTTACAATCTGAATATTTGAATTCAAACTTAATTTTCAAACTGAATATTTGAATTCAAACTTATTTCTCTTCCACTGTATCACGAGCAAGCTCCAGGTAATGCCATAGATGTCACGTGTACTATCCTACCAATGCAGACAGAAGCCTCTTGGCAGTGCCTTTCATTCCCCGTTCCCCATAGCATGAGGCATCAGAGTATGCTGCCCTAGAGTGCCACAGACACTGCTATGATACCTGATAGGAGTTACTTAGAAAAGGAAACCACCTCCCTCCTCTTACAGCAGATGAGCCCTCTGGAAGGAGAAAGGAAATGTCTCACTTTCATCTCAGAGTTCAGAGGGAATGTTTTATAGCTGTCAATCCTATCAAGATCTTACTCATTCACACACCAGAGACAGAAACTGTTCTCAGGTAGTATGAACTATGAACTCAAGACCATGAAATAGCCAGGTTCTGAAAGGGAATTTGCCTGGTGACATTTGGAAAGCAAGGTGAAAGACTTTACTATGAGCCTAAAGTAAATACTGAAAGCCAACATGCAACAGGCAGGCCAGAGGAGTTAAGCAGATGAGGCTGAACAATGCAAAGCCACATGAGGAACACAGTAGCACCTGCTAGTAAAATCCCAGGTGAGGAGCGTGAACCTAAGCTAACATATGGTGTCCCAGGCCCAAGCAAGCACTTTCAGTCAGAGAGGTGAGATATCCGCAGTGATCAGAGTGGGATCTCACACCTGCACATCATGGTGTGCAACACACTGCCATAATAATATACAGCCCTGTGCTCCCCATCCATATGCAGTGCTCATCATCTCACCTTGACTGCTAAAAAGACTTCAGGGATACTATTTAGGCTGTGCAGAAATATTAGAGAAAGACATCCTGGTTACAAACTATGTTACCTCTTAAACCACTCTACTGGAGCATTCACTGGCTCTATGTTTACCCTCAGTTCCGATTCAAGGTGAAAAGTATCCTTTAAAAGACAGGAAACTAGCACAGAGGCTACATCATACTACTGAATTCTCAGAGGAAATTCACGGAGCTGAAACTGGACTTGCAGAGCTCTAAGTTAGCTACCAGACCATTCTCCTTCCAACAGACATCTGCCAGCATTCATTTGTGCAGCTTGTCCAGAAAGTCTGATGGCTCAACCAAAGAACAATGAAATGAGAGCAAAATGTCCAGGGTGATGTGGGTTAAGAAAGCAAATGCATCAGCAGGGCTACCTGTATCCACTCGGCATCCAGCATTGCACCAGGACTGACCTGCTCTGCATAGAGCCCTGCTCAAGAAAGTACAACTGCAGAGTTCTGCCTTCCAAAGGATGCAGTAGCAAAATGCTGTGGTACACAAAGGCCTTTGACATCACTCATCTGGCAACCTCATCCCTCTATTGTCAGTCATTTTTAACTGGAGGTGGCTTCTCCAGTTTCAAGAGGGATTCAACTTTCCCAAGGCACTGTAAAGATTGAGAAGGAAATGGACACTGACTCAAGAGAAATAGAAAACAGGCAACATGTGTGAAAACAATCCTGCTTTTGATTAAAAGCAAAAAAAGCCCCAACATTTAGAAGAAACCAGCCTGGAGTGTTTCTTAGCAGAAACACAAAGTCCCAGGTTCCTCTACAGCACTCAGCTCAGTGTATCTCAGACTGTGCATACACTCACCTCCCTCAACGGCACCCCTTTACAGCAACTCTCTTAAGAAAACACACACAATCACTGCAGATGACTCGTCATTGTATTTGATGATATATCAAATACTAATTGATATAAACCAGAATGTATTTGCCTCTGCCTACTGGCAGAGCCAGTAGGTTCTGCCAATTATCTGTCCATGAACCAAGAAGCTGCTCCTCTGAGCAGTGTCTCCTTCATCCGATACACTAGCACCAATTGTTTTGAACTTGGGTGCAGAGAAAGGAGTGTTCTCTGAGTTAAGAGAGCAGAGTTCAAAGAGTTAAGAAATCTTGCTTGCAATTATCAGGAAGAACGGTGGTAATGTAAGGTACAACCATGGCCCTGATCAATATTCCTAATACAGAAAGTATGCATCTCAGTGCATATCTGCAGCACTGGAAGCAGTCTTCCAGCTGAGCAGCTGTTTTTTCCTTCAACTCAGCCTCACTTTTAACTACTCTTGATTAAAACGATTACTTTCACTCAATATTCAGTTTCTGACAGGTAATATTCTCTACATATGTTGCAAGCTGGCTCCATGCTTACAGGCAAAACACAAGAGCTCCCTAGAAGCAACTTTTCTTATTTTGTAAGTCATGTATAATTTACACATCTGCAATATTGACACAGGCTAGAAATATACATCGTACCAAAATTGTTTCCTAAAAGCTTTCAACAGAATCAAGGGCATTTTTCTCTAAGGCATTGGTTCCTCTTGTTATTGCCATTAGTTATCAGGAGAATCCATTACCTGAGTAAAATTAATTCCTGAACACTCAACCTCATAATCCAAAATCTAGACCATGTCAACATTCAATGCCATTTAACCATACAAGTGTCTGACAGCCCCTTAAGCACTCATAAGGCTTTTTGTCCATTTAGTCCTCAAGTTTTCATCAAAACAAACACTTATATATGCATAGATGTGCTCCAATCTTTCTAGTCTTGCAGATGGATTCCACACAGGACATACACAACTCTTCCAATTCTGAAGACAACTCCATTTTTCCAATCAGGTAAATATTGTCTAAATTGGCTGAAAACTGGAGTTGGCCTTGAAAGCAATTGTTATCATTGTTATGCAAAATACAAAAATCACTCGAGTCTGTTTTACTGAGTTATTAGCAGAGAGAATTATTGACAAAAGTATCACAGGCAAATTATATGTTATATGGACATTCAGAGATAACTGGCTGTATTAGGGAAGCATTTTCTTCAGTTCATTTTCTTCAGGTGGAAACTAAAAGGGGAAATGAGGATTTTCAAGAGTTTTCATGCGGTTTCGAAATAGCATTGAATTAGGTAGCTCTCCTGCACTGCAGAGAAAATTCCATTATCTCATTTTAAGAGTATATGTCTAGGTACAGACTCAGGAGCACTCCAGCACTGAGTCACCCTCTCTTTTCACCTGCCATGACTATGACTAGATGTCACACAGGTATGATGTGTTTCTGGCACTCTGAACAAGTTTAATCTTCTTTGCTCAAGCAGTACTTTTTTCCATTTTTTATTTAAATAATTTTTTCTTTCTGAAGCTATTCTCAGGAACAAAATATTTTGTCCAATGCTCATCTTGGCTATTGGATGAATAACCAGAACATTCATCCAAAGTACACAGTCTTTGATCATCTCCCTCACAAGGTACGCAACTGGCCAGAAGAATTTGCAGCTATGAGCTTTGAATATGAAGTCTGGGGGGATGAGAAGCGTATGTATGCATTTGGCCTGGGATTAATAAATCAAAGCTTATTGCAGTAGCAAGTGAACTGACAAAGTATAAATAGAGAAACACATAATTATCACAGATTACAGTTAACAAATCCTCACTGGAGAAAACAGAGCATGTGTAGGAGAAACTCACTGTAACTGGAAGTTTTGCAGATGACACAGAAGATGCAATTGGAAGGAGCTCTTGATCTCCCACAGCAGTAAGAGCTGGACCCTTCAGTGATGCCACTGCAAGACACAAACCAACAGATTCATAAGTAAAACAGGCAGGTGGTCATCAGGAGTCACTTCAGGAACAACTTCTTCAATCCAGTATTACTGATCCCACAATCCTCTTCACCTCATCTCTGTACTTCCCCACACACTCTTTGGCGTTTGGTATTAAAATGATACTTGGATCACCAAATAAACCAAATACTGCAGAAAATCTCTTCTTGCACATTTTGAATACAGAATTTTTTTAAAATTTAAAAACACATTAAAAAGAGGTGACTTTGTCATTGACTCCACTTACAAACTGGCAATGTGAGAGGGAACGTGCAATGGAAAGAGAATAAGGCACATTGGGCATGCAGAGAAAAGTCCAGGTAAAGTGTGTCTACAGAACAGCAAGCTGTGACTTCTAGTCCACCAGCAGCTAAAGAGAAATTGGTAAATACTTCGAAACATTCAAGTTTCTGAGGCTGAAAAATGCCAAGAAAACAAGCTTAGTGAAGCAGTTTATGCAACAAATACCCACAAATAAAAAGCATCTTCTGCTGAGAGTGGTAAAACTTCACCAAATTATGCTGCACAGGGAAAAGTGAGTTCACGGCTATATTCAAATGCATAGAAACATATTTGAATGCATAATCAGCCAATGCATAACAGGTTAGATCTACCTACAAAAGAAGCAGTAAGGTCAGGGCTGTAGACAAAACCTTCTGAGAAGAACAATTCCTTTCTTTACCATGGAAGCTTTATAGTTGATAATGAATTGTACCAATTGTGTTTTGTGCCACAAGATTTTTGCTAGTGTATATACTTTCTCAGCATTAAGTTTAGAACTGCAGATAGATTTTATAGTTAAGCACAGTGGAATGATCCCCAGCATAGATTAGATAGGGTTAAAAAGCCAGCCTCTAAAAAGGAACTGTTCCATCATTACTGACCACACACAACCAAGACTGTGCTTTATCTACCCATTTGAAAGACATTTAGTCAGGAGATCAACAGATCTACAGACAGCAGACAACCTCCAAACAGTGCCTGGCTTGCCATAGTTTAACTCCTACCTTTTTTTGCTGTTGTTTGTCTGGGATTTTTAATCTTGTTATTTCAGGTGTTTAATGACACTAATTTCCAGATGGTCTAGAAATCTAACACACCAGCAAGCAGGCTACAACCCTGCTACACGCAGGAGTGTCACTGTCTGATATTTTACTGTTATATAAATCAAGCTGGCCCCCAAAGAGGCATCAGCAATCCATTCACTAAGCATTGCTTCATGTTGATCTTTCTAAAAAAAAGAACTTATGGAAGTTTTAAGTGTTTCTCGAGAAGAACAAGATGCCTGATGATTTTTCAATTTGTTTTTTTTTTCCTAAACTTGACAAATACCAGGAACATCACCTTTTAAGGGAAAAGTCATCTGAAAGCAAAATCCTGCTTTTAAGCCAGAGTGACTCATAATAGGAAAGATTCTTCCTATAAAAACAAACTCAATCATGAAGTAAGAATAAGCTAGAAGCTCTAGTAATAACAATTCAAACAAATCCTTTTTTCTCCATGACTTTTGTGGACTGATATTGGCCAGTTCAAGCAGGTGATCTTGGCAGCTGAAAAAAGAAAACAAGTTCAACCGATGACTGGCCTGACTCAGCACTATCATTCATTTGCATCCCTAGAAAATATAGTAAACACAAGCTCAGATGCACAGGAACACACTGCATGCCTTATCTTTTCTACAGGAGAGCAGGAGGAAGTCTGTATCTACACTGCAGTCACCCATGCTTTCAACAGAGCTGAGGAGCAGCTCAAGAGATAAGGCAGAGAAGATGCAGGAGCATGCACACAACACTGCCTACAGCAAGCCTGGGTAGTTGTGTACAGCCCAGTACTACCATATCTTCATCATGCCTATTAAACAACATTAATGAAGCCTCGTGAGACAGGGCTGATCAGATTGCAGCTCTGACTCCTCAAACACAGGTGCTCGCTGCCATCATAAGAGGCAGCATTATACTAATGAGAGGACATCACCTCCGTGGGCTGCATCTAAATCTACTCCTCAAGTCCAGAAGATATCCAAAATCCTCCTCTTTGAGGAGTATTGCAGCCATTGCACAGCTTTACCTTGACCCATTCAACATGTGAGCCCAGGCAACTAAATTTTCAGCAAAGAAAGTGGTGACACCACCAGCAGAGAATCCAGGGCTCCACTTCCCTCTCCACAAATGACCTGCTGTATAACGCCAGGCAAACCTTTTGTCTGCTTGTGTCCCACCTTCGTTCTCAGGCTGGGGCTTTCTTCTGTCTCTTCTTTTACAAGATATCCATATAGTTATCATGTGTTGCTGAGCACAATGGGGCCTCTAAGCTTTAAGTGTAGTAACAGAAACCTTAGCTGCAGTGTAATTCCAACTAGAGCTACAAGGCCTCCCTCAAATCCAGCTGCTCCAGACATCCTGCTCCAGAGACCAGAGGCATGTTTTCAGTCTTTCTGTCCTGGCTTATGTCAAATGTTTCCAGGCTCTTTGGCATGTCCCACACCACCTGGAGTCCATCTAAAAAACTCCCTGACAACTCCCAACCATTTAAGAGAATTTTTTTTTTCAGGCTAACATCACAAATTCTTCGTGGGGGAAAAGTACAGCTTAACAAGAACAGGTGAATTGAGTCCTAATGTCAAATGGACATTAGGACTCAATTCCAAATTAGGATTTGCACAATCTTCCAGGCTGAACAACCCCAAAACCCCCAGCCTGTCCTCAAAGGTGAGACGCTCCAGGCCTCTGGTCATTTTTCTGGCCTTCCTCTGGACCTGTTCCAACAGGTCCACATCTTTCTGTGTTAGTGGCCCCCAGAGCTGGATGCAGGTAGAACCTCACTAGAGCAGAGCAGAGGAGAAGAAGCACCTCCCTGATGTGCTGGGCATGCTGCTGGATGCAATCCAGCAGGATACACTTGGTTTTCTGGCATGTAAGCAGACATTGCTAGGTCATATTCCTTTTTTTCATCCACCAATACCCTGCCAAGCCCTTCTTCTTAGAGCTGCTCTCAACCCACTGTTGCCCAGTCTGTATTTGTGCTTGGGATTGCCTCTGCCCAGGTGCAGGACCTTGTGCTTGGCCTTGAACTCCATGAAGTTTGCACGGGTCCATCTCTCCAGCTGGTCCCTATCCAATGAGTGATCCAGCCATCAAATTCATTTTTCTCCATTTTAGAGACAAGGATGTTATGTGAGACACTACCAAATGCTCTGCACAAGTCTAGATAGATGACATCAGTCACCCTTCCCTCATCTACAACCTCTGTAACACTACCATAGAAGACCACCAGATTTGTCAGGCACAATTTGCCCTTAGTGAAGCCATGTTGGTTGTCACCAGTCATCTCCTTATTTTCCATGCACGTCATCACAGTTTCCAGGAGAATCTGCTCCATGATTTTGCAAAGCACAAAGGTCAGAAACTTACCGTCTTGGATTTTTTGAAGGCAAAGAGTGGACATGGCAGTAAACACTTGGTACCATGATGTGCTAATATTGCCTGGGTTTGCATTCATCTGAGCTCAATCAACAATTTTTTTCTTCCCCTTAAACCAGAAAATAGCTTCATCCTTCCTATTCTGAGGCAACACCCAAACTGCGATAAATTCCAAACTGCAGTCATTTGGGCAGCAATCCTAAGAAATAGAATCATTATCAACAGTCATCATCAATAGCGTTCAATGTTGATCCTAAAAAGGCTTTGCTGTGTGGGTCTTCCCATGAGGCCTTACTATGTGATCTCTTTTTGCCAGCTGTCACAGACACTCAGATTTTAACAGGGACAACAGAGAAATGCTCCAGTTTGTGTCACAACAGCACACAGGACATATATGTGTAGCACAACTGCCTTGCCATGAAGAGAACACAGAGAAATTGCCAGCACCACACAGATTAGGCACAGTCACCTACACCAGGGGCATGGGACCTTTTTCAGTCTCTGCTCTGCTTTCAACTACTGCAGCTAATTCAGATAATTTACTGACTGAACTCTTTCAGAGGCACACAGTGCCCATACCAAAAGAAAAATTTAAAAAAAAAAATCTATTCTCTGAAGTTCTAATAAATACAAGAGGCTGTGGAAAATATATTTTAAAGCAGACAAGAGTACTGGTTGCTCTTGTTTTTAAGAGGAAAAATACCAAAAAGATTCTTCTTGTCATCAAGATTCTTCTTCGTACCATCACCTAGGGGTCTCCTACCCACCCCTGCTGTTTTATTTATAAGTTTTTAAAATTAAGGTAACATTGTATTTTTTGCCCACATGGCCTCCCCTCAAACAGAAGTCCACTTGACAACTTGCAATCAATCATTTGAAATCTATTCCTTCAACTTCTATTGCTTGATGCAAGACATCCTCACGTTGTCAGGAAAAACTACTCTCCTGCCATACCCATAGCCATCACCATGTACTCAAGCCCCAGCAAATCTGCCAGACAAGCTATAACCAGCTGGTATCCTATATATATTATATATATAAAACATAGGGGAATATATAAATAGTTATTCCCTTCCCACTCCTATTTTAGGATTTCCTGAACTATATGCTATTCTTATCCTCCCTTAGATCAGCATCAACCCTGACAACCATATTTCTGCAATATTAGTTCATTCCTGTCTCTGGAAGCCACTGGATTGATTTTACTTTCTGGAGTTATTCTTGACATAGTCCAGGATACGGAACTGCAGCCCATTTATGTATCAGCTCTTAAACTGATGAGCACGTGTAACTTCTATTAGAGTTAGTGCAAACAGCAGATTGCCACTCAGGCACTCTGCTTCAAACATCCACTTGTACTCTGCATCCCTCCTGTGAGCCTGAAAAAGGCTTTGTTAAATATTTGCATTCTGTGTTTCTGCTTGCTAAGTCATCTGTGCTCAGCACTTAGCACTGATAGCTGCAAGAACTGTGATCCTGCTTTGGCTGTTCCCAAGCCTGAGCCTAACTGGTAACAAAGTCTGTTCTTCCCACGCCAAGGAGCTTTCACTTTTATGACTGTTGTTCCCAAATACAGAGCAAAAGCTGAGGCTTCCATAACCTGGGCATTCTAGAGAGAATCAGCAACACAAACAACCCATCCTTTGGGAAGGATGAGAGCGTCCCTGTGCAGTCTAGGGCAGTTACTCCTCAAAGCAGGTAAACAAAAGAGGCAACACAGGCAACTCTTTAAGGTGTCTCTGCATCAATCACTGCTTTCCTTCATGTAACTCTCAAGGTCTGCCTTTGTATCTACTGTTTCTAGATCCCAAGATGATCTCTGCAGGATATGCTACATGTCACCAGAGAGCACAGAAGCAGCTCCCATGACACCCTTCTGTATCTGTCAAAAAGAAAAGGCTTCCTGATGTTGACTCTACATTCATAATTAAGATAAATTATTAGTGCAGGTCATAACAATAAATACTTTCAAAATTCATAATTAACTCAAACTTATTGTAAGTTTGTATGGTTATGAAACCATAATTAAGGTCTGCAACTTTAAACTTGGTTTCCACTTTTAGCTGCTATGCCTAAAAAAAGGGCTGATTCTCCCTGATTAGTAACTATAAAAGATACAGATGTTTACATTAAAATATCCCATACACTAAAGGTCAGTGTGCAGATTTGTTAAGGAAGATACACCACCATTCATTTACCTAAGAAAACATGCAATAAATGATATATTTATTCAAGTTTCATTTTTTCTCATTTTAGATGTAGATTTACTTTTTATTATACCTGGGGTGGGTTGTTTGTTTTTATTATTATTATTATTTGTTTTTTGTTTTGCTGTGATTTTTTTATTTACTTAACTTTCACTGTCCTTGGAAGAAAACTGCTGTTAAGGGAACTTTCCTGTCTGACTGTCCAGAATCCACTGTCACACTCACACCACTCCAGACTTTCACTGCTGGGACCAAAGTCCCTTCACAGTGGGCAGCAGAAGGTCACAGCCCCTTGCCTGTGGCTTCCATGATGTTCCCTACCCAGACCACAACCTGCGGCTCCCAATGCAGCTACACTTCCAGCTACTTGGGTGTCTACACCTGAACAAGAGAAGAAAGCAGGTTTAAAATTGCATTTAAAATTGTTTCTAAAGGAGTATTATCTATAATGAAAGAAAGTAAGGAAATATGACTGCTTCAACCAAAAATAGAATATCTCACTATCCTTCATTTAGGCTTTCCTGAATCCCTCCCTGACACAAGCTATATATGACATTCTCAACTCCCAATCAGTCTCACAACCTCACAAGCTACCTGTCATGGAACAGCTTCTGCTGTAGAACTTCAATGACAAATATTCTCCCTACACCTGCAGAATAGCTTATTGCTCTCACAGGTTATCCTGGCACTGCAGTGAACTCTTTTTCCAGACGATTAGGCCATTGATTTCCTGTGGTTCAAGCACTTTCATTTTCCTTTAAAGCCCTAGCCAAACCTGCACTAGCAAATATTTCTTAATTTAGATGCTATTAAATGGTTAGGGAAAGTTTAAATCTCAACCTGATTTGTCATTATTTCAAATTTACCATTGAAGAGGCTTCTTTTCAGGGAATACATTTAATTGCATATCTATGATTATATGCAAACAGTAACAGCACTGTTTCAATGCCTTGATTCCAATACTCGTCCAGATTCTTAAAACTGTTCCAGGGCTTTGGGAAACATAGGGCATTAAAAAAAATATGACAGGTACTTAGCTCCTGAAATATATTCCCAGTGAACATAGCCAACTGTAAGCCTTTAAACAGAGATCAAAGGTATTTTCTAAAGGAAATATGCCAATTCCCAAAGAGCTGATACATCTCTTACAGCATCCCAGTATTACACACACTTGTCTCTCTGTCATCCCTATAAGCATAAGGGCTATTCTTCCCGTGCTGCTATTGGTATGGACCTGAGACACCACGAGGATAGCAAAACCAAGTGCAGGACCCTCCCCACTCCCCAAGCTCCCTCTGAGCAAGGGGAGTGCAGCACTGCCTGAGCTCACTGATAGTTTACTAGCCAGGTCTGGGGTCACACTACACTCCTTCAGAGGTGTTTGGGGCATGACAGTGACTCACGGCAACATTCAAGCTGTCCTGAGATCATTCACAACACTTGACATAGTGCAGGAAGACAGAAGTGACCTTCCCAAGGCATCTGCTGCACACTGGGTACTGAACCAAGTGCCATCATGCTCCCAGTGAATACCCAGCTCCTGCAGATATGCCCTGAGCAAACATTTAGAAGCACCTGTGCAGGAACATGGCAGACAGGAAAACAGCCAATGGAGGCAAAGGAAATTTTGGTGGTAACAACAAGAGTTTACACATCACTTAATTTCCTACCTCAACCAATGAATAAAGGACATGACATTCTGACTCTTCTAGTATTGGAATATCTGCAAAATATTCATTTGTTTTGGCGGAAGGGGGGAATTATTCTTATTCAGCTTATTCTTTTAAGCTAGTGACTTAAAACAACTGCTACTTATGCTGTGGGTACATCAAGACACACATTTCCCCCCACCAAAAAATCTCCAAAACAGTAATTTACATCATAAAAATTTTACCACAGTACTTCCAGGGAGAAGACACACCTCTCCTAGCCTCTCCTTTTGCGGTAACTTTAAGTTACCACAAACACATTCATAGTTTTAAGGCAAGTTCTGATCTTTAGCTCTCCCGAATCAACCATCCAAAACACACACCCCAAATGAGTTTTCCATCTCGGATTGCAGCACTTCCTCTGCTCTGCTCCTCCATCTGGCCACAGAGTAGCTGGCTGTGCCCCAGGCCCCCGTGCTGGCAGAGCAGTGATAGCCCGTCAGCCAGCCATTACAAATAACATTCCTGGCCGGGCCACAGCCGCTGCAGCAGTGGCAGGCACTCCTGGCCAGGGAAGAGCTGCTGGGCAGCAATTTCAGAGCGCTGGGGTTTGGCAACAGTGCAAGCACTGGATGTGACCCACTCAGTGGGGGAAGTACAGCACAGGTCCATGCGAGCCAGGACAGCAGCATTCACATTGTCCAAAGAGGAACACCCTCAAACACACCAGTATCAGAACCAGGGACAAGATGAGAGACTTATTATAGAATGACTGCACTGAATATATTGACAATTTTTGATCTACACAGGAATCAAATTATCACCTTCGGACAGAATCAAATACAGTTTATAACTCACACTTACCTGCACAGTTTAGAAAGCATCTAAATCAGTAATTAGGCACCAAGTTTCTATACCAAAGATACTAAGAAACTATACATGTTTCTGGTACCCCAAACATCTTCCCTCTGGAGAATGATTCAAGAAACAGATTTAAGGGAATCCTTACCACCACTAGGCCTCAGGAAAACCAAATCCACCTCATCAAAAATCAGCATTACTTTCCGTGTTTGCTTTAAGTTTCGCTGTAGAAATGTAGGCTGGCATAAACTACTCCAAATACATTGAAATATTTTACACTCTGTCAGGAGATCTTACCTGGGTCCGGAATCAATGACTTTAAATTATTTAATGGTTTCCAAAAGTTTGCGCTGAATCAGTTACCGCAATGCCACATTGCACCATGTTAGTTAAAGAAACTTGACAGCAGATGCAGTTCTTCACCTCATGACCTGATCCCTATTACACAGGCAAAGCAGTTCACAACAGAGCTGAAGTTTCACTTCTCTGCCCCTCAGTTCTCACACATTATAGAGTCAACACTTCAACTTATTGGTCCATCTTGCAACCAAGATCTGCCCTTCAAATCCACTTATGAACAATACCCCTCTACTACATCTACCTCAGGAAGTTTCTGGAGTTTTTCGAGGCAGACTGGCCAGGACAGCATACAAGCAATTGCTTGCATATAGATCAAAAAATGGGGGGAAATAGGAAAAAAGTATATACCATATATACATAAAAATCTATATTAAAGAAAATAAAAGCTCCACACAAGTCTATGATGAGACAGAGAGCCGAATGTGAAGCTTCAGGAATTCATAGAAGGCAAACAAGTATCCATCCCAAAAAAACCAAATTTAAAGTACTTTTCCTTTAGTTGTCCTTCTGTCTGGCCATTTGCTACAATCACACAAGAGTTGGCAAAGTAGATAAAATGCTACAGGTGGAGATTAAACTTGCAGGGATAACAGCTGTTCACTGGCCACTAGTAGCCTTACAGCATTACAGCTAACCAGCATATTTCTTGTTAGAATCACACCAGGCCCACAAGTCAGTAACAATGATGATGTCTTATCTTTGCCTCTCCCCAGCAGCTTCTGCCATCTGCCTTTGCTATTTTGACTCACCTTCAGCCTGGCACAGTCTAAAACTACTCTCTAGTTTATACTTCATACACGCATGTTGTTGTTCCCTCTGTACAGCTCATGCTGCACTCAATGCTTGACTGATGCCCATCCTTTACTACACTAGAATGCATTAATCTACTGAAAACATATATTTAATTTGCAACTATAAGAAATGCTGCTGTCTACTGTCTACACTAAGACTACACTAAAGAAATATGCTGTGGCTGTATCAAAACCTTGTATCACTTAAGATATAAGTATACTCCTGCTTTGAAGATAACATCCTCTCACTTCTAATCTGCTTCAACATTAGGCAGTTCATGGGAGGATAAAGCAGAAAGATGATACCTCACAGCGGGATGGGAACAAAAGCTGAAAGTCAGCCACAGGAAGTCAAGCAAATTCTGGACCTGTCTGGAAATAATTCCTCATTACAGGACAGGTTGTGAAGTATTAAATGATCGTGTTCTACAGAGCAGGAGAGAGGCTTAAGAAACAACACTCAAACTCAGAAATACAAGTTGGTTTTTTCCTTGCAACTGGTCCATGATACACCAATACCATAATATTCCCAACACTAAGCCAGGTACAGGATTTCATCTCCAATGAACACAAATCCAGCCAGCAGTTTTACACCACCTCCTTTCCAGACATTAATCTCCCAATGCAGGCGATGCGTATCAGCTCGTATGAAAGTCCCTCCAGTTCCATGAAGCAAGGTCAGTTGATACTGATTAATGATCTGGCTCAACATATCCAAGGAACTGATGCACTCATTAGTTATCCTAAACAGCAGGATATTACAGTAAATTATGACAGCTGCTGTGTGTAGCTTTTCAAACCTATTTTCTATGCCTTCAAATACAGCTAGCATTGGAGGTGTCCTTTACAGAGAAAAAAAAACATATATAGATCAGCACTCTGTACAGAGTCCAGCAGTCTGTGATACTTGCCAGCATTTACAAAGCAGTGATGCACACAGTGTAAAGCCTTTGCAAATACCAATCCACATGGAGTGCCTTCAGTAAAACTAGACACTTAAAAAGTGCAAAAAACACTCTCTTCTCCTTATTTTCCCCAAAGTAAAGCCTGGCATCCTCCCAGCCTCCTCTATGAACCCCTCAGCTCTCCTTTCTACCTTTATAATGTTTATAATTTCTCTTACTTTTAAAAAGCATGTGAATAGAGGCATAGCTTGAATTCATGAGAAGAAAACAATATTTTCCTACACCTTCTAAAATCTCTCAAAATCTAAATTTTTAAAGACATTCTCTTATGTCCCCTCTATATAAATACGTCTTCACAGACCTCACAGATTTCATTCCACCTGGCTGCTTCTTCCAGTCTCTCCCACACCCATGTTGCTGTAGTTAGCACAAAAGTTAGCAGAAGGCAACAGACAGGACAGGATAACTTGGGCCCTTTCACTTCCTGTACATTTGCACAATGTGCATTGTTCCTGCCTGCCTCAAAGACATCACAATTTAAACAGATGAGGCTGGGAGAAAAAAACTGTTTACCTCATTTATAGGTGTTCAGGAGACTAGGAACCTTACTCATGGGCACAGAAATTTATGGCAGAAGAACTGAACTCATACATCTCAATTCATTAGTATAACTCCAGTAACATCTTTCCTTTCAAGAGCAGTGTGTCCAGTCATTCCTCACCATGTAAGGTCAAGAAGGACTTTAGCTGCAGACAGATTTTTCTCTTATTCTCCCTGACCTGAGGAGAAGTGAGGATGTTTTCCTGGACTTCATTACTTGAATGCACATACATGAACAGTTACAGCAAATCAGCGCTAATGCAACAAACAAGGTATGTCCAAACAGGCATATCATACCTGTGATAACAGCTCTCTTGGGTATTCTAAGAAATAGCTTCACAAAAACATCCCAGACTCATTTCCCTGACTGTTTGCCTCATGAATTACTGGATTTGAATATATACCAATATATGGAAACTGAGGCACATATAAGAAAGAGGAATAGTGAAAGAAAATTCCTTCAAAACCCACTCCTCTCAGAAACTCCTTCAGTCGTGTCTGAAAGATAAAATAAACTAACAGTCTAAAGGTTCCATGGAGAAAAAAACACCAACCAACCAGGGAGACAGGGTGGGCAAGTGGGCAAAGTACACAGCAAAACAAGCTGAGAAAGTCCTGCTTTTATCCTCTCGTTGAGGCTATCTGAAGGGAGCCCAAGGCTGCTCCCTTTCCGAGAAGAAGCAGCAGGCAGTGAAAGAATAGGAGACAGAAGCCCACTGCCACCTTTTTATCATGCTGATGGAACGCAGCAGGAAGCTGGTCTCGCAGCTCAGGATAGCTCTTCTTATCCTGTGCTCTCATAGCTCAAAAACAACTTCACAAGACTTGTGCAGTGGTTCGTGCCACACATCCTAACCCCCTCTGTGAGAGCAACAGGCACTAAAGGCATAAATGCTGTGCTATATAGCTATGGCTCAAGGCAGCACGCTGCAAGGGAGAGGAAGTGATTCTAATTACAGCTCTGATCCCTTTGCTACTGCCTGCAAGAGAAGTAAAATTTAAGGAAATTGCTTAATCAGTGATGCCTTTGCCATGGTAGTCAAAAGTCACCCACTTTGTATTCTGGACTAGCCAGGTAGTGTAGCATATTCTTCATCTCCAGCAGCCTTTCAGCAACTCTAGATGGCCATAATTACATGTAAGCTTATACAGAGAACATGTCAATCAGTTTTGAAATGGGAATGAAGTTAGCAGATGATCAAACTTGAGTACAACTTCTGTAACCTCTAAGTGAGCATCTAACAAGACAGTGTAAAAACCATAATGCACTGCTTCAGATTATTTTCCTTTTCAGAGGCTTTGTCAGAGTAACAATCCTCATACACACGCCCTGAATCACCAGCTGGAGACGGAGACATTTTACATGCCTCGGTTCTACCCTCATGTCAACGACTCCAGTTTAGAAGTCAGAGCAGAGAGAGAACATCAAATAAATTCATCAAGATCTCATCTCTCACTTCCTAAACAGAATTATATTAGCAGCATCTGTCAGGGAATTAATACAAAAGCAAGCATTATTTTGGCCAATTTATCAAGTAACAAAGATACTTCCTGAAAAAAACCCTTCCATTTTCCTATTAGGTGCACCTATCTAACCACTGTGCTAATAATGGCATACAGGAATCTTTTCAACAAGAACCATCACAGGAATGAAGCAAAAGGGTTGCAATAGATACGAGAAATAGCCCTTTCAGAAAAGCATCAATATGTTTAAATAAAGATATTATCTTAGAGAGAGAAAATAAACTGCAGTATTTTCCTTCAGATAAAAAATAAGCAATGTTTAAACAAGGTAGTCATTTTGAACTGATGGAATCAGTCCAGCTACTGCAAAATAACATTTTCCTGAAAAAGCTTTCTGTTTCATAGCCATTGGTATTGTCCCAGAATAAGAACACTGGAAACTGGTACAGTTTGTAGCACTGAGAAAGCACAAGAGAAAGAGTAGCACATTTATAACACTCTGAGACAGCAAATGTTATATAGTCTGTTCAGTTCAGTACACACCCTCCTCCTCAATCATAGATGCAATCACCCCCACACATTATGGGACAGTCCCACAACCAGGCATGGGAATGCTGAACAGTATGGATGTGAGCTGCTGGATTCCACAAAATCCAGGCATTGTCTAAGAGAAGAAAGCACGCTTTACCCTCTGGTTCCCACTTCCTTTTTAAGGGGCATGGAACTTCTGTGGATCTTGCTACTGGGCACATTTTGTAGAGCATAAAGTAATTCCATTATAGATTTATCTTTTTCTTCTGCTAACACTTCCTTTGTAAAATCAGCAAGTAAAATTTCTGTAAGGTCAAAACTGGCTTTTCACCCTCTAGAGACCCAACTGGTCTTTTCAAACAGTTTAATAGCCTTTATCTCTTGAAAACATTTCAATTGTGCGGGTGACTCCTCTGATTGCCCTTGCATTATAAATATATCTGCAAGCCCTGCTGAGGCACACATTACACAGCATAGCCACCAAGCGACATTTTTCTGTTGAATATACAAAATTATAGGAGCACATGCTGAGAATATCATCTATCCTCTAATGCCTACAAACACTAAGGAGACCTTGAACCAGCTTGCAAAGTGGCCAGGCTTATTCTGTGACAATAACCATGCAGCTTTAGCCTTACTCCCCCCCGTGAGGTGTATCACAGACCATCTTCCAAGGCAGACATTCCATTCCTAACCATTCCATGAGTCTACATCCTACACAGAAGGGTGACTTCATTCAGGCCATGGTAAGTCTTTCAGACTCCACTCTCCATTAGATGTTTGCACTGGTCATATGGGGCCATTAAAGTGTGAGTGGGTCCTGCTCATCACTCCTTGGCTCTCCAGATGGCAAATGCAGGATAGGATAGGATAATAACGGATAGGAACCATGGGGCCTTGCCTGGTATGATTCTGCTGACTGTGTGCTGCTGTGGTAGCCATCAGTTCCTGGTGTTCTTCAGGCAACCCCACAACAGAAGGGTCCTCCAAAAGACTGCTCACTCAGCCTCCCTTACTGAACCCAGCTGAGCTCCCCTTCTGCCAAAACTCTCCAGTTTATACACTGGGCACAATGTTCCATGGTGTGGAATACCCTTTTGGTCAGCTCAGGTCACCTGTCCCGGTGTGGAATACCCCTTTGGTCAGCTCAGGTCACCTGTCCCAGTTGTGCTCCCTCCCAGCTTCTTCTGCAAACCTCCTCACCCATGCAAAGGAAGTCCTTGACTTAGGATAAACACGACTTAGCAAAAAACCAAAACATCCTTGTGTGTGTTACCAACACTATTCCCATTCCAAATCCACAACACAGCACTGTTACAGCTACTCAGAAGAAATTAACTCTACCCTAGCTGAAACCAGGACAGCAATAAGCATAACAAAAGGTAGGTTAAGAATCCCCAGTCAACATATGGACGAAAAAAAAAAAAAATTTTTTTACTAAGCATCATCAGTTATGCAGAAGTGCAAACAAGATATTTCCAATGGAGATTTTTCTGTAATTAGGTCCAACATCTCAGACAGCTCAGAATTATAGAAAATCCCTATCCACACCACTGGCACATTAGGGGCGGGATTTTGTGATCCAAGCAAACAATTTTTTAGGAGACCTACAGATGAGAAGCAGTACAAGATACTTTTACAGATTAGCATCCTGCTGAAGTCATTGTGCATGAAGTGCTCTGATTATATTACAAGGAAATATTTGTCCCCGCTGAAGATATTTTACTTGGTGGGGCTCTGATTTCCCCACACACACCTTAACAGACTGAAAAATACAAACCAGCTTCTTGCAAGCTTATTTGGATGTTGAGTATTTCAAGCTCTAGGTACCTCAAAACCTTAAATACAGCAAAACAAGTTGAATACTATCATCTCACTTCACTTTGCTGACTGCAGAAAAATATCCCAGAAACCCATTTCCTCACACAGCTAATTCATCTTCCCCGTGTGGGAAGAAACGAGTTTCCTCAGAGAACAGAACAGTGTGCCAGAGACAGCCACTGATGTACTGACTTTTAATGTTGATTTCATATATCTTGTTGGACTGAAGCCATGACAGAGGCATTTGTTATTCCCTCCCCTCCAAGCCTGCACTGAAACACAAACAAACAAGGTCTTCACCATAAGACCAGTAAAAAGCAGTTAGCTTATTTCCTTAAAGCAACATGAAGTACCACTACTTAATTCTTATTTTTAGAATGGAAACCTAGTTTTAAGTTTATGAGGATTTTTTAAATGGAACCTAATGGTACTACAACCTAATTCTTCCATATTCTATTTAGGACATTCAAGTAATCTTTCAAGTACTCCAGAGAACAATGCCCACCCCAAATTTCAGTGATAGAAGGTTCCTTTTAAAGTTGCACACATAATGCCACTTTGACTTTTGAGGTTAACTCAAGCTTTACAAATACAGCAGAGTGTCAAATACTGCTTTCATTAAGTACCAAAGTGTGAATGCTCCTATTTGCATTGTCCCCAAATGTCAATACTTCACTTGAAAAACAGTTGAAAAGTCAGCATAGCTTGTTTCTCTTTCCTGCTCTATAGCTACAAACAAGGTGGGAAAGTCAGAAACCTACTTGCTCTATAAATCAAAATGTCATAGGACCTGTCTTTTCTTTAAAATAGTGCCTAGCTGTATCTTTATTGTTAAAACACTTTTTANNNNACACTTTTGATAAGTCAAAGCTCTCACTGACCAAAACCAGCCATCTAGTAATGACTCTGTTTAAAAATTAGATAATATTACATACAGGACACAATATGATGAATCCATCTTCCTCCTAGTCCCCTTTTGCTTAAGCAGCACTCAAAATAGCAAAGGTGGGGGAGGGGAGAAGGTCACGGGGAAAATTAATTAAAGTGAAACTAAAATTAAAGTACTGAATGGGTGTCATTTCAGTCTGTATTCAAATGTATTCAAATCACCACTAATCAATTCAGCTATACAAACCAATGACAAAGCCACTTGAAAACAGCATGCAATGAAAGATTTAAAGGAGCTGCTGAAGTTTTTTATTTGACACCAGAGATTACAGCCACCATCATGGTTCTGTGTTTCTTGAATCGTTGTCCTCAGCTTCAAACTACAGCCATATGTTTCACATTAAAATGAAGGACAACCAAGTCTCCTTGAAGGATCAAACACAACTCTCTTCTCAAAATCATGCCCTCATCCCATGGTTGCATAACCAGGCACGAATGGACCTCCTGCATCCTCGTGATTTCCCTGTTGCTGCTAACATCTGACACCATTCCCTAGCTGGACATCAAGACATGAGGAAACAAAAGCAACATCTCAAAGTAATGGGGAGCAAACAACATCTCCACGTCTCCAAGGCTGGCAATGCAGAGGATTATGATAGGTGAGCTGGCTCCCAGCCTGCCAGCACCTCAGCTTTGTCAGCCACAGCGATTTGGCAACCTCTGTTTGTTACCACAGACCTCCACCGGTTAGGGACTGTTGTTGAGGTATTGAGAAACATTTAATGAGAACCACATGTTTCCCAAGCCTTCTGGGATGTAACCTAGCACAAGAGAAAAACAAGAAAGTTCAACAGACAGCTTTTATGACAATACAAGCACTTTGGCTTTTATGTGTATCTTGCAGTAAAACATGCAGTGACCCATGCCCTCTGCCAGCTCTGGAGAGCCTCTGCCATCAGTGTGACCAATCACACTGCCAATAGTAAATCTGTCACCCCTGCTGGGATGAAACTCTCCCATCTTAGCTAGAGCCCTGATCTGCAGCTGCATTAGGAGACACAAATCTCCCTCTGGTGTTGCAGGGCACATGCAGAATTGCTGAGCATACCATGAAGATATTTTGCAGCTGCATGTAAAGACTTCTCATCAACATGATGATAGGTCATAAGAGGAATCCTATCCGAGGGCCCCTTTTTCAAAATGTGTTTAGAGACTTTAAAAAAAATTACACTGATTTAAGCGTTTTCAAATCAGGCCAAAAAAAGCCTAAAACATTCAAAGACAGCAAGCATCCTACACCTTAGTTCGCAGAGCAAATTAGGAGCAGAGCTAAAAGTCTGCTCAGCCTCACAAACCCCCATTCTCACTTCTACAGCTGCAGCAGTTAGGCAAAAGTTATACACAGCCATATGTATTTACAGCATTACACAAAAAACCAACATAAAAATCAACACTGGGTTATATTGTGGGAAGTGCCATCCAGATGGCAGGCAGATCTCGAGTCATTGCTGCAGGCAGCCGAGAAAAAGATCCTGAATAGAGGGACACTGGCAGGCAGATGAACCAGAACAGCAGCTCTCAATCAGCAAGACCTGTCTCTTCAGCAAGGTGCCAATATTGTAGAGATGAGATACTGGTGACAGCCTGCAGCATCCCCCAGTCATACTCCTGGCATCAGGACCTGAAATCAAGGCATCTCTGCAGAATAATTCAAGGTAGAAGGGAAGTGGATACCACTAAGGTGAGGAGGGGAGAAAGTGAAAAAATTTAAAAAACAAATAAAACCAAAATCACCCTTTTTCACCAGAAAGGCTACGGAAAAACCGGAAACACTGAGCAAAAATATCTGAACAATTCTCCTCTATGCAAGAGCGAGCTCCCAGATACAGTAATACCTTTGTGTATGCAGAGCAATGTGCTTATCTATGTCTCAGAAACAGAAATAGCTACAAGCTACCTGATATTATGCAGAAATCAGATGAGACTTTACTGAAAAACCACATCACCCTAAAATACAAATACCCACTCCAAATCAACAGCTCTGAGTTGGCTCAATATTGCCATAGCCTCTCTCCCACTCCTTCGCTCCCTGCATTTACTGCCCCTTGCAATCAGACAAGACATTTTTCCAGCCTGGCTCCTCACCACAATGTACCACAGTCACCTGCCTTCACAGTTAAGGGCAGCACAGCTTCCAAGACCTTGCTGAAACAATGCAAGCCTAAGTGGCACAGACTCCTTTCCGTGCCAGGATTTTATCCGGCCTTGCACAATTCAGGAACAAGCACAGTGGTCCCTTCCTGGGCCTAATGCAAAGTTCAGTGGCAGCAGGGGCCAGTAGAAAGTTCCAGGTGGTTCAGACACTTTCATCTTTTTTCTCCAAAGCTGTCCCCAACGCTCAAAAAAACTGTCCCCAACGCTCAAAAAGTCTCAGAGTCGGATACTATAGGTAAAAAACACTATGCAGTAATAGAAACAGAGAAATGAGATCATGTCTCAGAGAGACACAGAGAGCATCAGAAGTAAAAAAGGCTAGAGCATCACTGAATTCAGCCTCCAAAGGTCTCTCTTTTAATCATCTAGTGCATGCCCCAGACAAGAAACACATTACTTTTTACTGCTAACTGGTGAGGGTAATATCATTTTCTATAAGGACCACCCATAAGACATGATGGAGCAAATGTCAGGAACAAAGTAGTGTGTGCTACAAATTTCAGAGACAGTTATTTTCCAGCAATCATTTTAACATTTCCAAGATTTTATTGCATTGGGTTAACAGTGATTTTATTACATAACCAGAGCCCTACAAAATGCAAAACTAATCACTGGGAAAAAACAGCAAGTGGTTCTTAGAGTTTAATTGGCAGATCAACTTTCTCAAGAAGATTTATTCATATCTGCTTCCATTTGACACTGAAGTCCTTAGAATTTTCACTTTGAAATTAAAATTCATATTGCATTCTAGAAGCTGAAATTCTTTACCCTATTTACTATAGCAGTAAGTTTGCTAAAACTTCCTCCATGATCCTTAGTGACATCATTCTTATACTCATTTACCAAACAAGAACAACAAAAAAAAACTTATTTGGCAATAAAAAAAACTGGAGAGAGCTTCTAACATGAGATGAAGCTTCCTTAAAGCAATGGACCAGTTCCCAGATATCACACCAAACATCATTATACATACTGCTTGGCTAGCAGTATTTCTTGCATATTTACCCTGGCAATCTCTTCCAAAGCTTACTGGAGCTAGTGGGTTTCAAAATCAGGTGCTAAAAGGGAGATAGGTGCTAAAATGAGTAGCCCAAACTTAAGTTATTCGAACCAAATACACTGAAGGAACTGAAACCATCCGGTTTTTTTGTCCTGCCTGAATCTTTAAAGCTCTCTCCCTCTACCCCTGAACTATCATCACAACAGGACTAATTCCAGCTCTAAACCATGGAAGAACATTTCTGAGTAATCTTAGTATGCCTGCTAGATTTCAAGGATAAATTTGTGCACTATTTTTGCACTAGCTCTGCCATTCATCTCCACTGTTAAGTTACTCAGCAGTCAAGAAACAGAAATTCCAACACTAAGGTAATTCCCTCCCTCTAATACATACATATGGTTACTATAGTATGTCTTTCACTGGCAGGAAAAAGTGAGGTTATGATGGTGTGTGAGCTGTGTGGTGCTATAAATCAGAGCAAGCATATTTTAACTCTTTTTTTATACAAACTTTGTTCAAGGCAGGGATTTTCTCATAGAGTGAGAGCAGAACACCCTCTTTGCAACAGGACAGATGTTGATTAAAAAATCCACAAGCCCTCTGTGTCTAAAACAATTATTCAGTGAACATCCTACACTTGCACTACTGAGGGTCAGACTTAAGACTGGGATCCATTTGCATTTACAAAGTTAGAGTGAGCATGCAAGTCTCCCAGCTGCAATAAATACAGCTACAGAAATACAGACAGAAGGCAGAGACTCCAGACCTTGTTCAAGTCCTGAATGCTGAACAACAGGCTCTAAGGATTTGCAAATTTATTGAGGAGATTAAAGGCACATAGACATTTAAAGGGATTTTCAAAAGCACCTAAGCAAGTTAAAAGCTTTGAAAATCTTACTAAGCATCTGTTCACATCTTTGGAAACTTAAATACATTTGAAATGCAACCCCAAGAGCATATTAAAGACAAACTCAATCTGAGAATCTTAACAAGCATACTAAACTTCATAGTCTCCAAAAACACTCCTCTAAACACTCTGCTACAACCTGATTCCTAGATGAATCCATCAGCTCTAGATCCATTTCCTGATGGGAACAACCATGTAAGTCTTACATAGTTAAGTTAAAACTTGAGCCTACCACTGGGTACAGTTTTTCAATAGATGTCTGTATGTATAATACCAATGTTCATAATAAATGGTCCTTAAATACCTAAAACATTATGTAAACATGTTTTAATATGCCTTTATATATAGATACATAGACACAGAAAAATGCAAGCACCAGGCTCTTGGGTATGTAAATGGCATTTTATAAAGGTCACCTTTTCATGCAGCAAGAAAGACTGATGAAGGTTAATTAAATTAAATTCTACATTTATCCAAACTCTCCAAAGCAAGGACTTTAATAGCATCTTTAAATAACAACCAGCGTTTTAAAAAAATATATTTGAGAACATGATGATCAGATAAGTCTTGGAGCAAGGCAGAAAAAATCAACTGCACTGTACAAGTTGTGCTTCTTTGTTCACTTAGAGAAGTTTGCAGAGTGGTGGGGGAAGGGGTTAGTTATGTTGCGGATGATTAATTGAAAAAATGAAAAAAGTAGCAAGTAGTTTACTGCTTCTGAGCTTCTGCCATTCCCCGTTCCAAAATTTGTGTGTGAAACAATAACCATTCGTAACTTAGCCTGTACAGGCCTTCAGAGAGCAATGACAGCCTTTCAGTCAAGACCTCTGTGCTGATGTGTTTGCACAGAACTCAGCAGAAGAAATCCTGCAGCAATGAAACAGCCAAAATCCTGCCAAAGGTCAAAGTAATTTCAACCACTGCATTCCTGGGTGCTTGCTGTGAGCATGCAACAAAACACCAGCAGAGTGAAGTATGTGAGAGCTTACTGAATTCCAGACAATGCATACGACATGCATCCCAACTGGATCAGGATGCTCTGCGTGCCTATTCAGGCCCCATGGTTGTTGTACACATTGTACAGGACAGAAGTCCTGTGATGGTATCTGCATCCACCAGGCAGGCAGCAGGAAGATCAGCTTTCAGGGTAGTAAGGACACAGGGTTACACAGTTCTCAGTGGAAGAGGTCAGAGGACATTGCCACTGCCCCCATGCCCCATTAATCACACACTACAAACTAGCATCAGACAGCTGTAATTTTTAGTCAAACTTTGTTACACTGCAGAAATTCTCATGCAGTTGCTATCTCCACATCTGCAAACTGACACAAGGAGACAGTGCCCTGCACTGGCATCAGGACAAAAAGAGAATCTACAAACGTGACTTTCCAACCTTGCAATTTAAACACACTGTTCACAGAAAGAGAACAAAAGTAAGGTAATAGCTGAGAGCAAAGGACAACTATCACAGAAGAGATTCATCATTCTACAGGAAATTATGTTTTAAACATCTCTGCTCTTGACACATCTGACAGATAACCTACAAAGAGATGAGTGAGCAACCACTTGCTTCAGGTATTTCTCCAATCACAGTGTTAGGTCAACGTGTAGAGAAGCAGTGGCTGAGAAGGCTACTGGGCCAGGAGAATGACATACTCTTTTCACAGTTTCTTATGAATAGGATACAACAGGGTGTGGTTTCATAACAAATATGGTTTCATAACAAACTTCAGCGGAGTCAGGGGAGCAGCCATATAGTTTTACCACCCAGAGAAACCCAGGTAACAAATCGTGTTCTCAAATACCCAGCTGTTCCCATATAATCAACATACACAAAAAGCCCATCAGGGTACACAGAGCTAAGAGCATTTAAATTGTTACAGCAGCACTGTTAAAAATAGACTACTTATAAATAATGATTCCGTACCACAGATTTCATTAGCAGCAGACATACTGGTAGAATCAGGTATCTACTGTCTAGACCAATTAAAGCAATTAAAAACTCTGTTTCTGCAAAGAGGAACTACATAACCTCTGAGAGGCACAGCACAGCCTGTGCACAGATCCAGTGTAGGCCAGACTCTAGTGTATGAATTATTACGGGGGTCACTAATTTCATTAGGAATCTGCCAATTTACACCAATTTCCCCAAGCAGGGGAAGTCTTTCATTTCCCATGGTGTGCAAACACTTCCATCCTCCCATTAGCTCTCCTCATTCAATTAGATCCCTCAGCATGGGGAAGGAATTCTCTGCGATTCATTGAACTGTGTGTAGCCAAGACACCAACATCTGCTCCTATTCCTAACAGGAGACGACAGCCAAATCCAAAATTTGCTCCCTAGGACCTCCCCTTCCTCAAATGCTGCAACAGGAGAGAGATCAGCAATAATTTATCTCCCAACATACCATGTGTACCCATACAAATCTTCATTGATATCTTGTGATTTACAGGGAGTGGAAGAAGATGATTTATCAGGCTAGTTCATCAGATCAGAACAGACAGGTAGTCCTGGTGCTCTGCACAGCTCAATCTTCAGCTATGGGTCAGTATGCCTGACCAAACTACAGAATTTTGTTATCAGGCATTGATTCCTGAAAGTATGAACACCTCCTGAAAGTATCAATATTACTATATAAAGATAGTATGAATATATATATTTAAATACTTTTTTGAAAGATGAAATATAGTCTCATTTAAGCAGAGCCTACATTAGTTCATTATCTGCAGCTGCGTTTCATCTAATCTTGTAAAGGTTTACTTTTATTTAAAAGAAATAAAGAATATTTGTAAAGAAAAAATCCTCCTCTGGTATTTTCTACTACCTACTTACCATATTTCTCAGTACATATTTCTACTATCTATTACATATTTTTCAGTAATAAAATACAACAAATAAATTCATACATTTACATTTTTATTACCTTTCATATCCCTGTGCACAACTGCCAATCACCATACTTGCCTGGAAAAGTTAACCTCAGATTTTCCTCTACTGAAGAAGAAAATTATCTTGGAGTATCCTTGTCAGAAGCTAAGGATGAGAATTTTTGTTATTCCCCTTGTGCTTGTCCGCTTGGAAACTCTCTACAGAGAAGTAAAAAACCTGCATAATCTCTCCAAGGCAAACAAATGTTTTCACCGAAATTAGATGGTGAAATAACACCTGACTAACCCAAAGCTATTCATGCATTTAGGTTAAATTTGTCAGTATTTGTTGGCTTAAAAAAAAACCAATCCCTGGGCAATAGACTCTCCCTCTCTACCCCTGTTGTGCTCTCATTGTTTGCTTCTTAAGTGTCTCAACAAGTGAGATGAACTTGATTCCTGTCCCACAGCCAAAAGAGTCATAACACCTAAGTCAAATCCTTCCCATATCAATACAGAGCAGGGATCTGAGCCACAATTTAGAAGAGCACATTAGCAAGTGGGCAGTTTGGAGCAAAGTTCACAATTGCTCCAGAGAAAATGAGCAATTTGGCATAAACAACTCTATACTTGGCAGCTAGAGGACACAGGCAAAAAAAAAATCAACATTAACTCATGGCCAGTCATCAGGATGTTCATTTCAAGGTAAGAATCCATGTTGAAATCTTTGCCATAGATGACCACTCTAATGTGGAGGCAGATGTCATTTATGCAGCTCTAGTCATGCTCCCATTAGAATTCAAATTGAATTTGCGGTGCCAGACCCTCACATAGAATACTAAAAAAATTGAAGCACACTCATTTGAGCCAACAGGACAATATAAACACTTCACAAAAAAACTGTAGTTATGTGCTTGGCTAAACCAGGAGCGTCTCTTCTCTGGAACTCCAGGTGTTTACACCACTTAAACAACTGACCCCTCATTTTCATCCCAGGTCAAAAAAAATCTTAAATATGTCAACGGGAATAAAGCTACATCAGTCCTAGACACAGAAGAGAAAACAATATAATCCCTGATGTTCATAACATACACTTCCATACTTCTCTACTGCTTATTGGGAATGCTAATATTACTGCCCCAAGAGCCCTGCTTCACTAATACCAAATGCTTCCCAATGAGCTGCAAGAAGACAATTTGATTTTAGAGGGGTTGCCAACCACTGGTATTTGGCATAAGTTCAGTTTGCTTGTTTGTTGTTAATAAAAACACATGCAGAGGAAAAAGGGAACAAACGGTACAAAATCTGCATGTCAAATCATGTGACTTTACATGGTAGTGCGTGCAACTCCTTTAAATGTACAATTACAGGGCAATCCCAGAAGCAGGAACTTCAACTGAAGTCTTCATTTTCTTCAATTACATCTGTCCTTAATATAAAAAGCAACTTTTCTCCCTCATTACATACTCAAAGACATCAGTAAAACTCAGTATCTATCACAGTACTCCAATTAAACTCCGAATGAGTAAGAGACATTTAATTCTCCCTTTAAACACACACATTTAATCACTCTTCTTTCTATACACAAATTAAATCAATTATTGTGGTGTTTTAGAGAGGCTTTTTGTTTTCTGGGATTTTTTAGAGGGATTTTTAAATGTAGTTCTAAGAGTTATGCCTTTACCAGAAAAGCAGTATCATTGTGAAGTGCAGAAAAGCTATGAAATAGTAATGGGGGGAGAAGGGGGCACACTGTGGATGGTGGGAGCACAGTGAATGTGAAGCCAAACTTGCTTTAATTGTATAAACAGAGAAAAAATATGAAAGAAAACAATAGAATAGCTCTAAAAATATTTTCAAATACCAGAAAGGTAGCCTTTAAGCACTAATGAGTTCAAATTCTCCCAAAGATATGAGCCCTTGGGGGCAGACTCTCAGTACACCAGCTTTAATTTTGACAGTATCATGTTAAGGTCATAGCCTGACATTGTGCTTGCTGTGGTATGGTTTCCAGACTTTTAATTTCCACCCCACATTTAGTTATGAAATTGCATCTGACATTTTGCAATTCTGCTTATTTTTTTTAAATTATTTATTTTATACATTTTTGATAATATTCTCATCTGGGTAATATCAGGGCACAAAAGACAGAAAACTAATAAAGGATGAATCTTGATCTCAAGAATAACCTAGAAAATACACTACACAGATATCTAGTTCATCTTCTCAATTCATACTTTTCAGATTATAATAGTGTCAATACCACTGTTCAATGCTGAACCTTCACTGGCAAGGAAAGAGATGTATGTGATGATTGTTGGAGAGGAAGGAAGGAGGAAGATTTCCTAGCATTGGGTATTTTAAAGCATGTCTAGATTATAAGGCTTTGAAAGCATAACACTGTTCTTAGGAAGAAGGGCTATTCATATGGTAAATGATATTGGAGGAAGGAAAATAACCCTCGAGAAACCTCACTCAGTACAATCATAAATCCTCCTCCCACCTGTGTTTCTCACCCTAAAGAAAAAACAATCTACATGTTAGTACCAAAAGCCACAAGTGGAAGTTTTCTAAATGTACCCAAAATACCAAGTGTACCACTACCTGAAAAGGCAATCTATCAAAGCAGCTTCCATGGGTCAAACAAGCAGGAATCTGTATTCTCAGTTCTATTCAGAGCTCAGCTATCGACTCACCTTGACCCTGGGAAAGTCACCTAGAACAAATGAGCAAAATGCTCTGCGACAGCTCATAGCACAGCTTGCAGAAGCCCTGGAAGAATCAATTTTCAGAAAGTTGTATGGGCAAAAGCACCTAGAAAAGTAGGCCAAAAGAAAGCATAGCAGTAGCACTATCGTGTGTGCCAGTCCTGACTGCAGAAAGAACACAAGTCCATTAAGAAAGGGCTTCAGCTCTACTACACCATTGCCACCCATGTGCCTCCCAGATGTCAGTTTATCTCTACTTCTACTAACTTTGTAAAGAGATAGCAAAAGCATGAGGGGTAGGAGACCTCTTGCCACAAGTGCATTTAATAAATAAATCCATAAGGTGGTATAAATTGTGAGATCAGTATTAAGTAGTTAATTACTAATAGTGCAAGTTCTAGAAAAACACACGTGCATATGTGCATCTTTGCCATTTTCCCACCACTCACACTGGACTTCTGTACCCAAAACACAGCAAAATACACAAATATGTTACTGCTCCCAGCAGGCACCAGGAAAGCTTTGCACAGCAGTGGGAATAATATGGACAGACTTTCTCAGCACGACACACAGCACACATCTCACATCTAGTTTTGAAGAAAAACTAGCTGCTAGACTGTCAGGTGGTTCTACCCCAACACGACCTCCTTCATTCTGTAATCACTACAATTCAAGGCCACCTAAGGACAAAGGGTCATTGTACACACGCACAACTAAGCGCTACCAAGGAGCTCTGCCCTTGGTAGTATTGAGGGGAGTCATGTATGGGAAGCAGGGAAATCCCAAAAGCAAAATGAACCTGCTGTCCAATACCTTTACTGTAAAAAGTCACACAAGGCTGGAAGTGACATGATTTCAGCAGCACTCACCGAGGCCTCAGTTACCTGTGACACGGTTCTGCAGGTGGGCAGCTCAGACAGCTGGAGCAGCCACAGGCCCTCTCCCTCTGAAGGTTTTCAGCAATGTATAGGAGCAAAACCAGCATGTCTTCTACAGGTCACTGTCAGTAATGTGGAAGCTATGAACAGACTGGGAATCACCCAGACCTCCTTTCTGTCCTCCCCTCCAGTTCAACACCACAACAGCATTTACAGCCTCCTCCCACTCTCACTCACAGACAATTGAAACTTGAGTTCTCAGCAAAGGCTCAGCAGCCAGAGCAAATCAAATGCATGTCCAAGTTTGCTACCCTTTACATTCACAAGAAAACAGAGAGCCTTGCAAACACACACACAGTTCTGAGGAGAGACATGTCTCATACAAACAACCAACACACAACTGTTTTTACATATACCGTGTGTTGGTCTTCAACATGTTAAACCATTGCACACATCCCCAAGCATGTATACAAAACCTCGGTCACCACAGGTGCCCTCTACTTCTCATCAGGATCTTCTACTCAAAGCAAGAAAGTATTGAGCCAGCATTCACCCTTCCCTTTTTCTCTGTTCTTCAGTTCTACAAGCTTTTTATCTCCTTTTCCTTCAGAGGAGAGAAGGTAGGGTACATACAGCCTCTACATGAAAATGCATGACTCTAAAGCAAGCCTCAAAATTACAAGGAGACAAATACTCTGTCCTCTGGGGTAGTGTCAGAAAGTTTTAAGCTGTCTTGTTCATCTCACTTTCACAAGCTGCATGGAGAAAGAACTTGGTAGACCACTCCCCTCCTCAGTTTGACCTCTGAGTTACTGCACCTGTAAAGTAGGAACAACAAATACTTTCTACTGTAAAGTAGAAAAAAATGGCACATAGTACCACACAGGAATTCTGCATGACAAAATTGAAACTGATTTTGAAACAGTCAACAGTCAAACAGGGCTATGGTTTTCAAATTCCCACCTCACTAGGTTTGGTCTCATGAGAAAAGGAGGTCTCTTCCCATTTTTGTTTCATCCAAACACAAGTGAGTGTGTGAGTGAGGCTGCCTGAAGAGATTCAACAGGTCCATAAGGAGCACAATAGCCAGTGCATTTCTGGGCAGCTGTGTGACACTGAAGGCTGAATCAAACTGAGGTGCAGATAACAACAGCCTCTGCAGAAAGGCAGGTAAGTCTCAGAGAAACCTGCCAGCTGCATTGTCCATTGATGGCACTGCATGTGGCACCTGATGACAACAGAAAGAAGAGCCCAGGACTTACTGGGTGCTACAGCTACAGATAGGACAGAGTCAAGGATAAAGTACTAGTTCTGTCACAAGTTTTAAAGCTATTTGTTTCAACAGGTACTCAGCATCACTAAATTGAATGATACATCTAAGAGGGTGACCAGCAGCTTTTTAAGCCAAGGTAAGACATGGATTTTACAATAGCTATTATAGAGATCCTGCTTCCATTTAGCACCGACAGGGTACATGAACTCTTCCTTTTATTTCTACAGCTCCATTGCTAACAGTAAACACAGCAGAAAAACAATAGTTCATGATCCTTCCCCCACAAAAAAAAACTTTAAAAAAAAAAATCTATCTTCCTTCTGTGTACTTGACAAAAAAAGAGTAAGCTCCAAGAAGCAATATCCCATTTTCCTGTTTTCTTTAGGTTTACTACATTTTAGACATAAAGATTAAATCTGTCTTTACAAAGACCTTAGGAATAGCTGCATTCCTTAAAAGTCAGGTGCATTGAAAACTTTCTCCTCTCCCCATTTCTATGAATGGCATCTTGTGGCAATAATACATTTATTCTTATTTTTAATAGACAGCTACACCACCTTGTTCCAGCTGACAATACATTACTTAACACTGTATAGTGAAGAAGCCTGGAAAATGACATCTGCAGGAACAAAGCTTAGAGAAAGCCTGCTTCTATACAGAACAAGCTCCTGAGGGTTGAATAGGTAAGAGCAATGCACTGCTCACACACTTTTATATCAGGGGAAATGGATGGCATTTGGTTGACCTAGAGTACCAGTCAATCAAAAGTCAGTAGAGAAAAAGCAGTGGGAGAGGGGGAAAAATGAAGCTTGAGCTGCTGCAGTCATTTGCAGAGAGAACTGAGGCTGAGAAGATGGTCTGATCTTTTGGGGATGTCTGCCACAAACTGGCTTTGGGCAGTGCGGTGGGCCATCTTCTGGTGCATGTCACAGACATCTTTCCCTCTCAAAGGAAAAGGCAGAAGCTCATAGGCAAAGCATCAACATGTGCACATGTGTGCAATAAAAACAGAACATGACCTGCCTGCAGGTCAGATCTGGCCCAATTTCTAACACAGTTGAACCTCTGAGTTACATCACTCATAGCTCATGCCTATGTTTTTAATGCACTTCCTATCTCCGATTACACTATACATTTTTTAAAATCCATGCATTAATACCCACCAAATTACAACTCAGCTCAGAGCTAAAGATAATCTTTTCTCTCTAAAAGCTCCTTGTTAGAGCTCTGTTGTATTATCTGGGGTTGTGTGCTTCATTACAAATTGCTATCACATGCACCATGACCACACATTCAAGGTTGAAATGTACAGAAATAAGAGAAAATGGATCACAAGAATAAAAGAAAAAGCTGTTAGGTATCTGGTCAGCATGACTGCCCTCCCCCACTATGATAGTTTGCTGCTTTTGAACTATTTATTTGAACTATTTATGAAGACCCACAAAACCTCTGCTACACAGGCAGCTGAACATGGCAGTAAGTCAGATAGCAGTGCCTGAAATCCACTGAAATCTAATGACTGATGGCCACCGACTCCAGTAAGCCTTGGATCAAGCCCAACCCCCAGGTCTCATTAAACTCATCTTTATATAAAAATCAATAGCCCTTTTGCTTCCTCCTTCAGCTGGGAGGGAAACAACGGAAGCACTTCTACAATCAGAATTACATCTTAGACAGACTAAAAGAGTAAAGAGCTCCACAATGAAATTAATCAAAGTGAAGGAGTTATAACAGGCTTAAAAATGAGAGCACATTAATAACTGCTCCCTTGTGGTAAACAGAGCTAGTAATCAAGCACAGGTCCAGCAGAACCTCTCCACAGCTGAAGCAGAATTAGCTCTGTAGCTACATGAATGAGCAAGTGATTGGCTTGGACAGTCATAGGTGAGGGTGGAAAGGCTCCCTTTGGGAAATTCAATTCATCCATCAAAAACTCAGAAGAGAAAGACTCTTCTCTTAGAAAAGAGATCATGTTTGTTGGTCATTCCAGAGCAAAGATCAGGTTTCTGTGTTCAGCGTCAAGACATTTTGCACTGCCAGCACCCAGAACAGCAGGGATGATATGACAGCCCCAAAAGCAATCTTTTCTCACTATGACTCCAGGCCTAGTACAGGATCCCAGACTTTAGCTGGAATGTTTCTACAATTCTTCAGAGCAACCCATTTGTGAAGACCAATTGATAAGTGTTTGGTCTTCCTCTGCTGGTCCTGTGACAAAAACGTATTCTGATAGCTCTTTGCTGCCTTTGTCTTGGGCCAGGAAATTTGCCCAGAGAAAACTCACTCTCCTACTGACCTTTCTTTTGTCAGCTTTGTAGCCTATGATACCACGATGCTGTTTGAAATTTAAACAGAAAAAGCAAAACAAGTGAATTTTCATCTCTATTTAAAGTTATAATTTGTCAGTGATATATCTGCAGAATCTTCAAGCCAAAGCACTGAAGTGGAAAAGGAGAAAAGAAAGCAGGACTTACTCTATGTGACTTTTCACTGGACATTTTGGTTATACAGGAACAGGCAATACCTTCTCCTTTCTCCATCCTGCTATGAGCCTTTGGTATATTAATTTCAAATCCTGACTGTACTTAGCTTCAGAAGGTCCTTAGAGGTAGCTGTCTGTCTTTCACTGACAGGTAAGCAATACCATAGACCATCTAGCTTTATCAAAGTCAAACAGTGAGTCTGCAGCTCAGCATTGAGCTGCATGAGATTGACTTTTGATTCTATGTATCTACCAGTTTGGGAATTTTTAAATTAATTTTTAAATATATATTCATTTAAAAATAAATACATGAGAAGAAAGGAAGAAATGGAAGATGATGGGGAAAAAAAACCACAAGAGGCTAAAAAAGCACTACTGAATTTGCTGGAGTCTTTATAGCAGGGCCCCTTGTGCACTCTTAAACCAGCTCCAGGACACAAGACTTGAAGTGAGAACGTGTCCACATTGACAAAAAATGGCAGAACTGCTAGATAAGCACCCACTCACGTGGCTGACCTTCCAAATGACTGGCAAGCTACCAGGCACAATGTCAGCTGGAACCCAAAAGGTTCTTGCTCTAAGGACGATACTCGGGATTCAAATTGCACAAACACCTCTACATAACTTGAGCCACCGTCAGTCTCAGAGGGACACCTGGGTTCCCTGTGCAGCCAAAGAAAAGAAACAGTAACTCCAGTGTAGCCTGTTTGGGAAATTGCCCTGTCTGACCACCCTCCACTCTGGCAGTCACAGTGCCACCAAGCCCAGACATTCACTGCTGGCACCAAAGTCCCTTCACAGCAGGCAGCTCCAGTGATCCCCTCTTGACTCCCTACATGCCCAGCCACTGAGCACACAGACTGTAAGGGTGTCACCCTGCTGAGCCCAGTCGCCTGGCCACGGGTCACACTTTGTCATGCAAGGGGTTGGCACCAGGCCACAGCCCCTTGCCTGGGATTTCCACCACTCCCCCAGCCAGGGGACAACCTGCAGCTCTCACTGCAGCGGCACACTCAGCTAGCTACCTGCTCTAAGAGTACTTCTCAACAGCCCTATTTGAGGTGGGATGAATCTCCCTTTTGTTTCCCCTGTCACCTGCAGAAGAAAGCCCTAAATGACTAGTCAGATGTCTACTTACACTCTTAGACAGCTTTAGTTACACAGAATTAACGTAAGTTGAAGGTTTTAGGCTAACAAGAAGAGAAACTGCCTCACAGATACCACAGTCCCTGTTAAGTCCTTTTAAAGAAAAGCAACTTCTTGATTTGAAATAAATAAATAAATAAATATCCCAGATAACAGGCAAAAGTTTAGGTTCTAAACAGAAAATTATTTCAGTCCAAGTAACTCCTCTCCCCAGACTAGTTTTCAGACTTGGAACCAGAACATTAAAATAAAGGTCTGGGCCAATTATAAACATGATGTGAAGGATTTGAATCTCCTTGATCTTCAGAGATTTTACCTATTACCTGAATTGCCTTATTTGCCAGATTCACATTATGAAGGTTTGCAAAACACCACTTTGTTCTTAAGTGATAAAAAAAACAATCACTATAAACAAAATGCTCAAGTGTTTCACCTACTGACTAAGATTAGATGCCAATTTAGATCATAGAAAGCTGTAACACTTCAATTTCTGTGTACTACGATATTTTTACTAGGTTGCAAAGATTACCTACATAATTCTCTCTTTATTTTTTAAACCATAAAACTATCTTCTGTCATATTTATGTGATACCTTGAACAAAGCTTTTCAAAACTAAGCTGTTGGAGGTTGTTCACACTACACTTTGTCTCACTTCTGTCATTTTTATGTTGCCCTTCCAGCACAGCTGAGATCAGACGTCCCAATTCAAATGTATGACTGTGATCCTTGAAGAAGGGTTTCCATAAAACAGGGTTAACAAAACAGAAAGCAGTTCAGAATCATACTGTTGCCTTTTTTCTGCACATAGGACAGGGAAGTCATAGCAGAGAAATTTATCCAAGAAAAAATATCTCCAGGTAATTGTCAGTTTGAAGACATTATCATATTTTATAACAGTACTGGCTTCAGGCCTCAAAAATAAGTAAAAGACTCTTTGAACAAGACATAAGGAAAAACTATTTTTGACAAGAAATCAGCACAGGAACGTGCCCAAAGTGCTAACGTACAGTGCCCATGCAGAGGTGGCATTTTTACAGATCAAATTTCTTAAATGAAAACAGTACCTCTAAAGCTCAGTCTTTCATGGCTAGGAATAGAAATTCCCTATTGGGAAATCCTTTCAGAAATGAATTTGAAAATCAAAAGCCCAGATTGGACAGAGTAGCTTTGTTATGGGGGAGAGGGGGGGAAGATGGAAAACCCATAGTCTTTTAACATCTTTCCTGTTCTCCAAAAAACTGTGTAACTACAGTTGACTTTAGAGTAAGCATTTGAATTTTACATAAGAAATAGTGACCAAAAATCTGGTATATAAGGCAGGTACTCTGACACCAGCACCCCTTGAATATCAACAATCATACTTTGGCTGGCAGCATTTGCCACTGCACACCCCAAACCCCTACTATAGTCTACTCTGTCAGCACTTTTTTACCCCCACATATAAACAGTTGTTAAAAAAGCAAACCGTTTTTATCCCTTGTCTGTAACACCTCATGAATTGCTTATACAGCACTGCCAGCATCTTCAGGAGGATGCTGTAACAGCATTACGACTCTCTCCAGATAACCACAGTGAATCAATGCTTATGCCCCAAGGAAAGTCAGTGACAAGTAGGTTCCTAAATCCCAAAGCAAGTTTTGCAAAAATCCCGTCCATAAAAATCAATCAAGAAACTGTATTGTATTATCTCAGGAAGTTGAGCTTGATCTGAGCAGCAAACAGCACACGGAAGGCAGAAGTTTGCCAGCTATGCTGAGGTGAGTTTCCTGGTAGAGATAGCTTGCCTCAATCTTAAAAAGAGCTACCTCTCTGCTTTTTGGAATTTGCTGGAGCCACAAGGTGCTCTAGCTGTATTTACAGAGTAGCTTGAGGCTGTGGAGCAAAAATGCTTTTGGCTTAGGTGCTTATCCATAGTGGTGCTCTAGGGAGATACTGTGGTGAGCATCAAACACATCTGCTGGCACAGACCATTCCTCTACTGCGCTGCAGTATTTGTGACACTGCCTGTATCGTATCCCAGTGCCTCCCAGCAGTGCACTAAGTGCTGCAGCTAATATCCGATGCTCAGTTTATTCCCTCTCCCCTGAGGGAGAATCATACGCACAGCAGCATGCACTGTTTTGAGGGAACAGCTTTTAAACAGGTACAAACAGCTTCTGCTGGAAGCTGGAATCATGTGCCCTGAATGAAAAGGTGCTCAGGCACATCGTGTTCAATAAAAGTTCATTTCACAGAGTAGAACCAATAGCCTCCTCTCCCTTCCATTAAAACAGTCTCTGCAAAGAATAGCTTTATCCTTTTGCAACAACATTCTACTGAACTAAATGCTAATCACAGAACAGGTTAGGTTGGAAAAGACCTAAGATCATCAAGTCCAACCATCAACCATGGCACTAACCTAAGCACTGCCACATCTACATATTTTTAAAATGCCTCCAGGGATGGTGACACAACCACTTCCCTCTGCATGAACCATTCATCAACAGCTGTCCTACCATAAATGTCCTTGGAAGTTTTTACAACACATACAAGTGGTCAATTACACCATGACTGTACAGTCAGATGATTCACTGATGCTTGTGGAGTATTTTAGAATTTCTGCATGAGAGGAACTATCAGTTTATTATCCAGTGTCAGATATTAGCCTTTGTTTCTTCTCTGTTTTGTAGACTCCCTCATTTTCATGTAACCTGCAATAAAAGCTTATATTGTTCTTGAACTAGAACTCTTTTCCAGTTTCTTAGCAATACTCTACTTCTTACTGTAATTTGGCTCCCTCACTAAGGACATGTACACATCTCTGTCATTGCATCCAGTACCTGAAACAGGCCTCCCTAGAGTATTTCAGAGATAAAATCTGAATGAAATTGCCTGGATAGTAATGTTATTATGAAAATGCCATTTGTCTAGGGAATGATACAGTAAAGTATTCTTAATAGCTTGTGCACTTGATGCACAGAAAACACTTCCTCCAAAGAAATGAGCAAAACTAAATTAAACAGTTCCAATAACACTGGAACAAAGAATTAGATTTTTCAATGCAGAACTTTCGCATAGGACAGGAATGGCCTCCAGAGGTAACTAAGGGTTTTCTTATTCTTTAAGTCATCAAAATCTACAGCCATTAATACTAAAAATTCTTTTCATAAACCATATTTTTTCTGTATTGAAAAAAGAAAAAACCTCAAGAACAAGTAAAAAAAAGAATCCTAAAGAGAGGGCATTAAAAAAACCCTAATCTGTTCTGCTCAAAAAGAGCTCTTCTCTAGTTCCCCAGTGGACCTACAAACAGCAACTGATAAAACAGCTCCTAACTCTCCACCTGTTGATGTAGCTTTCTTCTCCATGAAGAATGAAGAGTGCACACTACCAGCAGGAAAAAAAAAATTACAAGAAAAGAAACAACATCATCCCTATAGTCTTAATACTATTTCAGATTTTCAACAATAAAAAGTCTTCTAAGAGCCAGAAAGTCACATTTGAGTCCCACATGTAGGTCAGAGACAAACTGTTCTTTCTAAAATAAATTAGCAATTAAAATTTAGAGATTTGATATAACTTCACACAAAAAAGTTTCCAAAGAAGCACATCTGCCATCTCTGCTATGCTGGTGGCCTAAGATGCTGTGAGTGCTAGAAGCACTGTCAGCACAGGAACCTAGAGATCCTGGAGGTCCAGAGCTCAGCCCCCAAGCTGTTAAGTCCAAAGTCACTAAGCAAGTTCTGGTGACAAGCAGATGTTTTAAACTGTAGGGGTCCAGCATGAATAACCATTTGATTTCCATGGATGAAAAAACAAGTCCAAGGTACGTAACATGTGCTCATCACAGTGGTCTTCTCTAGAATGAGCACATCCAAGTTTCAGCTGAGGATTTTTCTTGAGAATTGTGGCAGGTGAAAGTGTCAGCCAACACAAACAGGACAGTGGAAAAAATGAAGATATGCAAGGAGAAAAGATTCTGCTTAGATTTTGATGAATGCACTATAGGAATGGAATAGAAGTAACTCAAACACTACAGCCAAACAGAACAATTCCCAGAGGAAACATCCATCTCAAGTTAAAATTCTTCTACTGTACTCACTTCAGATTTTCTATCTATCTGTTCTGTCTATCACAGAGCCAGGCTGATTTCAGAACTGCTTAACACACAATGAAGTAATATCCCTATGTAAATAATAGAAATACTTTCCCTGCAAGAAATATTCAAAACCCCAAACATCTGCAAAATGCTAGCACAGATTTACACATATCTTTTAGTTCTGACAGCATGACAATCCACTTTGGATTGGCTCCCATGGTAACTGCAACATTAAGGTCCCCTGAGAGTCATCTCATACAAACACACTTACACAGAGGATTGGAAGGGCTCTGTGCAGGGACAGAACACAAACTTCTCCAGTGCAAGGTGTTTCTCCACAGCACCTCCCCTCCATCTAACAGGATTCAGAAAGACACCCTTTCTTTCCCTTAGGAAAGGAATTCGGCTTTCACATCATCTCTAAGACTGAAGCAAGCACATCTCTTTAGGAACTGACTCTTGCTCCCCTCTTTCCTCATACCCCAATACTGTCAAACTGTAACACATGCACTTAAATCATTTCACTCAGCAGCATTTTGTTCTTCAGTAAGACCCATCTTTGTAATTTCTCTAGTTGGGTTGGTGGAAGCCCAAGGAAGCCAGGAAACAAAGCTTTCAGTCAACCAGAGAGTTAGCTGCTCCAGAGAGACATCATGGTGTGGTCATTCCAACACTTCCAAGCAAGTCCATGTCTTTCTCTGCTCTGCCTGGTAGCACCTGCATTTCATGCAGGACTCAGTCTAATCAGAATGCAGAGGTTCCCAGGAAAAGGAGCTGATTTAAAAACAAAACAACACACCAAGCTGTTGGTATCTTTCTGACCTCTAGTTTGCTGTGGTATACAAATAATAATAGGCATCATAGATTTTTAATAGGAAAAGATCTCTTTGTGTAAGGTACGTTTATCATCTTTTTCTTGGGATATTCCTTAAAAATTTAGGTAAACAGTCCTAAAAGAGACACTTTCACAACATCCCACTGACAGGCACAATTCCATCAGCATCCCTCCTTTCCAGCTTGCTATAATTTATTAAGTGTTGTAATTTGCAAACTCAGCCTCTAGCAAAACAGAAGGAGGCAGGAAAGTAGTTTGAGTGAGACCTATAGCAATGAGAAGGAAGTGTTTTTCAAGAGAAAGACCAGAAAGTGATGGTTCACTCTTTGCCCCAAAAGAGGTTGTGTCTCTTGGCAAATCAAACCCTTTTGATCATCTTCCAAACGTATTTTGGCCGAGCTTTCAACTTCTAAGAGGCAGGAAATAGCAAATTAATTATAGTATCACTAGTACAATAGTAGCCTAATACAACCTTTGTTTGAGGTTTCTGTTGAAAATAAGGGGTTTTCAAAAGTTACGTTTTATAGAACGTTTATAGAACTTCAATTACTTGTAGATAACAAGCACTGCAAACTATCTAATGAGGATAACTATGAACACTACACTCTTCTTTTGGGAAAGTACCTTCAAGTCACTGAGCCAGAGATACTTGCGCAAGCAACAGGCATTTTTGATTCGGCTTCTCGAAAGTGAGAAACAGAAGATAATTTAAAATTCCTGCCCATTTGGCAGAGCACACAGCTTTTCCTGCCTCCCGTTCTCTCAGAGACATGATATGGTAATTGACAAAGTGAATTCAAGTCCTAAACATATCTCCTATTTTACATCTGGTTCCTGTTATTTTAACCTCAGAAGTAAACTTAAAAAAAAAAATTCCTATTACTGCTGATTGCTTTTACTTTCCTAAAATTCTCTTCCTTTGTTCTATCAGCCAGGTTATTTAGAGGACATTACCCTAATTCATCAAAGAACTTAAGAATATGAATATTTTCAGGGAAGACAAAGACTTTAATGGATCAAGATGCTTTATTTATTAGATTTCCTCAGCTCTTGCTTCATATTCTAACTACTCTACTGAAATACCCTTACAGTTTCATTATTCTGCCTGATGTATTAGTGATAAGTCAGCTATGGAGCATGTAGGCTCCACTTGGGAATCCACATCTACTTTCCTAGGGACAACTTTTCATACATCAACCACCAGATTCTTCTCCCTCTAAACTTTTACCACAGTTATTAACTGACACCAGGCCAGCTGCCTCCAAGAACAAGTGGTCAGAGTGCACACCCAACATCTTGTCTGCCTTGGGGACAACCGGAAAACCAACAGGACAACAGTTCTTTAGAAAACAGTCAGCTCTTTGATATCAGCACAGCCATGACTGCCCAAAGCTAAATCACCATCAGATAAGACAAGGCAGGAGCGGGCTCTCCCCAGTTACAGCACCACAGTCCTGCTCCCTGCACTGGGCCCTGCAACTTTGCATGGCCACAGACTCAGCCAATGCAGCTACACAGCAAGACCTGCCCGCCAGTTAATGAGCTTGCAAGGCCATGTTAGTCACTGCAATAAGCACTGGGCAACAAAACTCCTGCTGCTTCATTTGTCATCTCTTGTGTTGCTCAGTAGAACATCACATGGACTAGGAACCAATGGCATCAGCATTGCAACACTCAAGAATTCAGGAGAAATGCATGGTTAACACAGAAGGGTTGTTCCTGAATCACTGCTTGCTTGCTGTGTTTGACACCAGCTGTCAGTACTTCCACAGAACTTGCTCTGTTGTACTCTGCACCATCCCATACCAGTTACCCAGCAGGCAGCCCAGGAAACATCACCTCTGAAACACAGGAGAAAAGGGAAGGGGAAGAGACACTACAAACTCTCCTGGCACCTTCTTTCTCAAAGTCATATTGCAATACCTCCACAGTAGCTTCTGCTTCTCAACCTCCTCTAACTGCGAAAACAAAAAGCACTACCTTTGTTCATTTTCTTGACATCCGCAGTCAATCTCAAAGCTAAGAGAAGCAACCTTCATTTGGGAAGTCCCTGCAGAGAATCCTATGGGAAAGACACCATAGCTAGCACTAGACAGCTGCTACCATCTCGTCCTTAGAGGCACATTCTACTCAAGGCATGGCGGTGGCACGTTCCGCCACCACTGCTCAAAAGCAGAGACCCTTCCTTTCCTGCACCTCAGTCCTGCTCTCCCAGAAACACTCCCTCATGAGGCTGTTCATGTGTTCCAGTTTTGTTTAAATCAGCATCTTCCCCAGAACATAATTCCCCAGAAAAGGGCCTAAAGAGAGAGTCTGCAATTAGCTGGAGTGTGGAAATGCACACCTGCCCCATGGAAAATCTAAACAGGAACTGCAAGTCCATAGGTCAGCAGCAACACACAGCTATCCCCAAAGCTAACATCTGCCTCTTCTCAAAGTTCTCAGGTTCCCCTTCTACATTTCCCTTTACAAATCAGTACAAAGGACCTTATTTTCTCACAAGCAAAAGAAAAAGGAAGCCAGGAATTGAGGAAATATATTGGTGCAAAAAGATTTCAATGAGTATCTTTGGACAACAGATACAGAATTCATGTATTGATGGTGGAGTGACAAAGTCCCAAAATGTATAAGTGCTCCTCAGAAAGCATGAAGGCAACACATATGCTCTTTATTCCATCTTGTTCATTGAATCCTAAACAAGAGCAGGTGCTTTAGGTGAACAAGATATTCTTCAAGCATTTCCTAAAGTAACAGCAATAAAACATCAGATGATGAAAAATTTTTACATTAAATGGGGGGAAAAACAAACACTCAACCAACAGCCAGTACTTCCCAGCAAAAAGATTAATAAATGTAAGCATGGTGGTGAGAGGGAGGTCAAGAAATATAATGTCACATACTGCAAAGAAGAAAAACTATTGCATATTTAATGGAGTACAAGATTTTTCTTGAAAACCTATCAGATTATGAAAGCTGACCATCTTCCTTCCCTCCCTTCATGACCATTCCCTCTGTGATTCAACGGGAGAGGGCAGAGTACAACACACCACTGCCTCCTAGCAATGCTGCATTTCCCTTTCCAGGACCATACCCCAGTTCCACAGTAAAGTACCCTGTAGTTTATTAGCCTCTTCTCGTCCCTAAACACCCAATCCAAACCATAACTCCACATTTCACTAAAGCAAAGGATAACAAACTCTACTCCTATGTATCCCATGAAGCTTGCAAGGGAGGCAGACCAGTCTATACAAGCAAACGTGAATTCTATAATTCCTGAACTCTTTGGCTGGACTCACTGATCTAGCCTCAGCATTGGACTGACATGGACACATGCTGTCTGTTGTCCCATGGCTGTACAAGCCAGGGTCTGGGGGAAAAAAAAAAAGAAAAAGAAAATAAAAAATCACAAAACTTCCATGAAAATCAGAGAACATTGTTTATCACAAGGCAAGAGGGAGAATTTGGTGCAAGGCAGTGCAAGAGAGTCATTACCACTCACCAAAACAGGTTACAAGCTTCCTGGATAAAGGCACACACAGACTGATCCTGCTGTGAGTTTTGAATAAGAAAATGTGTTTTCCCCCCCCCTTTTATTCCAGACCACAATCAAAAATTAATCATCTTTACCGCTGCAGCAAGAAGACACAGTTAAAATGCTGACAAAAATGTTGCTTTAGAGTTTCAAGTACTGCAGCCTCAGACCTCTTCCTACAGCCAAGATTGTATACTGAAAAAAGCAAGAAGAGGAGGGGGAAAATACCAATATCATACACTCACAAAACATGTTCACAAGGAGAGCAAAACTTTTAGTCTCTCATGTCCAAAACATACAAGGACACTGGCACCTATTAGATTTTCTATTCCACCACCATTGCAGTGTGGTCAGCTCTTTCACAAAGCTAAAGAAAGGATGCTGAGGTTACTGGGTGAAAAGATGGTATCCCTACCTTCTGAAAAATTTTGTTAAAATTGGCTGACAGACTCAAAGGTTACCAGCATGTAGTCATTGTCTGCATATGCCTGACAACCTTACAAAAAGCATTATCATGGAAGCTCATTTTTTCAAGTGTAGTTTCCCACAGAAATAGGTGAGGGAAAGGTATTTCCCAAGCTTCCCAAGGAAATAGGTAAGGCATTTTCACTGGCACTCCAAGCAAAAACAGAGTTTAATCTGGCACCCTTCACAATTACTCAATTAGCTTCCAATTCAAGAACAGAAAAGAACAAATTAATTGACCATCAAAGTCTTAGAACAAGCCTGGTATTGTGCCATCAAATGGAAATGAGGGGAATTAGGCTACAAACAGCCTTGCTGAAGGCGTCCAAAGCTGCCCTCTGCCAACACTTTTCCCCATGGGACACCTTTTGGTTCCCATCAAAAGAGCAAACACAGTAATTGCAAGACAGAGAGTATATTTGAATGCCTGTACCAAGAGAATTTCCAGCAGTCAAAACACACACACAAAACTGGTGAGCTAACATAGTTACACATACAGACAGACTACCAAGGGGTCTGGCCTACATAAACATTAACCAAAGCACAAATCAGTACTGTGACATGTTAAACAAAAGAGGATGGACAAAAGGAACAAGAACACTGCATCTAGAAATTCATCTTTCCACAGGAGGTTAATCAGAATGAGTGAGCGAGTGAACATGTTCACAATGGCTTAATAATTACAGCAAGAATCCAAGCCTTTAAATATACATCTGCCTAAAAGCTGAACACTTCAAAGAGCAAAATTAACTTGGAGGTTAGCTTCCCTTCCAAAAGAATTGTATTAGACAATTGCCTACAGAAATCAAAATCAGGCCAACATTTAAGGGCCACAAGGGGAATAATACAATGATTGCAAAGAAAAAAAGCAAACAATGGCTAGGTGCTCATATTTGTTACTCATATACATGGTGGTATTCATAATGATACTAATTTTAAGTTCTGCTTTATAAGGCATATTCCTAAAAGGAACTTATTTTCTAATTATGAGCTCCAGTGATCATGCACATTAAACAATGAAAACAAACGGCAGTAGATATGAATGTTGTGACAGTCCCATTATCTCTTCAAGCAATGCATGAGGATAAGCTGTTAGCCATCCCAATATGCAAAATTCATTTGAAATGTCACTTCTAGCAAAATTCCTACAGCTGTCACTTTACTCTGCCTCTATCCATACCAGAAGGCAGCAATTAGACAAAACTGAATTTAAGACAAAAATTCTTGTTTACCAAGAATATTTATAGTTTCAAAATTGTGTCCTTAAAATGGTCTTGCTGTCTTTTTACATCAAAAACCTGAAGCAAACACTATCAAAAGTGATTGAGAAATGACTGGAATTTTCTCCTTCATGATGCTGAACTTCTCAGGGATTCCCTGCTCACTGCCCTCCTTTAAAATGCAGGGGAAGCAAAGACTTGATCTTCAAGCTTCCACGTTCGTCAGCACACGAGGTATTGCTGTTTTCCCACAGAGCACTTAATGCTTCTAACAGTCCTTCATTACCTCCCCAGGAGCCTTCATTGGCAAACACAGCAGCACTGCAGTGCTCAGATGAAAGCTTTGAGAAATATCTTCTAGATGTCACCTCCGGGTTCAGCTAAGTCCACAAGCAAAAGCAGAAGCCTGATGCTCAAGAGCAGCAACACACAACTCCTTAGACAGGGTGTTATTTCCCATTTTGTCTAGATGCATTAAGCAAGAACAAGAGACACACCATGGTTTCCACAGACCGACAGTTTTAGCCTTGCAGCAGGTGAATTTCAAAGCCAAATTATATTACTGAGAGCAAGAAAACACCACCTGATTTAGAAGCAGAAGGAATGAATAGATGTACAGCCTATGGTGAAGCTACAACACCCTCTTGTAAGACAAGATCCCTTTGAAGGAGCTAAGTAGGGGCTGTTCAGCATGGAGAAGAGAGGGCTCTTTGGAGATCTCACATCAACCTTCCAGTATCTGAAGGGAACACAGGGAAGCCTGAGAAGGACTATCTGAAGCCTACAGGGAAGCCAGAGAAGGACTCTCTGTCAGGAGCTGTAGTGACAAGACACAGAATAATGGGTACAGATTGAAAGGGGAAATTTAGCTAAGATATCAGGAAGAAATTATTTACTTTAGGGATGGTGAGGCACTGGAACAGGTTGCCATTAATGCCTCAACCCTGGCAGCGTTCAAAGCCAAGTTGGATGGAGCTCTGAACAACTTTGTCTAGTAGGAAGTGCCCATGGCAGTGGCATTCATAAAAAATGATCTTTAAGGTCCATTCCAACCCTAACATTCTATGACTCAGAAAACCATGTTGCATAATGGTTTTGTGCCTCCTGCATTACAGCCCTCACAGCATCACAAGTGATTTCAGACACACATCAAGCCTATAAACAGAGCAAAAGCCCAGAAGTCCCAGTTCAATAAATGGCGTAACTCATAGGTATTCCTTAATGTGGCTTTCAGCTTAAACATGAAGTAACTTTCACAATCCCATCAACACAGGGCTAAAACTAAAAGTGCTACAAGACTCAGAAATCACTTGGACTTCTCCCAGGACAGACACAAGGACAATATCTGGAAGACATTCAAGTTACCCCCAGGCAGTGTAAGCGAGAGACTTGCACTTAAGAGCAGAGCAGCTCATTTGAATTAGGGAAGCAGGACTGCTCAGTTACCCCTCAATATCCTAAGAAGTCTTCCAGTGATTACACAGAACAGATGTTCAAGGACAATAACATGTGATGAAAGAAGATTCAGAGACAAGACTATAACTCTTTTTGCATTCTATGCATTGTTCGATTTTCTTTTCGGAGTAAAAGGATGCAAGCTGGCCCTCACCTTTCTCTGAATTCCTGAATAGAGACACAAAAAGCAGTAGTACATGTATACACTGAGAAACCACATCCTGATGCTGATTCATACTGAAGCTAGGACAGACAATGACACATTCTATATAAAACACTTAAAACGTTTTGAATGAGACATCCAATTTATATTTCTTTTAATAAAAATAGATCTGCTTTATTCACAACTGCTGCTATTCCTAAATTCCTGGAGTTTGTAAGAAATGCTAATCACAGAAAAAATGCATTCTTCACTTTCAGAATATGAATGAAGGTATTTGCATAGAATCACAAAGAATGGGTAAAGGTTGGAAGGTACCATAGCAAATAATTTAGTCCAATGTGCCTGCTCAAGCAGCTCTGCCCTAGAGCATATAGTCCAAGACTGTATCCAGACAATTTTTGAGTATTGCCAGTGAGGGAAACTCTACCTCCTCTCTGGACAACCTGTTTCAATGCACTCATACAGTAAAGATCTTCATGCTCAGTTGAAAATTCCTGTGTGGTTTCTCCTGTTGCTCTATGACAATTGGAGAACTGGACACAGCACTGCAAAGTGCCTCACCAGGGGCAGGATCATGAGTAGAGTAGAACCTCCCTCTACCTGCTGGCAGTGCTGTTCCCACCCCAGGGTACCATTGATTTTCTTGGTCACAAAGGCATTGCTGGACAAGGACAGCTTGCTGTCCACCAGGATCCCCAGGTCTTTATCCACTGAGCTGCTTCCCAGCACATCAGTCCCCAGCCTGTGCTGGTGCAGGGGGTTATTCCTCCCTACGTGCAGGATCCTGCTCTTGCCTTTGTTGAATTTCAGAAGGTCCCTGTCAGTGTCCTTCTGAAGGGCTGCACCATCCCAGCTGTGTGTCTGCAGGGAAGTTGCTGAGAAGGCTCCTCTACCCTTTCATCAAGTTATTGATGAATTAAGTTGAACAATACTGGATCAAGTATTGACCCTTGGGGCACACCACCAGTGACAGGCCTCCAACTAGATCCTGTGGCACTGACTGTAACCCTCTGAGATGTGCTGTTCAGCCAGTTCTCAACCCACCTCACCATCCACTCATACAGCCCACACTTACTGAGTTTGTCTCCCACAACATCCTCCTAAACAGTGTTGAAAGTCTTGCTGAAGTGAAGGCAGAGAGTATCCACAGCTCTTCCCTCATCCATCCAGGTAGTTGTTTCATTGGCAATCAGGTTGTATAAGCATAATTTAGCCTAAGTGAATCCATGCTATCTGCTCCTGATCAAGTTCTTGCCATCCATGTGGACAACAACGGCCTCCAGAATGAGGCGCTCTATCACCTTTCCAGGGACTGCAGAAAGGTTGACTGGGCAGTAGCTTGGTCCTCCTCACCCTTTCTGAAGACTGGGTATGACACTGGTTTCTTGGAGTCCTCAGACACCTTTCCTGATCTCCATGACCTTTCAAGGATGATCATGAGCAGCCTGGCTATGGCTCCCTTCAGCTCTCTCAGCACGTGCGGATGCATCCCACCAGAGCCCACAGACATGAATGTCAAGTTTGCTTAGCTGTTCTCTAACCCAATCCTCCTCAACCAAAGGAAAGTCTTCCTTCCAGTGTTCCTTTACCTCTTGTGTCTGGGTCAGAGATTCCTGAGGGCTGATCTTGTCAGTGAACACTGATGGAAAGAAGGTGTTCAGTATCTCTGCCTTTTCTGTGTCCTCTGTAACCAGGGTCCCTCCTCCATTTAGTAACAGGCCCACATTACCCTCAGTTTTTCTCGTTATTGACGTATTTGAAGAAGCCCTTCTTGTGGTCCTTGACATTCTTGGCCAGATTTAATTCCAGACCGACCTTGGCCTTCCTTGTCTCATTTCTACTTACTCTGACAACATCTCTATATTAATTCCAAGTGGCCTGACCCTGCTTCCATCTCCTGTGTATTTCCTGCTTGCACTTGAGTAATGACTATTCTCTGTTTTCATACGCACACATTTCTCGCAGCCTTTGCCTGACTTTTTGCTTATCAGAATGCATTCCTCAAGGAAATAATCCTTGAATATCAACAGACTCTCTTGGTTTGTGAGAAGCAGGGTCTCCCTTTAAAGCACAGTTTCAGAAACATCCGAATTTGAACATTACTTAAAAATACCTTTTCTAGAAAGTATTTCCACTACTTTCAATTATCAGGCATTAGACTAACTTGGAAGACAGTTCAACTACTGCCAATCACAAGAAAAATTAACCACATCTACTCATTACACAACAGGATTGACTGAAATAATGCATCAAGTGAAATATTTTGACACTCCCAACATATAAAAATTTCTTTTACTATGTGAGCACACAAGTGTAGCCTAGCAACAGCCAGAGTCAGCACCCTCTTTCACAAGCATCTGATCCCAGTAAAGCATATCTTTTGTCCCAAGCTCTAACAGGTTTTTCTAGCAGAAAGTAGTAAAAGAACAGCATTCCCAAGAAAACAATGAACTAGACACAAATATGAACACATTAAAAAGTTTTGTAAATTTGTAAAGTTTTCAATGTAATCTTCTCTGGTAGCTGAGTGTATATAATCAAAACCCAGTTTAGCTCCAGAAATGTCTAGAGGCACTTCATTTCAAGTCCAGGAATGTGATCCTGCTTTTTATTTTACTTCCTCCACTCGAGATCCTGAGCTCCATCTCATGGCCACTGTGACCAAGGCTGTACCCAGCTTTTGCATCTTCAGCCTTCCTTGTTTTTAGGTACGTATGGAAGCAGAATACACTTTTGCTCCATACACTGCTTGTTCACATAAATTGCATTTTCCTTCCAGCCCACATAAGCACCACCAACCTTACACAAGTTATTCCCACCAACCAGAAACAGAAGTAAGCTGTCTAGGAACAAACCTGTAAAGCAAAGAAGCTGCTCCTAAGGACCCCATGATCTACATCAACCGCAGTTTGGAATGTGGCACTTGGACTAGACTAGTGCCATATGTGCTCCTGGAACAGATCTTCCAGTTTAATTTTACCCAAAAATGAATTAAATACACTACTGCTACTCGATTATTCAAGCGCAGTAAGGTGAGATAACCAGAAGAATTAGCTTCAAAAATCATATTCATAATGCAACTTCACCGTCCAGCACCAGTGAACATGCAGCAGCCCATGGTTGAATTCACACTGCATTTGTTACAAAGGGCCAGTACTACATACTTGGAAGGTGCAAGATGCTCTGCAGAAAGCAATGGGAGCCAACCTTAACCCAAAGAAATCTTTTCTCAGTTTCCACAATGTAAGTATCTGCTCAAAACCCCCAACACAAAAGGTTTGGTATCTTCCAAAATGTTTGCTTAAAAGTGACTGAAAGAAGTTATACCAAGTAATATATTTTAACTGTTTCACACAAGTGGTATCTGAATTACTTTTATGACATAGAAGTACTTGTTTTTGCAACACATTAAGTGAACACAATCAAATTAGAAATAGGCAGGCACATTAAGTGAAAGTCAAGTTGAATAAAACTTTGGCCACCAGTCCACTGTTTTATTTGCAGAACTGGGCAAAATTTTGGCTAATTTACCAATTTATTTTATGGTAATATAAAATGTCCTGTCCTCCAGCCAGATACATTGCTTGGGTTCTTTACAGGAAATTCTGCCAACAAAGGCTTTAAAGCAAATGCTGGCATGTTCTGTGTGCACTCTGACTAGACAAAAAGAATGAACATTAATATACACTTTCCTACCCAAAGTTTAAGGTTAGTAGTATATTGTATATATACATGTGGGGAGCAGGCTTGTGCTCTGCATTGTGTGTTACTGACTGAAAATCAGGTTCTTATTTCTGTGTTTAAAGGTCATGTTTTCAAGAGCACTCACTGTTTACAGGACAGACTTTGTGCAACAGATAGATCCATACAGAGTGTTCTTAAATTGCACACTTGAATAAGAACATCTGTCTTTTAGTCTAAAAGTCTCAGTGTGGTGGGTTGATGCCAGGTGCCCACCAGGCTGCCCTATCACCTCCCTCCTCAACAGGATTCATGGAGAAGAAAATAAGATTTTAAAAAATTATGGGTAATAAAGCAAAAACAAAGGCTGTGAATGGAAATACAGGAAAATAGAAGACTTATTCCCTCCTTCACATCAGCAGGAAATAGCCAGCCACTTCCCAGGAAGAAGGGCTTCAGTATGCATAGATGTTTCTCCAGAAGACAATTGTCATAATAACAAATGCCATCCTGCTTCTCCTTTCTCTTAGCTTTTACTGCTGAGCAGACATCACATGGTCTGGAATATCCCTTTGGCCACTTTGGGACAGCTGGTCCATCTTGGAGCCAGCTGGCATTGGCCCTGTCAGACATGGGGGAACCTTCTGACAGCATCTCACAGAAGTAATAGCATGTCATTCCTGTAGCCTCCCACCAGTAGCCAAACCCTGCCACACAAACTCAGTACATTCCAAAAAGCAAGTGGTTAGTTTTATGCACATATTTTTCAGATGAGGAAAGTAAGAATGAGTAAAAAGCCTCACCTAATAAGTATAGTTCTGTTTACCCAGAAGTCAAAACTTTTCCTATTTCTGCATACAAACATTCCTTTGAGAAGCAGTGGGAAATCCCAATTTCATGTATAATAAAGTAGCTTCTATTCTTAATGACTTGTGCCAGCTGTTCCCAATACCCCAACCCAGTGCCTTGAGAAATGGTCAGTAAACCTACATAGATTAAGAAATGAGTTGGTACTTTACAAAAGAAATGGTTGCAGGCCAAAAGGGCAAGAAAAATCCTTGGTCTTCCTCATCCTACTCTATTCTGCTTTTCCCTGGCATAAGGAAAGTAGTAGTCGGCTGCATAAATGGCCGCTCTGTATGGGAATTCAATACTGAAACACGTTTTTAAAAAACAGTCAAATCTGCAGCCTGAGGCAATTTTGGAAACCTAAGTAAGACATTTGTAAGCCTACCTCCTCCAGACTTCGTGTCAATCCACAAGCATCAGGAAGAGAATCCTGGATTCTACTAGGAACCTCAGGTCTTAAAGATTTTCATTCCATTTACTTGTACTCCCAAGTTGCGAAATTCCCCAGCTGAAATTGCCACAACATAATAGTTATTTCCAGAGAGCAGCAGCTAAAATATATAATACATGAAAAAATAAAAAAACAGCAGGCCAGCAAAGACTGGCACATAAGACTATGTGCTTATTACAGCCTGGGAAGTTGGATTAAGCACTCAGGAGACTGGATTCCACTCCCAGCTCCAGGTATGCTAGAGACATTCTGTGCCAATCTTCTTCCATTCAGGGGACATATTCCCCAGACCAATAGCTTTCTTACTTTGTGCAGTGTCTCAGTGCTTCTGGGATCTCTGATAACCAACAGAGCAAAGATTATTTCCCTCCTTTCCATGCCTGCAGCAGGAACAGGCTGACAAGCCATCAGTAACCACAAATAAGAGAGAAAAATATATAATGGAGGCAAATTATATTTGGAAGAAAACATTGAAGGGAAAGGAACAAAACAGCACTCTTTCATCAGCCGAGACGTCACTTAGTCATGATCTGGAGTGTTCACACCTGCTCCGCTCTGTCACAAACTCCCACAGCTCCGAAACGCGTCGCGGCAGCAGCAGCACCCCAACACCTCTCCTTCTGCCAAGCCTCAGCAGCGTAAGGGGATCATTTTGTCATTCAAGTTCCCACTTAGTTAATTGCTGTGACACCTTCAGATCTCTGCAGTGTATTTCACACAGAATGTCTGCACAAAGCAAAGCAGCCCCACCAGCCCAGGGCAAGCTCCTGAGCTGCTGCCCATGTGGGCAGTCTTGCACCCAGAAGCACTGGGCTTGGCACCCTTACTTACATGTGTGCTTGGTCCTACTAACAACCCTGCTCTGGTCGCTGCTCCCCAACATTACTTTTTTTTTTTTATTTTGATCTGTGATATCATAAACGCCTCAGTTCAGAGTTCTTTGGCACTGCCTTGGCTAAGGCAGACCTGTGCAAGACATCTCAGAGCCGAGGAAAGGGGCCAGCAAGGACTAAGCAGGAAATTCTCCATGGACTTTTTAGGTACAAGGTATATAGAACAAATACACTTTGAAAGCCCTTTGATGTGCTGCTCTCAGTGCCTTTACAGACTTGAAAACCTTTGGAAATGTTCCTCTGAACACTTAGCTGAACAGGGATTTGTCAGTACATTGCTAACTAGAGATCCAGATTACAGGAGCATAAACAATACTGGATATTTACTTTCTGTTCTTTGAAAATTTCTGCCCAATTCCTCTTTTGCCACTGCCTCAGCAACTGCAATTTATCCACGTTACATCCATGAGGACCTGTTCCATTCATGTCTTTGGCAAGTGATACAAGGAATACAAGGACTGTTTTGGTTTTGTGATAAGCAATAACATTGTTTCTAATGAGATTCTTTCTCATTATATAGCATTTTCAACTGCTTAAAGCAGAAAAGGTTATATAGCACCTTCCAAAAGCAAATTGGTTCTTTCTTTGGGACACACTGGTGACAAGAAAATACAGCAGCATATCCATTCATTCACAAATACAGCTGCACACAGCCACATGGATTGATGCCAATAAAACACAAACTTCTGCCTCCAAGGAAGTGAAACAACTTCTAAAGGTTGAAAATGGAGGAGGAATAAGCAGAACAGAAACCAATGTCAGGTCTTGTAATTTGTATTTGTGCTTGCATGTGGTTGAGTGTTGACAGTTTCAAGGCAAGACAAGGGACAGATTTATAAACACATTTTTTCCAATTGCAATACAATTACTGGATTTATGGTTTTCAGCCCTGACTGTTCCAAAAGTCATGGGTACCCCATCCTATTTGGTCAGACATCCTCTTTTGACTCCATAGTATGGAAACCACAGCACTGTCCTGATTCCCAGCTCCTGGTCTTCTGCCACAGACAGCGAACTGCTATCCTACATCCAAATGATCTGGGCAAGCACAGAACCACTCCTCCTCTCACATATCCAGAAGCAGAGTGTTTGTCCAAGCCAAACACTACTGCTGTCTCTACACAGCAGCTTGGTACCAAGCTGGTAATGAATCTTTGGCAACTAAGTGCTTAATTTATGGACAGAGCTCTGGTTTATGTTGTTGCAAGCCTCAGCCCCGTACCTAAGCAGCCGACCAGAATTATTTGTGTCTGTACACAATTCAGCTCCCATACAATTGTAAGCATGCTGCTCTGAATGCTATAGCAAGTTATTACCAGTAGCTTATGTGCAGTGTGTTTTTCTATCCACTGCAGTACTTGAGTGCTGCCATCAAACCAATTCAGAAAAAAAAATTACTCCTATTACTCAGTGTTAAACACAACATATCTACTTTTGCTCATCTTACTTCAATCACTGCTCGAAATCTATATAATCAGTTAATCCGAGGTCCAGAGCTTGTTCTACCAGACATCCCGCAGCAAAGCACTGAGTAATATTCTGACCATCCCCAAAACTTATTAACACCTACCTCAAGTAGGCTCAAATCCCAGCTTGAGACCAGCAAAATCTTATCTCACCATTTCTGCAAAGAGTACATAAGCAAGTGCTAGAACCAAACAATGCATCCCGCTGCTGGTGAATTTATCTATTTAATGAGGAAGCACCATTCAGCATAACCAGGCACCAGCTGAAAACCAAGTCAGCAGGAAAGAGCTCCTGGTGCAGGTCAGCTGTTTCACCAGCAAAGCTACAACATGGATACCATCACCTGCACACCACAGAGATATCAACCCTAGATGGCTGTAAGATGGAAGAAAGAGGAGAACTACCCTACAGCTACAGACATTAATATTTTGGATTTTTTTCCTGGACTAAGTCTATGAAAGAATTAATTCAATTATTTTTCTGTACTGCTGATTAACCATCCAAACACAAAATGCTGGCTATTACAAAGCTGTGTTCATCCCTTCTCTTTCAAAAGATATTAGCTACAGTCCAGATACTTATGTATATAAATTCAGCCAGGCATGTTTAATGAAAGCTTTACCTTCTATCGCTGCATTTTTAAAGCAGAGAATAGGCTGCCTTTTACCTTTCAGTATCATAATGAAAAGCTAACTCATTCCATGGAATTGAAGAAAATACTGTGGCTAGCAAAGCCTTATTGAGAGACAGATTATTTATCTACTTGGGCGTGCATGCCAGAGTAAACTTGTCACAACTAAGGGGAAAAGGGAAAGGTAGCAAAGCTGCTGTGCTAATATTCTCCTCTTCTAGACCTTCACACATCCCAGTGCAGTAAGAAGTATGGTGTTCAGAAACAGCAAGAGAGCATAATCAGGCTGGAGAATTTGCTGGTCTCTGAACAAGAACTACTGGCAATCTAGGGTGCTGCCTTAGCACAGCATGCACCCTGCTCCACGGTCAGGAGTGGGAAAGACACATTCTGGGTGGACAACCTAGAATGGAACACAATGCCCTTCAAAACAGGAACAAAAACTGCAGCCACAAACCAAAGCAAGTGCAACCAGTGCCAGCTTTCCAGGTACTAGATGTTGTCTGGAGCTGTGCCTGACCCAGAGACACCCAGTGGTTGACTGGCACATCACATGCATATGTAATGAGTAAAAAGGTTAAGGAAAGCATTACCTCAGGTCGTTTATTTAGTAGAACCTTGGGCCGATACGATGCTTCTCTGCTCATTTCCAGTTCTCACACTGGGTGTGGGAATAGATAAGAAGGTCTAGGAGAGAGACCTGGTTCTGAACAAGTGAAAAACAGTGAGAAAGTGCAGGGAAAGGAGGAATTGGCAAGGTTTCAGACTATGTACTCTCTTTCAGCTGTAGACTGTTACCAACATCCTCTGGCCATTCCTCAGGAAGTTCCTGTGGTCAAGACTCTGCCTTATTTGAGGTCTCTGGTTGAGTTTGGGTAATCATTACCCGTGGTCTGAGATAGAGGCAAGAGCTATGCCACACTGAGGGTGAAATGTCAGCTAAATCTGCTTGTTGATCTGCTAACATTGCCAGCAGCAGCTATGCTTTCTGACTTAAGGGAGATTTAATGACCCAACAACAACTCGTCAAAGTATACGTGCAAAACAAAAGGTATTTCCCTTCCTATCACTAGCAGCACAGGACCAGGCTCTGGACTAAAAAAACTGAGAAACAGAACCAACTTGAAATCAGCATTTAGCAGCTCTACAAAAGCATAAGCAGAGTTCTTTAACTCAAGTAGTACCAGAGTTGCAGAAGGTAACATGCACTATGGGCCTCCCACTGCTCTCTCCAACATTAGGTTTGATTCCATCCAACCCAGCTTCAGGCACTCATAAAATATCCAAATTAAACTGATCACCACAGTCAGCTTCTTCTAATGGAAATGGAGAAGGATAGACATCTCTTACCACCCAATGGAAATTTTCATCTAGACATTAGCATCTCTGCACTTTTTATTTTAGACTCTTCAATTAAGTGGCATGTATTAGGAACAGCTGAACTACACAGTGTCAACTAGACAGGAATATTATGCTTCCTTACTTTGCCTGCACTATTGTTAAATCTGAGTAGCAATGCTCAGTTTGGATAAAAGTAAATGTACTGCCCAGAGAGACACAGAAATCCATGTTTTAAGCTGATTTGTGGCTCTGTCTAGAAAACAGTAGGATAAACCTTGCTTAAAACCCATACCACATGCACAAGGATAAATGCAACCTTCACCCAAATGCCAATTTCCAGAAAAGACTTGTCTCTTTTTTATTTTTTAAAGAACTGAATTGCAATTTTTCTAAGAAACAGTGCTTTTTGGAAATAGCAACAATATCATACCAAGGGAAAAATAACAGGTCAAGGGCATGAGGCAAGGGGACCTTACTGTGATCGTTCTACCTCAGAGAATTCAGAACAGTTCCATTCCCTGGCAGAAAGCTCAGAAATGCAGCAGCACTAGTAACCCAGAAACACCACGGTGACTAACTCGTGTTCAAGCAACTCAGATGCTCAGGGGAAACAACAAAGGCATCAAACAGGACACAGACCAGCCAAGCAGATGCAATATGGCAGCACAACTTGGACTTGAGCCACAGCTCCTTATGATGAATTGCTGGCACCTCACTTTCTGCCTCACTCCTAGCATCTCATAAAATAAGCCCTCTTTTAGCAGAGGTTTGACCTGTCCATGAACAATTCTGAGAACCATAGGTGTTCTCAGAACACAAGCTGATCGTGGCATACCAGTGACAAAGAAAACAGCACAAGGACATTTTATGTTCCAACATCCCTGGCCCTAAACACACCGGGAAGAAGTGAGGCAAACATCTCCAGCAATGCAGGAAAACTCAGACAGAGCAGCTGTATAAACCCAAGAAAACGGGGGCAGGCAAGGCTGATCACTGAGAGCAGCATGACTAGCATGAAATGAGAGCACAAACAAGCCCAGAAGGCTCAAGGTCCTCTTGCATGCAGAAGGCAGCTAGGCCCCTTAAATCACACTTGGTATCTGCTCCTATTCTCTGCTATTGAATTGGCAAAAACAAAATAAGAACCAACAGGCAGTGGACAGAACTAGGCCAGCTGCAGCCTCTTTCTCTCAGCTGCTCCCAGCTCCAGCTTTCAGTATTTGCCTCGACCCTCTCACTTCAGCTACCCCCCATGTAACTCAGATTCAAGGCACTTATTCCACACCACTGTGCAGAGAGACACTGACATTCACACACTCGACTTCATCAGTGACACACGTAAGCAACAAAAAATGAAGAGAGAAGGGTCCTTCTTCTCCCTTCCTCCTCCTGTGTCATTAAAGCATTGTTTTCTCTGTGAAGTTTTTAAAGAGAAAACAGAAACAAAACTAAATGGGAGGGGTGTAAAAACTGTCTGGTACAAAACACCTTATGTGCAATGCCTCTTCTCTTCCATGAGCTGCAAAAGTAAACAGCACCTTCTCTGGCAGAAGCAACAGGGCTGTCTTACGTAATCAGGGGATGGAGGGAGAGGAAAGGGTCAGGAAAAACACACACTGCCCACTGTTCAGAGAAGAGCTCCTTTCAGCAGCCATGAGTAAGAAGACTGCAGAAGTGACAGCTTTGCTACCTCCCTGCCCAGCTGGCTCTCTGACCTGCCTAGAAGCAGTGTCCAAAACCACGGGAAAGGCTGGCTTTGTTTCCGACACTGCTGGCTGGTGGCCTTATACACAGGATGACAGAACGCCGCTTTCCTCACAAGTTATGCTGGGCAATTTATTTTCATTGGCACGAGCAGAGAAGGAGAGCCAGTCTGATCCACCCTGCAGCAGCAGGACACTGTGAAAGGCAATTTTGCACATGTACCTCATACAGTCATAACACAGTCATACACCTCATACGATCACTGCACACACCCTGTCTTAGAACAAAACTGTTCAGCAGAGACTTTTGCCTTCAGAAGATGAACTGAGGCATCTACAGTCAGAATTTTCAGCCTTCCATACTCCTCATCCGTGTGCTGTTACATCAGCATAAAAGCCTGCTTTGACTCCCTTCATGGCTACCATCTACCTATTCTTGCACATTTACACTGCAGTCTGCCCTATAAAGTCACAGGAGGACTTTCCCGCCCTGTTGACATCATTTCCTCCTTGTTACACACCCTGTCCAGTCCACCCCACTCACACAAGCTGCAGGCTATGTGCTGGGTAGAACCTAACAGATTCATCCCAATCCATCAACACTTGCTGACAAATCAAGGCCAAATAGTGAGTAACAACTTTCTGTGCATCTGTGACAATTCAAACCGTTCCACAGCAAATCCAGAAATTTACAGTCACACTCTGCTCCCATCACCTGCACAAGGCATGCACTTGCACTCATAGGTACAAAGCACCTGCCACAGGCTTTTTGCAACTTCACTGACTTTTTCGTTTCCCAGTCTCTCAAATTTGTTGCATCCACTCTGACCCTTATGACTTAACACTCAGGCAACTTGGGATACTGGATTTCAGAAAACCTTCTTTCTCCACAATACTTGTAGCTTTCAGTGAGTCCCTTACACAACCAGCTCTTCCAAATCTGGCTCAGAAACAGGTCTTGTTTGCCACAACATCCGTGCAGCTCACCAAATGCTACCAAATGCTATGGTAGTAGCATCATATGTAAATCCTGACATATGGCAAATCAAAACAAGAAGCTCCATATTTAAAAATAAATAAATAAATAAACAAAAAAAAACTCTCCAAGAAAACAACTTAAATGACTGCTAAAACCATCAATGTATCAGTTGCAATAGCAGCACTTTGGAGAGGATTTCTTTGGGGCTTTTTATTATTATTATTATCTTATCGGCAGAAGGCAAGCCAAGAAAACAGAGAAATAGATGGAACCAAGCCCTGCATCTGAGCAAGCTCTCTAGAAGCAAATACAGACACGTTTCAGGGCTGGCAGAACACTGTGCTGAAATTAAGTGGCGTGGGTTGTGACGGAAACACAATTTTTCAGAACTGGTAATGCATGCCAGTGAATAAAACTTCCATAGGCTGTACAGCAGCACCTAAATATTTGTCCTACTGCTGTTCATCCACAGCTGGCACACATTCAGAGACTACAAAGACAAAGCCAAACTAAAGCTCAGACTGACTTTTCTACCTCCAATTTGCATTGCACTTTTCCCTCCAGGGATCTTTCATGGCTTGGTTTGGATTCCATCCCAGCTCAATCCCAAACAGAGAGATGTATCAAACAATTTCAACACAGTGACACATTTCATTTTGAATTTAAGTATTTGAAATTACTTTGAATGCATGTTCATGACATTTCAATACTCTTCTGGATAACTTTTTAATCCACCCATTTCTCACCCCATGAGTAGAGTGTAAGGAAGTGGGTCTAAACTAAAACTAGAAAACTGCACCAGGACAGAATGCAAGCTCTTTGGGTGGAGTACTGTTTGCCCATGGGAAATTAAAACTTCATCACCAGCTATCCAAAATTTGGTTGTACCAAATACTATCCACCCTAAGCAGGACACAGCCATGAGTCAGCAGCAAAAGGAGACTCCATGACACAAACAAGGTAGTTCTGACTTTCACCCTTTTCTCTGTAGAGGCAGATAAAGGGACAACTAATTACCAAATGCCTCGAGAATGTGGAGCAAATATGAAGGGCTAGAGCAACTCTGCAACTTAATCAAAAGCCTGCTGAAAAAACAAACTACATACCTATAAGGAAATACTATCAGGAGGGGTCATCAAAACCATTTTCTTCACAGTAATAAACAACTTGGACAGCAGTAAAGGACAGCTGGCTCACCCACAGCAGCATTTCCCTTCAGAATGACTCCCATGCATGGTCAGTAGGGCTTCCATTGCCAAAAGCCAGAGTACAGTAGCAGTCTGACTTTGAATGAATTCTTGCTAGGACTGAAACCTGCAGAGGTGAATTGGGTGCACAGAGAAAGAACTCTAGCAAAGGAAAGAAAAAAAGGCAGAAAACCATGCTTAATAAACTGTAAGTACTTCCTTACAGAAATCTCGCTGAAACAATGGCCCAGAATTGGTTCTGCTTTCATAATACAGTATAAAAGAACCTGAAACCAATATTGTCTAGCAATGGCTCATTGTGTGTCCCATGAATTAAGGCCTTGGCAATAACCCAGCAGCCACAAGGCTTATGACAGCCTTCTCAGGAACTTATGAGAATTTGACTTCTTTCCAATAAGGTCCTTAGGTTCCCAGAGGAATCCTCAAACAGCTTTTCATGCCCTAGGAGTCAGGCCAGTGACAGCAAAAAGAAGACACCCAAAAAGCACTGCAATGACATCCCACCGCAGAGCAGGAATGCAGGCAAGCAATAAAACTGATGCTAAACAGATCTGCAATAAACTGGCCCCAACTATAATTTGAACTGTAGGGCACTGCCAAAATGAAATGGTCATTTACTGACAGAGAAAGCAAAGAAACATAAAACCTCAATAGAACAGTAAGAGATCACAGACAAATTTTAGAAAGCCTACCACTGCATCTAGATGAAGAAAGCTTCTCTTCTACTTCTGAGCATAATTCTCTGTGTCCTCACCTCTAGCAGGGGACCAGGATGTTCTGAGCAATTCTTGCCTTCTGCTACAAAGGCATTCTATTATCCATTCTCCAAGTAAGAAATTTTCTTGTGTGTGACAAAGAAGTCCTAGTCATCCCAGAATCCCTTTCCTCCAGATGTCCTGATTCTGTGACAAAGGCAGAATGCCCACAAAACAGTAGCAGTACAAGCAGAGCCGCTGCAGCCCCGCTCCAGCCCACTGCCACCACGACTGAAGTTAATACTGGAAATAAGGCACCATGCTGGCACTTCTCTACAGCAGCAATAGCTCTTCTGTGCCCTAAAGACTTTTTCAATCCATAAAGTGACTGCACATGTGCTGGGGGAAAAGCCATTCTTTCATCCACATGCCTTTTTTTTTTTTTGCAGCACAGAAGGAAAAATGTATTTGTTCAGACCAATCATTCCTGCTTTAAACTGACCACACACTGAGGATGTTACTCAACAGAGAAGCAAAAAAACACCTCTCCTTTGCAGAAATGCAAATACACCCAAACACGCTTCTGGCCCCATTGCATACAGGTGGCATCCTTTATGTAATACTGCCCATGGCTAAGATTCACCCACACTGCAGATAAACCACTGCACAACTCATTTATTACAGAGCTAAACAGAATTTATATACGTGCATCTTCCAAGGCTTTTCAATACCAACAGAAAAAGCTATCTTTCACAGGATATAGGCACTTTCTTAATATTAAGCTTTTTAGCTTCTCTACTGAGAATGGCAAATGTGATAAATTAAGAAAAGGAGCCAAGCACCTTGACAAGGTCATACAGGGGGCTTTTAGGAAAAAGCCGTGGCTGGGGGGAACATCCCAGGGTAAAGAACTTGTGTCCATGCTCTCAGCATGTCACTCTCATCAAGTCAGGTGGATATAAGGGTGCAATACGAAAAGGTATCTTTGTTTATGCCTATTTTGAAGGCAGCAAACTTAAGGAATCAAAATACTAAAACGAGAGGGAAAAAGTGCTTTACAGATAGTTTGGGGGAGGACAGAGACATATACAGTGAAGTACCCTTTTAGATCAGGCCGGATTTTTAGGTTTGAAGGCAAGCTGCAAACAAAACTGCAACCTTGATCTCACAGCTCTTTTTATTTCGGCCAAAAATTAATGCAAAACCCCAACCAAACCCAGCAGTCCCTGGGCACAGCTCAAGCAACCTGTTGTTCCAGGATTTATCACCACAGACAACTCCCTCTGATCAGGTCGTATGATTGAAGGCTGTACTTCATTATTCCCTCCCACCACGACCAAGCGAAGCAGCAGCAGCACTACCAGATCAGACAAGGGAGACGCTGCCCTTCAGAGCAGGCTCTGAGTAAATGCTCCCTGATGTGCACACGGGGGTGATTTTGCTGTGCACAGCAGGAACACCAGGTAACCATGCCACATGTGCCATGTCTGGCTGAGTTTAAAGAGGCAACACAGCCCAAACCCAGGAAATTCAGAAGTTGGTCTCATATCCTGAATTTATTAGAACTTCTAGACTATTTAATCAGGTAATGGTGCAGCATTCCCAAACGTTATACAAATGCCAATGAGTGCTGTACTGCTGGGCAGAGGCAAGAGGTGATGGAAAACTCAGTGAAAGCAAGCACCCCATGGCTCCATCCCAGCTCTACCACACTGTGTTCCACCACTGTGCAGCCCTCAGGGCTTCTCTGCAGCAAGCTGGAGACCCTCCCTCAGTCCTGGGGCTACCACACCCCGCAGCTTCCCAATGCTCTGCTACACCAGCACCACTGTGTTATGATTAAAATGCTAGAACTGGCTCTTGAATAAAAAGGAAATTTACCTGCAAGCAAACCAACTTCAAAATCTATATTCATAAAAAGCATTTGAGGAATGTAGAGGCCTCTCCTTTACCCATTGAAACGCAACAGTTCTTGAGTCTTTTATATAAAACATGCCGCAATTTCTTTCTTTCCTGCAGCGCAGTCACTGTGCATGTGTCTACCACTGTATTACCTCAATATTTTTGCTCAAAAAAGCACTTCCCTAACAAAAAGGAATTCACTCGAACAAAGCAAACTGTATTACTTCTGCAAAATTTCATTTGAGAATCCACAGCTAAAGTGCAGGACCCCTACGGTTCCCAGTTCTGCAGTGTGATAGCTTCAGCATCCCTTGTGAGATGAAGCATGTCACCTTAATGCATGCTTAAGGTGAGAGAACGACCAAGCTGATGGGCTTCATCACCCTAAGGACACAGAAAGTGACATATTTAATCTGATGAGAGGCACTAAAGCAGCACCTCTTAATATTTTATGAAACATTTGGCTGTTTTTAATTTTAAAAACAGCAGCTCAATAAACAAAGCAATGGAGGATTCCCTGTGGATGGCACTATGATAGGCGCACAGCAGCTCGCTCTGCTGAGTGATAACATTGTACCCAATGCATCAAGTCTGCTCTCCTCCCCACATACATGCTGGAAGGCCTGTACACTGGCACATCTCAGGCTCTACACACCACCAGGGACTTTTCTAGAAATAGTTGTCTTCCACCAGAATACAGTGCATAGCAGAGGCAGCTTTGAAAATGGTTTAAGACATGCAGCTTTCATCTAGCACCTTTATCTGGACACAACAGGTTGACATGCCCAAGCTGAAGAAGTTGCTTTAATCAGAAGAAACACATTTTCTTCCCTATTTGCCCAGTTCTGTAACAAAATTACAGACACAAACTGACATGAAACATAAAATGCAAGCATCCCACTTCATTACTACTGCACACTTGCTTTATCTGCTTCCTTAAACAGCCTCTACTGGCCACTGTCAAGAGATAAGGTACTCAGCAAGATGGATCTTTCCTCATACTTACACCAATCACTTTCTATTCCTACTCCCATGAAGGCTTGCAAGGTTCAAGACTGGCCAGAAGACAAATGGAAGAAAAAGTCTGAGCAAAGTTTGAATACAGACATAAGCATCTCCCAAAGGCCCACAGGACAGCCTTCAGCAGAGCGTGCTCTTTAATCCTGTGCTCCAAATACATCCATCATCACTTATGAGAACCTCAGAGAAAAGACTTAGAAGTATGTTAGAACATCTCTCCCCCCGCTCACTTTCGTTGGAGTTCAGAAACTCACACATGGCCAATACTACAAGAGGGACAGCTTCCTGTAGGGTCTTTAGAGATAAACCCTGATAGGAGGGGGCCTGTGTATTCACCCAGAGAGAAGGGCTCCCAGCCAAAGGCAGGAGGCATATCAGAGACAAAAGCACATCCATGAGCTCAGTGGGAATACGCAGTCCTCTCACCGTGGAAGAACACCACCACCTTGGGGCTTTCCCCTTGTAGCATTAATAATTGACAAGTCCTGCCCTCACCTCAACTACACAGTCAATTCTCCACTCTGGGGAAAAAAAGATTCTGCAGAAATTAAAAACACTATCCCAAGAAAGGGGATTATTTTGTCATCTGAGGACATTACATGGAAGAGAAGAGCTGATGGGCAGTCTTGTGATCTTTCTGATTAAAATGCTGCCTCAGGATATTACTCTCCCCCTCCAACATGAAACAGTCAATTAGGCTGTGATATATTCATGTAAAAAAGACTTTTTCTTATAAAATATGTCAATCCAAGACTGGCAATACTTTTGCCTTGAAGTCACCTTACTAAGAAGGAACATGACAGATAAATCCAGTCTTAAACTAGTTAAATACTGGCATCTGAGGAAGCAGAAAAGTAGGGAATAGACAGGTCTATTTTTTCAAATCCCATCACAGTGCTTTAAAAAAAGAAAACCGAAAGGAGGGGGAAGGAGGGCTTCATTTGCATGAAGAGCCATCTTACCCTCTCATTATTAATTTTATATACATGTGCATACACACACAAGTATACTCACCTTTCACCTACAGCAACCTCTACAGGTAGAAGAACATATTAAACGGAACAGCACAAAAATCTGTTCATGGCCTCAAACACAATGGTGTCAGATGACCACCCTGATGACTCTCAGACCACTCTCACACCACATTAAAAAAAAGTCATTATTGAAACAAGAACTGTCTTTGTGGAGCATCCACCCCGAGCCAGAACACCACCTCAGCTCTCACTTGTAAGCACATCCACATCATGGATGGTCCCACTGTGCTTCTCCATAGCCATGTCCTGCCTCCAAGGGCCCAGTGGAACAGCTCTTGAACACAAGAGGCAGGGATGGCTCCATAAATCTTAGAAAGTTACAGAATTCCACCACTTCTCACCATGTCCCAGTTTGTTGGCAGGAGCAATCCCTAAACATGCCACAGAGATCCTCAAAGATATCTTTATGAACACCTGGATGCCAAGAGTCCCGAGCAAAGAGCACCATCCCAGCATCCTAACTCCTGTCCCTTGAAGCAGAACAAAAATCTCTGCCCTACAAAAATAACATAAATAACAACATCTCTTCCCCCTTCTCAAGTAAAAGGCAGCAATCTTTATACCTAACACTAGACCATCTTAAATCATTTTATGGGAAAACATTTGCATTTTTGGATGCATCTACAGGACTTCCTCATATACTCTATTTAGCAGAGACATCTGTTACTCAATATATATATATATTTCATCTAAATCCCACCCTCTGAATCCTCTCCATCAGTTGTCACTAATGAAGCTTTGTGTGCAAAACCAAGTGCATTCTGCCCCCATTAGGAAGCCAATTACAGCAGGAAAAACAAGCAATTAACAAGGTGCAAAATAAACATCTTGCCACCTGCCTTTTAATAGCAACCCCACTTCAAACAAGTCACAGTCTCAGCACAGCTTACAGAATTGGCAACTGATATATGTATTTATGCAGCAGCTGTTCTTCATTGCAACAAATATTACAGGCTTACCAGATAAGGTCAGCATATTTAAAAAAACACATAGCAAGTATTAAAACCTGCTTTGAGGCCCTGAATGCTGCTTTTAATGAAATCAGCAGCATCAGGCTTGTATGGTATTACAGTAGAGCTGCAGTCACATCCCCAGCTTAGAGAGATTTCTCCTCATTTCTCCTTGCTTAGCAGCTTCGGTATTTGTTTTGCTAAATCCAGGGGCCTGAGCAGCTCTTAAACAGTGTGTGGGGCAACTAACAATACAAAGCTCCACACAGCAGGCAGATCTTCCCTGCTTCCATCATCCCTGCCTCTCCTAGGCCTTCTCCACTCCCTACCACCACACTACACCCAATTGCACTGTGGGGCTGGGGGAAGAAGGTCACTCACTAAAAAAAACACAGAACAAAAACATACAAACAAAAAAAAAAAAAAATGAGAAAACAAATCTATATTCTGTTTCACTCTTTGCTCCTTAAGCCTTCACGCTCTAGAGGGGAAAGGAGGACTTCCAAAGACACCCCAGCTAGCTCCAGAGGGAGCTGCTTTCCTTCGCCTTTTGCAGAACAGGATGAATGACACACTTCTGAGTAGTTAACCAGGACTAGAAAAAGCCCAAGAGTATGTCTGCAGGATTTAGCAAACTTGGAGTGGAAATTGGGCCTGAAAAAATAACATGCAGCTTCATCCTGCGTATTTGTTTGTCTTTGTATCTTTCCGTCTTGCTCTTTCTACTGCCATGAAAATTACTTATATCCATTAAACTTTCCATGTCACATTTCAGTTCCTGACTAATGTCCTATTTAACCACTCACTGCACAATTCATGTGTGTGTCTTCCTCTTATGATTCTTCCCTCTATAGCCTTGTTGGGATCTGAGAAGTAAAACACTGAATACGGTACTTTTGCCATAGTGCACAGGATTCTGAGTGTTAGCTGGAGATGAGATGGAGAGAAAATTGTTAACATTCTTTCTCTAAATGACCACAGGGAGCAACAGGGAAAAGAGCTTTTAACTCCAAGCAGGGCCAACAGAGCTACCCACAGCTTTATAGAAGTCTGCATCACGATCAATAGTACTAAAACAATCCTTCACTGAAAAGTTCTCCTAAAAAATCCTAACAATTCACTACCCTTCAATACAACTGGCAAATCAGATCTTAAAAGACCCATGTCTTCAGTTCTGGTCATTATCTACATGTACACAGAATAAGCAAAGTCAGAAGAAGGGGAACAACAACAGGAGGTGAAAAGTGGTGAAAGGTCAAAATATTCCAGACTCCTGAGGGTGCACACCTAAACCTGACCTACTGCAGCCAACAAAGTAAAAAATACCTTTCAGCTACAAGTTTCTCACACTACCAGCGCAAGTGCAGAAATCGCAGAAGTCTTTCCTCCAGCCCTAATTACACAGACAAGGTCAGAAAAGACACAATCTGCCAGCATGAGCTGCAGGAGGTCATATGGCCACTCTAGCTATAGAAGGATTTTAGGAGTAGTTCAATCAGTCGGGTCACTTAACTGACTTCATTTCTGTTTGTTTTTTAAACAAGCAGCAATATTTTCCCTTACATTTTGTGGATGAGAGAACAGGAAGGAGGGTCTACTCCTTTATCACCAGCCTAGGATTTCAGTACACATCACTAACAATGCCATGGAGCAGTAATGCCTAGCTCCACTTTATAGATCTAAATCCACCAAAAAATGCCAAGAAGGAGCCTCATCCCAACAGTCACTGTTAGTTTTCAGAAGCTGTTCAGATCACAGGAAGAGGGCGGGTGTATTATCTGCACACGTGACAGAAGCTGCTCCAGCTGCACATCAAGAAAGCAGCCCACAGTTCTAAAGCTTTCTTCAACTCGATGAATTCTAGGGCAGCCTCTTCTCCTCAATGTTGATGAGGGCTCCAGGGGGTTTTCTGACCAGCAGGCTGTCTGAACGCCCAAAGAATCAGCAGTTAGAACACTGCTGCTTATTGAAGGTGGCAAGAGACCAGAAATGTGGTAAGAACTTACTGTGAGAGAGTTGCACTTCCAGCTCTAGAAGCTGAGATTTCAATTTTCGCAATTCTTCTTCAAAGGATGCTTAAAGAGACCCAATTCTTGAATTCTTTCCGCCCTCTTCAAAAGGATGGCTGAAGAGATCAAATTTCACTAAACACTAACAGCTGAGTGTCATCAGCACCCAGCTTACCTGAACAAGAGTGGAAAGCTGGCAATGCCACCAATGCTCAGGCTGCAGTCCTCCTAAGCAGCATGCATTACAGCCCATAAAACACTGACTAATTCCCAAATAGTCACATGTGTGAACATTCCCCCACAGCTCTTCTAAACAGACTTCTGCAGTTTGGCAAATGGCCAGATTAAGCAGAGGATATATGAAGTTAAGCAGAGAAGATTTTCACTATGTAGCAGTCTCTCCAGGTCATAGTTCATAAAAATCTTTACTATTCCTAGGATCAAAGCAGCTACAGCCATAAAAGACCTATTAGTTCATGAGGTCCATCACCCAGCCAAAGAAGGTTACCCAGAAAAGACATGACAAAGTTAAAGTAATGGTATGTGAACAAGCAAAGTACATTTTTCTTTGTAAAAAAGATGCTAAGCAAAGTCAGATATGTGAACTAGGTCCAAAAGTTAAAGTTGAGTTTTGTTTTCAAGAAATAACTTTTCTAACATTTCTACAAGGCAGCTATAAAATGCTAACCTATATCTAATGATGTGGCTTAGCTGTGAAACCCAGCTCCAGCCCCTCTTTCTCACTCTCAATTGCAAATTTCCATCTCCAAACACAAATGCCTTTTACCACACAGTTCAGTAAGAAAATTACTTTGGAGCCCTGGTGCTGAAAATGCATCAAAGCACAATCTTCAAATTCTCAACTCCCCACCCCCTCCAGCCCCCAAAAAAGAAAGAAATCAAAGGATAAGAAGGAAAGACACAGTTTGGCTCCCACTGGCCTACAATAACAATAATGATCATAATCTAGAGATCACAGGAGGTTCGTCTACCCTCCATGCCAAGTCAATTCACTCCATTCACAACTACACATAATTATTCCTAGGACTGCAAAAATTACTGTCTTTTCACTAGCGATAGAATTGTAAAAATGCTTTCAACCTCAAGCCCTTATTTATTAAGGCAAACTATTTGCTCTTTTACAGTTCATGTTAGATCTGGCATTTCTGTGCAGAGGGTCAATAATCCAGTCGCTCAAAAAATAGTCACGAAAGACGTATTAACATAAGCTGTGCATTAAGACACAATTATTTATATGCCTGACATTAATGGCTCTGCGCTGTGCACTGTATCAACTCACAGATACTTTAGCAGGAAAATAACAATACCTTGGGAGAATTTCTGCTCTCCCAAGGACAATTAGCATAACGCTAACGCTGAAACGAGAGAGCGATAAGGACTGACAGAGTAATGCTTCATCCCAGAGTCTCCAGGATAGCGGTGCCTGTCCCCAAAGTTTGTACCCATCACAGCACGCTTCCCTCTGCTAAGCACACACAGCCCGTGCCTAATGCTTCCCCAATCCTTAGATTAACGAAACACGAGTAAAGCAGTTTCAAGATGCATTATCCTCTGCCACCACACCTCCCCGGCGCGGGTGCCCAGCGGGACCGGCCGCGCTGCCCGCAGCCAGCCGCTGACTGCCCCCCGAGCCGGGGGAGCGGCCCCGGGCCCCACCGAAAGGCTCCCCTCGGTGCGGGCAGTGCCGCGACAGCAGGCGGTGCCCGGGGGCAGCGCACACCTCTGGGAGCCCGGCCACGCACAGGTCACGGCAGGGCGGAGCGGCACCGCTGTTAACGGGACGGCGCCGCGTCCCAGCTGCCCCGGAGTTTGGAAACTCTCGGCAAACCCGCAGCCACCGCAGCGCCCGCAACTTGGCCGGGGCTCGAAAGCGAGTGCCACCAGAGAGACATCGCCTGTCCGGGCTGTGCGGAGCCGCGGAACAGCCCCGCAGCGCCGGGAGCGGGCTGCGCCCCGGCTGTGCCGCCGCCTCACGCCCGAGGGAGCCACCGAACCGCGGGCAAACAGCCCCGAGCGACGCCGCGAAGCCGCGCTGACAGGGTCGCGACATGGCGACAGCGGCTGGTCCCACCGCCCCCCGTTGCCCTGCCCCGGGAGAGCGAAGGACACACCTCGCCGGGCGCCCCTGCCCGCAGGGCACCCGCACGCATCCCTCAGCCCTGCCCGCCGGGATGCCCACCCTTCACCCCTCCGCCGGACCGGGCGAACGGCTGCAGCGCCGCAGCTACCAGTTGCGCTTCCCGCTGCTGTACCTCAGCCAGGACGGGATGAGAAGTCAGCCCGCCACCGAAGCCCTCTCGCAATGCAACAAGTGCCCGCCCGGGCGCGGCGGGAGGAGGCGGCGCGGGGGCGGTCGCGGTGCCGCCGCTCAGCGCTCGGGGCGNCGCGGGTCGCTACCATCAAGTACCACGGGGGGGAGTAGGGCCGCTAAAGCCGCCCGGCCGCCGTGTCGAGCCGCTCGGTGGCTGTGCGGTTTCCCCCGGCCGGGGCGCGGTGGTGGCGGCCGGCGGCCATCGACAGCGGAGGAGGCGCGCGGTGGGAGCCGCTCGCGGAGCCGCGGAGGTGCCGGGAGGGAGCGGGGAGCCGAGGGTGGGATCGGGATCGGGATCGGGATCGGGATCGGGATCGGGCCCGGGCCCGGCTGCTCGCCTCCAAGGAGCCCTCAGGACCGGCTTCCGCACCCCAGAGCCGCCGCGGGGCAGCGCAGCCCTGAGCGCGCTGTGGCGGTGTCCGGTCGTTTCGCAGGAGCTTGACGCGGTGTTTGTGTTGTTGCAGGCACAGCGCAGAAATGATCATCCCGGTCAGGTGCTTCACGTGCGGCAAAATAGTGGGGAACAAGTGGGAAGCCTACCTTGGTCTTCTGCAAGCGGAGTACACGGAAGGGTGGGTTTTATTTCTGTGTTCTTCGACTCACGCCTTAGGTGGGATACACAGTGCATAAGATCCCAGACCTGTTGGGGTTGGAAAGGAGCTCCGGAGATCATCTCGTCCAGCCTTCCTGCCAAGGCAGGGCCAGAGGCACAAGTGCAGGGTCGTGGCGTCATGAAACAGACGTAGAGAGGCTAAAAACCACAGATACATTCTAAGATCGTTTAACCAAAGGTTAGAAATTGTTATAGGCAACAAAGTACTTGTTTCCTCACGGAATCTTTCAGGGCAGCAGTATGAAAGTTGCCAAATCGTGATCCTTGTACCCAAAACGTTCCCAAATATGTAACTCTGTACACATTTGCTTGTTTCTTATCCTTCCATATACCCTGCTTTGACACCAATGTCATCAGTTTTTTAAAGGGAGAGAAGGAAAAAAAGTGACAAGTGAGAAATGTTTCGCATTTGTTTGGGGTTTTTTTAAAGCATTTTAACGCAGGGTTGCTAATCTTATTTTTAAGTACTGGTTTGCTAGAGAAAGAAGAATTTAAATGCTTTAGATACCCCACTTATAGTCCTAACAATTCTGTTAAGAAGTCTGTGCATCGTTTGCACAGCCAGAGTTTCTGCTAATAGTTCAAGGAGAGTCTAACTATGGTGCCATGACCTCAGAAGCTTTAAGAAGAAAACTTGAGAAATACTTACATTTTCATCAAGTTTAAGTATGAAAAAAAAATATATCCATTATCCATGGATGTTTGCAATTCAGAGGAATGAAAAAGAAGTTAGAAATTTAAGTGATGTTGAAGTAGAAAGTAGATGTTAAGTAAAAAGAAAATAATTTGATTTGCATTTAAGTGGTTGGGGATCCCAATAGTTTTTACAGGTAAGTTTATTTCTTTGATATATGAAGTTAAAACTATTACAATACTGTTAGTTATTTTTCACTCATACTACAGTTTGCCAGGATTTTTTTGATAGTGCTTCTGACTTATATTCTAGGCATTACATTTTATATTTTCCCCATCTTCATTATTCCTTTGCTTTTGTATAGGAGTTTTGTCATTGACAAATGCTCACTTCAAAACAATAGTTGTTGTCACTGGCTTGATTCTGGGGTGTGTGTTAAAACTAATGCAATTATGGTCTTGTCAGAAGTAGAATTTACAGATATCAAACAACTGAAATCTTACAGTGCAGTACTGCAGTCACTGTTAATGGTGGCTTTAGAAATGGATGGACAAAATGGGAAAACTTGTTTAAAGAATTGATAGTTAAAAAAACACCCACACCTTTCTGTTTGTCCCTTGAAAATGCTCTTTTTCCACAAGTCCTTGGAAGCTGGAGGAAAAGGAAAGTACAACTAAAGTGGTCTTAAAGTATATAGTATGGCTTGAGAAATTGTGATTAATGTTAGTATTCTGCATCTCTGATAACTGCATATGAGAGTTCAGAACTCTCCAGATAGCTCTTAAAATTTACCTATCAACAGACATCAGATGCTTTTGTTCTCAAGTGTTTCAGAAAATTGAGGCATCATGTCATGTTATTTATACACATTCTTTAAAATGCCCCACGGTGTTCTTATACTTCTCTAAAACAAGTTTTGCAGGTGCTTTTCTGGAATGAGCAGCCCTGCTGCACTATCAACAGTTGCAAGGACTGAGTGACATCAGAAAAGCTGCTGGAAGTTGGCTCCTGCAGTTAGACTGTACTGCTTGAAGCCAAACAACCTTTTACCATGGTCCAGCTTAGGCAGAGGCTTCCTTTCAGTCATTTGTATTTTAGAAAAGTATCCATTGGCTTATTCCTAGAGGAGAATTACAAGCTCCAGGAAATTAAGTTTGTTTTGAGCTAATGCTTTATTGCACTGCATTATATCAGTCTAAAGACCTGAGATCACTCATGTCTCATGAATGTCACATTCACAACCAGACTGGCTTTATGGTTCATAGGTACAGGAGCTAAAGATCTTGGTAGTATCATGATCTTTAAGAGGTCTGGTAGCCACAGCCATGGAAGACATACACAGCGGTTTAGGCTACAATGACTCAACATCCTCTACCCAAACATAAGAAACTGGAGCAGTCATTACAAAGGAACTCAGTGTGAAACACTGATTTCTGGCCAGACTGCACATACTTACTTACATGTAGGGAGCAGGTTGTATAACTGAGTGCCTTCCCTAATGGGAACTGGGAGGGATTGTAGCCATCCTCAGAATTAACATCCCAGCGTGGGGGAGGTTGCATTCTAATCTATTTTAGTTTCTGTATATCTCACCTTTTTAGCGTGGCTCAGATCTTAAATTTATCTTGTGAAATAGGCAAGAATCATCCTCAGTTTACAGAAACATGTTAAAACAGTGCCCTCTGAAAGCTGTGGCAGCTGGGGACCCTACTCAGCAGCAGATCCTGTGCTCTGGCCGGCTGGAGAGTGGGCAAACACAGTGTCAATAGCACTAAGTGGAAAAGGGCATTAACAGCACATGCTGAATTTCTGTCTGTCTTTGAACTGCAAAAAAATTTTCCTCTATGACTGAGCTCAAAGTAATCAGTGTGTTGCTTAGGAAACACAAGTCGTTCTGACTCACTTCATCCGTTATGTTTTTTAATTGTTGTTCGTTAATAGAGATGCCCTGGATGCCCTTGGCTTGAAGAGATACTGCTGCCGCAGAATGCTCCTCGCCCATGTGGATCTGATTGAGAAGCTTTTGAATTATGCACCCCTGGAGAAATGAGATGGAAAAAGCACTGTGCTGCAAGCCATGTGGAACGTATCTCTAATTTAAACTTGAAACTGGACTTCAGGCAGTAAAGGATGAAAGCTAACTGTAGTGTAACCATCAAGAGATGTTTATCTTCTGGATAAAATAGTGCCCCAAGCTACTAACTTCTTTCAAAGAAACAAAGGGATGATGAAGTCCACTTAACCAAGATTTAGAGATTAAATGTTTGGGTGCATCTTCTTAAATCTGTGTTTGGAGTTGTAAACTTCTAGATGGATCTGCCAGTAAAACCAAATGTTTGTTAATGTAGAAAAAAAACTTTTCTATTTCATTAAAATGTTGAAATAAAATAGTTTTTTTCCTTGTAGCCTTCCCACAGTTTCTGGATGAGGTAAAGTGTATGCTTGGATCTTGCTCATTACCTTAGGGTTAGAGGTACTGCTGAGTACCCAGGTCAGTGTCCTGCACTAGAAACACAGGACTGAGCTGTGGCTCCAGTGACATGGAAGTGGGTAAGTTTGTGAGGCATTGCTCCAGAAAGGTGCTGGAGCCCGCAGGGAACACTTCCCACCACAGTTAAAGTCAACTTGTGTTCTCTACCCCAATCCTTACCAAGCACTGGGGCTGCTGTATCACCAAAACTGATTCAGATGGTGCGGTGCCTTCATTTAAGCGAAACATGTCTGAGTGTCTCCACGGAGAGCACTGGATGTGAGAACTGAGGCGTGCTGGTGTGAACAGGATCAAAGTGCTGCTGCTGCCAAGCACCTGCACCCCTCTGTGGCTGGTACAGACACTTCCACCGCTTGTCATTTCCATGACTTCACGTTGCGCTGCACGTGTGCTGCAGAGCTGCCCAAGGGAGAGGGGCTGGAATGGAGAGAGGGCAGCTGGAGCTGCAGGGCTGGGAAAGGTCATCCTGCCCAGGGGTCTCATCTTCCTCTTGCACAATTGGCTTGTATGTTGGATCATGTTTTCACTCTGTTCTGTGACATGCCAAAGGTGCGTCATTGTGCATGGTGTGCACAGGCAGACACACCCATCTCACCGGAAAGTGAAGGAGGCCCATTCCTACACCTGTGTGGGTTTGGGATTTATGCAAATGCAGCATTAATTCATCATTGCAGCAGGCCGGTAGAGAATGGGCTGGAAAAGTCATTCCTTAGGATACAGTCTGTTGCTCCTTGGTGCAGTTAAAACTTTTGGCATTTGTGTAGGGTAAGAAGTATCTCTGTGGATTTTTTTTCCGTAGTACAAAGAATCTGGTTTGAACAAACTGTGGATTTACAGAAATAGTAATTATTTAATGTGCTTACTGGGTTGGACTTGTACCCATAAAGCTTAAAACTAGATTGCCTCCCAAAACAAGAGACACGACTGCTGCTTGCCTTTGGCTATCACCCAACCAATCTTTACACTTGAACTTGCTTTTCAATTTACTAGAAGGCAGTAGTAGATGTTTCTCATATTCAGCAATTCTTCACTGAAGACATCTTAAAACCTGTGGTTTACCCTAGTGCAAAGAGAATTAAGCAATTAATTCTAGCATTTGTTTCATAGTCAGTTGGGTAGCTTATGTTCTGCATGCTTGCTGTATTAGCAAGCTGAACACACTTTATAAAAACAAACCAAAAAAAGCCCTTTGCTTCTCTCTCAGGCTATTTTGTAAAAGGGACACTGAACTAGAGGATGACCTTTCCCAAGTGAACTTGTGTGGGATGCTTTTCCCTGTCAGAGTGGGGTGTGACACAGCCCTGCGTGCCAGCCTGTTCACAGATCCATCAGCAGGCCCCGCGCTCCGTGCGCCGCGCTGGGAGCGCAGCAGCCCAGACGGGAATGTCTGGCAGAGGCAGCCGTGCAGGAATGCCGTGCAGAAAGCTGGTCTGCATCACTGCCAAGGAACTGGATTAGACAAGCTGACAGGACTTGGTTTCCATCTGCAAAAGCAAATTTCTAATCTTGTTTTCTGCTTTAGAATAACATGTTTCTTTTCAAAGCGGGTGCCAAGTTGTCTGATATGAAAAGTTATGGCTCCTAAATACTTAATAATGAAAATGCAATTTGCAAAAACACAGCAGGCCTCCTTCAAAAAATGTGAAGGAAAAAAACCCACCTTTGTTGCTCTCATTTCTATTCTCAAAACCAGGGTGCAGTGGAAGCCAATGGCAGTCTGGTGTCACTCCCTCTGACAGATGTTATTACCCAAGGAGCTGCAAAAACACCTGAGCAGCAAGACCAAGTATACAGCAGGCATTAATATTAGCTCATGCAGCCCTTAACACCCTGTATGCATTACAGCTTTTCCTCAGGAGTTTGCAAATGCAGCATTAACCATTTCTATAATGTGACAAAGGCAAACAGTTTATCGTGATCATGTGAAAGGTTATCTTGAGAGTTTTGTCCTTGGGAGGGTTAGGAGCAGGAGCAGAAGCAGAGCTTAAATCCCGTCGCAGAAAGAGTCTGAAATTTTCAGTGGATTTCTATAAGTCTCATCTTTCATCCCTGCTCATTGGTAACTAGGAAAGTAATTCCCTTTTTGCTGTCACTTCCCCTGTACTACCTTCTGCAGCAGTTAATAAACGTAAGAGTATTGGATCTGCTTTCTAATCTGCCAGATGTCTTTGGGAAGAGCCATTAAATATGCTCACAACAACCATAGTTTTTCAAGACAATGTAAAAGATCTGTATACACAGAAGAAATAAAAAGGCCTCAGTCTTTCCTCAACCAGAAAAAGAAGCCCTTAACAAAATCAACATATAGGCAGCAGTGGGAAGAAAAAGAAGATAAATGGTACTGAAGATACAGTCCTTAATTACATGAAGAATTCTGTCAGTTGGAAGATTTTTGAAAAATACAAAAATCCCATCACTCCTCTGCAGTCACTTACTCACTTTACGTTTAAAACATTTTGGAAATTTTTCAAGTCTCTCTTGAAAAGCTGTTGCAGGGTTTCCACTAACCCAGGTTGTGGTTTAACCCCAGGCAGCAACCAAGCCCCACACAGCCACTCCCTCATTTCCCAGCAGCAGGAACGATTCTCTCTGGGGAGAGAATCAGAAGGGTAAAAGCTGGAAACTCGTGGGTGGAGATAAAGGCAATTAATAGGGAAAGCAAAAGCAGCGCACACAAGAAAAGCAAAACAAGGAATTAATTCACTGCTTCCCATGGGCAGGCAGGTGCTCAGCCACTTCTAGGAGAGCAGGGTCCCATGAGGTGTAACAGTTTCTTGGGAAGACAAATGGCATCACTCCAGATGTTTTCCCCCTTTCTCCTTCCTCCCCCTCACTTTACATACTGGTATCATGTGATCTGGAATATTCCTTTGGTCAGTTGGGGTCACCTGTCCCAGCTGTGTCTCCTCCCGTGCATCCCCAGCTCCCTCACCACTGTGGCTGTACAAGAAGGAGAAAAGGCCTTGGCTCTGAGTGAGCCCTGCTCAGCAATAACAAAAACATCTCTGTATTACCAGCTCTGTGTTCAGCACAAATCCAAAACACAGCTCCATACCAGCCTCTGTGATGAGAATTAGCTCTAGCCCAGCCAAAGCTAGCACATCTGGTATTGGGAAAGCAAGCAGCCACAATCAGAAGTGTGACAGAAGCAGAAGACCCTCTGTCATCCAAGCCACAATCTCCCTTCACACATCACAATCATACCGAAATAACAAAGTGTGCCTGCAACACACGGTGGGAGCTGAGGCCATGAACGTACAGAGGAACCTGCTTATGGAGCTCAGCATCCTGCTTCAACCTGGAGCATCAGCAGCAAGCTGTGTGTGCTTGGAAAGCTTTATGTTTCTTGAAATGACAATTTTAAATAAAAAAAACCTCTCTATCATAATTCTGAGTCCATCTCCTGGAAGGAAGTGAAATGCTTTTGTGCCAATCTGTAATGAGCTTCAGGTTTTACATCTCAAAAGGAATTTTGCTCTGAAAAACCACCTCTTGTGAGGGTTTTGCCCCAGGGTGATTTATAGAGAGATGTGTGCTGGGCTTTCATTCTTTCCCATGACTTTCCCCTAAATGAAGTCTGGAATTAGATACTAAAGTCTGACTTCTTGTATCTGTTTCTTGTCTATATGAAGAAATATGAAAACTCTCAAAATACTGATTAAAACCATCACACAAACTCCTATAGAAGTGCATTTCCATGTCCAACTAGCCCTGTGGCTAAAAATCTACATTTCACTGATTATAATCTGTAAGAATCCAGAACAGGAGCTAGCTCTTTCCCTGCAAATGGCCCTACAAGAAAAATCAATCCCGGCTCTGACAAAAAAAAAAAAAAAAAGAAAAAAAGAAAAAAAAAAGAAAAAAGAGAACCAACCACAAACCACCCAAATAGCCTATTTGCCTCTAAAATCAGTTTAATTCCAAATAGTTTCTAACTTCAGGATGGATCCTAGTAAGAAAATAGCATCTCTACTTTGACCCCTTCCAGAGCAGACCCATGTACATCCAATTAAGCTCAGTTAGCTAGCAAGATTTTCTTATTACTGAAACTTCTCATCTGAGACATCTCCAAGATAATGTTGCTTCCACCTGACTCTGACTTCCCAGAATATGAACATAGATTTGCCTTCCCCTTCAGTGCATTTGCGCCATGATTTACATTGTGGCTTTGCTTTCAGCTCCAATTTTTACTCAGTTTCTCCAGCCAGTGAGAAAGCATTTTTAATTGCTCGGTGGCAATAGCACAATAAAGATGTCTGAAAACCCAGGACAGGGAGCACATAGCCAAGCCTTTGGCTCTGCCATGCTGGATGGTTTGATGTGTCGCCCACTGAAGTCTGTGGGAGACTTTTCATTAACTTCAGTGTGACTTTAAATGACCTGGTAGCCTGTGGTGCCCTACACCACTTGGGCATCCAGAATTAATTCATTTTGTTAAGTTCTGCTAAGAAAAGCTGTGTGAGGTGCCCGAGCCTTAGGTACTCAAAGAACTTTCAGATCTTGCTGCACGGATGTCCACAGATCTTGCTGTGGACTTCAGCCACATACACCTCTAGCACATAAGGCCATAGAGGGAAATAAAAGGTAAGAAGTTACCTTCAGCTGCAGTGACTCCTGCCACTCAGGGGCAGCTGCAAGGCTTTGCTTCGGACTGGTGTTTGGAAGCAGCACACACAATATTTACATGGGAGCAGGTCTTGTTCAATCCTTCGTTGCTTTCTCCTTCACACTCCCTTCCAGAAATATATAGGGAATGCTGAAAATGTTAGGGTTTGCACCCCTAATCTAATTTCTCCTTCTCCATGAAGACACATCTTCCAGACTCTGTCAGTCATCCTTTGTGGTGAGCTACAATTTGTCTTGTGCTCTAGGGCACAGGTAGCAGGGGTAAAGCCACCGAGATCCCAAGCACCACATGAGTTTCCCCACAATCACTTTCAGGATAGATCCAGTCCTGTGTTCAGCTGAGACTTGTAACAGCAAAGCCAGAAAATTCATGCAGGAAAGCCCTTCATTTATCCCTCCCAAATATGATGCAAGTGTTTTAATAAAATGCGTTCATTATTTCCTGCTCTTTAGGAGATGAACAACTAAAGATCAAAGAAAGGCATGGAACAGCTGACAAAAAGCTAAAAGCCCACAGACTTTAGGAAGCTCAAGAACCCTGGCAGTTAACAAAATAAGTGGAGAAGGCTGTGGTCAAGCCTTTTTGCAGGCACTGATGATTTTGAATTAACACACTGCCTATCCCAGAGGCTGGATTTAGAGCTAGGAAGAATAAATACTGAATACTCCCTCCTTGGAAATCAGATTTTCTTCTTTTAAAAGCAAGTATACTTGGAGAACTCCAAGAAATGAAGTACTTCTAAAAAAACTAAATAAATCAGTGCCAGGAGTAGGACAGCTGTGCTCAGCACTCACTTTTAGATACTGACCTTTTGTGAGCTACTGCTTTCCACATTTTTTAGTGGTTCACCACAGCTGTATCTACAAGCTTTGAATTTCTTCAGAGATTACCTAAATGTCACTTTCCTTGCCAACATCTATCCAGAGACTCATTCCAAGTGCATGAAGCTCAACGGGAATTTTTCCTGAAGCACTTTGGGTCCATCCTATTCCACTCTCTCTTTGCTTTCTCCAAGCTGGTCCACAGCAGCAGAGACTCCCTTTGCCCATCACCATATAACATCACTGCTTGTGTCTTTCAAAGAGAGAAAAAGGCTTCAGCTCATGGTGTGTGTTTAGGGACAGGCCTTCACAAGAACATATAGGCTAGTTAATGTGAGCTTTGGGAAACCAGTGCATTGCCTCAGTTTAGCTTTCTGAACCTCTGAGGTGCCACATCCCACTCTTCAGAAATCATCAGAGGCAAGCAACAAGGAGTAGCCTAACATCACCCAACCTCTGGTGTCTTCTTGCATCTTTCTTATCAGCAACCCCTATCATATATCCTCAAATCCTAAAGGAATATTTTTAACTAGATTTTAAAAAACACTTTTTGACACTAAGCAGAGCCCAGTGTGGGAACTGCTGATGGAAAGCTGTCCTAAGCTTTTGCAGCAATTTAGAGATCAGCAGCATCACTGTACCCAGCAATCCAGAAGGTTTATAAGAACACAGCTAAAGCCAAATTATCCCCAGCTATTTACTGAAAGCTGCCTTAGAAGTGCCTCCCCCTTCTTTTTTTCCTTTTTAATGAAGTCTTCCTTCCAGCAGTGTGTGTGAAAGTGTGCTCCTTCCCAGGGATTGACAGAAGGGAACAGGGAGAAACATCGACTTCATGGAACAGGGGGTTAAGGCTAATCAGAGCAGTGGCACCTCCTGAGGGCTGAAGGCTACCCTGATGAAATGGGATGTGCTTCTCCCAACACTGACCAGCCCCTACCCTACCCACCTGGCTCTGCCCAGCTCCTCACCAATAGCAAAACGGGTACGGCCAAGCCCTCCAGCCTTCCATTCCCAAAGAGAGCGGGAATTCAGAACTTTTCTGGTTGAGTTTATAAATAGGCAGTAATGCAATTGCTAATGCTTGGGCTCTGGAGGTATAACAAGAGGTTTTAATTCCCCCAGAAAATTTAAAAAAAAAAATCAGATGAGTGCTGCTCCAGGCTGTAGGCCTTTCCTTGTAATGAGACATGCAGCTGAAGCAATTACTAAGTTTAGGTTTTTTTTAAAAAAGCAATAGCAGTTTGACTAGGAGGTCTTCCTCCAGGAATGAGGTAGTAAATGAAAGCATTAAGTTAATAAGGGCTTGAGTGCTTCAGATCATTACAGAGATGGCCTACAGCTCCACACTTTACCAACTTGATTTTTTTTTTAATATTATTGTCAAAACAGCTTAAAGAAAAGCCCCTTTGGATCCACTCAGCATTAAATGCAGCCTAGACAAATGGCTGCTTTCCTTCATTAAGCAACATTTTTAAAAGCAAAAAACTAATAATTAAATTCCACTGATGAAAAATTGCTTCTAATAAATAAAGAGAAACAGATGCCATTGGCCTTGGCAGCTTTCATGTCAGTGACCTGAGCTGCTACTGAACCAAATTATTGTGGTGCTGTAGGACCTGAGACCAGCACCACAGAGAAACTCCTACTTCAGCTACAGCCAGAGACATCTTGGGATATCATTCCTGGGGTCCGAGCAACAGCCAGGGAAGCTGTGGTTCCTGCCAGCCTAACAATTCCCCAGTAAAACCCTTTTATCCTGCCTTCATCTCAGATGGGCAAACTTGCTTTGGGACAGGTCCAGGACTGGGATCTGTGTTGTCCAGAACAAAGCTGGATCCTGCACCCAGGATCAAGGTGGTCACACACTGCCTGATTGAAGCTCATTCATGGTGCTTCCCACCACAGCAGTTGTGTTCACCCTCACCCCCTGCCCCCAGCCAGGGCAGCATGCTCAGGAGGCCAACAAACTCCTACTGCTTCCACATCTCAACCAGGGCACATCTCTACAAAATAAGGAAGGGAATTTTCCAGGGGATACCTGGAGAGCAGAGTTCTTCTTTCTATTAGAGACTTCTTGTAAGTTATCACCCTTCTCCCCTCCCATCCCATCTCCCTCAGGCACATTCCTAACTCAAAACATCTGAAACTTAAACTCTGAGTGTGATCAACTAAACACAACTAGAGAGAGCTTCAGGCCTTCATTCCCTTCTATAGATCCACCTGCAGGGAGAATCAGTTAGGTTGGAAATAACCTGTGAGAGGATCAAGTCCATGAACACTTCATGTCAAGAAGATCATGGCACCGAGTGCCACATCCAGTCTTTCCTTAAATACCTCCAGGGACAGTGACTCCACCACCTCCCTGGGCAGCCCAGTCCAGTGTCTAATCACCTTCTGTGAAGAAATTCCTCTCTGTTTCCAACCTGAATCTCCCCTGCCACAGCTTTAGACCGTGTCCTCTTGTCCCATTGCTGGTTGCCTGGGAGAAGAGACCAACCCCCACCCGGCTACAACCTCCTTTCAGGAAGTTGTGGAGAGTGTGAAGGTCACATCTGACCAGCAAAACAACCCCAGCTCCCTCAGCCAAGTTCCAGTAGCAGTGAAGTCATATTGCATATGAGGTTACTGCAATATCAAAAACTTAAGCTGGTTATTTCTTTCTTCTTTATTTTAAAAGCTACAATATTCAGGTAGCTCAAGGAAAAACAACCTTTGGATTTTGTCTGCTCATAAATCCATCACAACAGCTTGGGGGAAAACAGCAAATAAGATATTGGAAGAAGAGCACAAGAGGCCAAAAGAAGAGCATCTGCCTCTGGATGTGCTATTTGCAACCAAAGTCAGGTAGCAGGCTGTGATATTAGTGTGTGGTATTGATTTGTTCTTAATCCAGAGAAATGCCCCTGTAATGAACTCTGCTGTGCCCTTAATGATTTCATATTGAAGGATGTTAGGTGCCTTACTCATAACAGAGTAACAGCAAGTCCAAAAATAGCAATCCTCATAATAAAATGTTATTGAGAATCCTGAATTTCAATATAAAAGGGACTCTGCTGTACTCAAGGGCTTACAAGATACAAATGCATACTTTAAAAAGTTGTATTAAAGTCATGTTGGTACCTGAGTTACAGAGACACCGTAAGATGCTACTCCAGGGAGCAGCTGAGCCCCAGGTCCCCAGGAAACTTTTAGGCAGATGTAATACAGGGTGGATTTAATCCCACCAGATGACTGGGGCTGGCTGTCTGGAAAGAGCTGACATGCTTTTGCGAGCTGCCTGCGAGGGCAGGAGAGGGTGGCTGCAGTGCTCCTCAGCAACCACCAGTGACAGCATGGGCACAAGGTGCTGGGCCGGGTGTCACATGCCTGGTCCTGGCTCTGCTGCTCATCCCCAGCCTTTGGCAGATGTCCCTTCCAGAGGGTCACCACCAAGCTGCCACTGCAACCAGTGCAAGGAGGCTTGTGAGAGAGGGCAGCCGCCGCCAGCTTCCTGGTGGGAAGAAGCATTCCCACCAAAACTTGGGCCACCACAAAGAGCTCAAGAGCTGAGAACACCAGGTCTAAGGTTAACCTCACTTGCAGGTGATTCCACAGGCTTAGCTTTGTTAGTGCTGCAAACAGCAGCCCCAAAGGAAGCCCGCCAGCCTTCCCAGGCTCTATCAGCACAGAGCTTGTCCCACAGGCTGGCTCAGGGGGCAGGACCCCAGTGCCTGGGAAGGATAGGGGCTCCCCATCTCTCACCATATGGTTGGTGCCAGAGCCCCTGTCCTGGACTAGAGAAGCAGAAGGGAAGACCCAGCCCTGCAAAGAGATGCTGGGGAGGAGCATCAAGCCTTTAAATAACCCTCAGGCACCAACCAACTTCATTAAGAGCAACCAGGAGCATCTCCTGCCATCTCTAGCAGGACTGAGCTGGAGGAAACAAGGGGTGAACGTTTGCCTCCTACAAGCCCCAAAAACAAGCTTAGAGCTTAGTTTTTAGGTTATCCAGGATGTAGGCTAGAAAAAAAGCCTTTAGCTCAATTATGCCAAAACTGCCTTAATTACAGCCCATTGCTCCTGACCCCTGCCCAGAAGGTGATGTCAGCCAGGCTGCCCCTACCTACAGGGCCTGTGTGTGGGGCACATGGGAGTACCTGAGGGGGCTGTGGTTTACTGCCTTCTCCAAGACCCATTCCTGGGGAAAAGTGATATTAAAAACTGGACCAGAATGACGAACTTGTTTCCCTGAACTGGCTCCAAGCAGGTGAAGCATGAACTATCTCCCTTTCCCCAAACCCCAAACCCGTTCTCTGCTCCAGCCTAGTTCCTGCTAACAGTTAACTCACAGGCTGGCAGCACCTGGTCCTCCTCAGGGAGACAAGCAGCATCCTTGGACCCTGTCTCTGAGAAAGACTCTGAATCCTAAAACAGTGAAAAAAGAATAGCAGTACATGGAGAGCAGAAGCTATTTGCATCCACATTCCAGAAACCTCTGCCTGCAAAAGCAGAATCAAGTTTCCTCAAAGCTCCAGGCTATGTGAAACCAGAAAAAAATGAGTAATTCTAAACCAGAATGGATTTAGAAAAGGACTGCCACTAGAATTCAACAATTTTGTGGGGTCATAACTCCTTTGGAGCAGTATTTTTATTGTTACTTACATTACAGACAGAGCTGAAGAGGTGCAGCTGCAACTGGGGCTCTGTGGAGCTTGGCACAGCTTGAATAGGCACTAAAAGAAGTTTTCAATCTAAGAGGACAAGGAAAAGGAAACAGTGCTGGGAATTAATTGGTCCATCCTGCTGAGCAGGCCCTGGTGCAGGGCTCAAAGGTGAGAAGGAGCTCAGCTCTTACTCAGGAGGTGCAGGATAGACTTTTCCTGCACTGCTGTTTGCTCCTCCACTCCCATCCAGCACCAGCACCAGAAAAATCTGAGTAGCTGCTCAATTCACCAAAGGGGTCATGAGCTCTGCCGAAAACCCTGGTACAAGAGGTGTCCTCCAACCTCCAGGCAGACTGGGGACACTCCTTTATTCCAGTCAGAACCGTAAAAACATCCCCGCCAACCCTGTACTCTGCTTGTGAAATGCTGCCTCTTCTCACCCACGTTTGTTTAAATTCAGTTCACTCCCTGAAGGCAGAGTTGGATTTTTGGTGTAAAGGGGGCCAAGAGCCCACAATTTTTAGAACTGTGATTTTAATAGCCTGATCCCGTGACATTACCTAACTGAACTGTAAAATACATGTGAAAAATCTATTTAATGCATATGCAAACTTCTTCACTGTTCCATGATTTAGGGCTCTGCTCCCTATTTTGGGGTTCAGGATTTTTCAATCTGGAACTGTAGACAAACCTCAAATGTTTCTTTTGAGTAATCCTGCCACAACTGTCAGCTAGAGCCTAAACAACTGAATCATTCATGAGCACGAGGCATTCAGCAGAGGAAAGAGCACGTCAGCTTTAACTGGTTGCTATTAAAAACCTGGAAAAGGGCGGTAAGAGAGGGAGGAAAGAGGAAAAGGAAATAAATTACAACGTTGATCATGTTTGTGGAACGATGATGGAAGACGGATGGAAAACACAAGGACAAAATGTGAATTAGCCTGGGATATCTAAGACAGCTGGGCACATTTAAATGGGACAAGATTTAATTTAGGTGATGATGCTCAGTATATAACAGAGGAATAACATGCAAGAGAAGAACCAAAACAGCTGGGTGTGGAGGAACATGACTTCTGATGTCATTTTGTAGTGACATTGGCTGTTATTTCAGTCTGGAGGGAACTGAGCTGACATCCTCCAGGAGTGAAGACAGCAGCTGAAGCCCAAAACCCAGGCCTGGTGCCTCACATTTCAGGTCATCAATGCTTAATTCTGCAACCCAAAACGGGCAGCAAGGAATCAAAACATGTAAAACACCATGAAAAAGCAACTAGTCACTAAAGAGTGCTTGAGAGGATAAAAAGGTGATTAAACAGGAACTGGGGAGGAGGGAGAAGAGAACCAGGACTCTGGAAGGATCAAGCACATTTTTCTGGTATCAGACTTCTGGGATAAAGGGGTTCCAGCTTTTCTGAGCAAAGTAAGAAATACAAACCTCACCTGTAAGGGTTTCTGTGGACAGTGGAAATCCTCCAGTAAGGCAGGAGATCTACAGATAGATGTACATACACACACATAAGGCCAAAGCTATAAAGCATCATCCCACACCTCTGTGCCCCTGTGTCAGTGCCTGCTTTGGTTGTCTCTGAACCCAGAGGTGCAAGGGGTTCAGTGTGATCCTCACAATCCCCCTATGGCTGCCAGGGACACATGTCACAGCTGCCAAAGTCTCATCTGGGACTGCAGGGGGGCAGGGCTGGCTGTTGCTATCCCAATGCAGGGAGAGAGCAGCCGGCGGCAGGCTCAGCCCTGCCGGGGCACGGGGCTCTCCCTACAATCTGTGTGGGTAGAAACTGCTCTTCTCTTGTCAGCAACATAGTTCACTACACAGAAAAATGAAGCCTGGAAAGGCCTTATGTTCAGCAGCTCATTTTTGCAGGGAGGAGTTGTAATCAGAAGAGAGAAAGCTGCTGATCCTGATGGCCTCAGCCTGTGCAGCCAGAACACAGGATCAGCCTCCTGTGCGGAGCATTAAGAGGACTTCAACCCCAGAATGGTGCACTTGGAATGATACTGGAATGAGTCACTGAATGCATTTGGGGGGCATCAGCATCCTTGCTGCTCATGTGATTACAGCTCATTTGAGAGCACTACTCTCCCTCCCCGCAAGGAATTTGTCATCTCTGAAGGCACCACATGAATCTGCCCCCCGTTGCCTTCGTGGCCAGCTGGGAGAGAGCATTCCCCTTAGCCATTTCCCAAGCAGGCTGTTATTTGTCCTGTCACACCAGGGAGGAGAGTATCACTGCCTGAGCCTCAACTTTCTCTCCACTGCTGCAGCCCTGCTCAGTCCGAGCCCATCAGGAAAACAAGGACATTACAATCACCACCGAAGGGAGGCTTCATAAATGGCAAAAGAAAGGGGCACCAAGGCCTCCCTAGGGGGAAGAACCCCCCCAGTTAAATGGCAGGAGAAGAAATGGTATGTCTGTGAACTGGTTTGGGGTTAGAAGCAGCTGTGCAGGGGAGCATAAAATACTCATCTTGTTTGAAACTGCAGGAACAGAGTGAGTGCCCAAAGCTGGACCCTTGCAGAAACTGCTTACCACTACAGCTGTTTTCCCTATTACTCCTGAGGAAATTGTATGACCTGGCCACCACAGGAGCACAGACCCTGGGCTGAGCTGACTGCTGCAAAGGGCAATTAGCACAGCTGAAATCTCCAGGTCCAGAGCGAGAGAAGCCTGCACTCCTGCCTCGAGAGGAGGAAGCACCCGAGAGACGTGAGGCTGTGGGGATGCTGTAAGATGGTAGCTGCACCTTGATCACGAACACTGCAGAGGCCCTTTCACAGAGAAAGAGAAATTGCTTTAAAGTAACAGTTTGATGCTTAGAAACACAGTGTTGCAGACGTCACAGACACCACCCCACAGTACTGCAGAAAGGGTGCTAATTCCCCTCTGGAGGTAGGAAAGGGGGGCTGTGGCCACACTGCACTCCTAAGGACACAGAGGGCGTCAGCAGAGCCCTTCCTTCTCGGTTTTGCTCCACCTTCAACTCACTTCTGGAAATGGGTTTTGGGAGGAGGTCTCATATACGTACAGTCACATTCCTGTCCTAGGCAGTGCATCCCAGGAACATGCCCTCCTGCAGCAGGGCACTGGCTCATCCTCTCCCCCCCACTCCCGAGCCAGCCGGCTCTGTCTCCCTTGCAGGAGAACACGCTTGCGGGGGGGTTTGGGCAGAAACCTGTGCTCAGCGCCGAGTGCAACAGGTCAAGCTGTTAGTCTGTCTCCCGTGAGCAGCGCGGTGCCGCAGCCTGAGAACTGGGCCCGGGGCTGGAAGCCGCGGCGCTCCCTTCCCGGGCGGGATTCCCGGGGGGGGGACATCGCCGTGTCCCCATCGCCACCGCGCGGCCGGAGCCTGCCATGCGGCATTCCCACCCCTACAGCCCGAACGGCGGTGATGCAAAACGGCATCGGGTCTGCTTTTTGACCTGCCCCTGGTCAGGTCAAAATCTCATGGAGGTTCCAACAGGACATACTTATACCCCTGTGGTAGCTAGTAATACTTTAGTAACTACCAATACTAATAAATCTATTATTCATTGTAATGAATAATCATAGTTTTAGGCTGCAATAGGTGATTGCACTACTGAATCCTAAAACATAATATTGTTAATGGAGTTTAATAGATCTCAATGGCAGAATTTTTGAAAATTGTATTAATACCTAATACCAATACCAAAAATGCTAGCACTTACAGGAGATTACAATAAGCACAAATAACATAAATGAATACTACTAATCAATAATAAATATTAATAAAGCTAATAACAACCCTTGTCACTACCCTGACAGGCCAGAGGGCAAACGGTGGGTGACACTGCTGGCCACTGGGTGACCCTGAGGCCTTGGGACCCCCTGGACTGCACTGGCAGGTTTTGATCCATTACCCCAAACTGGCCCTTCTCATTAGGCTTGAGCTCCTAATCATTAACCCCTGTGCTCTCATTTGACCCCTTCATCAATTATCAGAGACTCAAATGCCCTCAAGTAACCCCTACCAGGGACTCCAATGACCTCAAGAACCCCTGAGGTTCTGCACCCTGGGGTCTCAGGGGGAGCAGCCTGCAGCATCCCACAGCAGCTCATCACAACCAGGCTGGCAGGGGATAGGAAGCAGCCTCTCCCCCAGCTTCCTTCCCTGCCTTGTCCCTCCATTCATCTTTTTCTGGAGGACTTGGCTCCTCGGCAGCAGGGTTCTGAGCAAGCCAGAGAACTCACCTGGCTCATGGTAGCCCTTCAATTGTGCCACACACAGTACAGAGTCTTAAGCTTTATTTTTCTATTGGCCAGCAACTTAAACTAGGTTAAAAAAAATCCAAAAGCCATTAATATTGTTATACAGAGAAAAAGTATAAAACAACTCAGTTTTTTTTAACAAGCCAACTTACTGTTCATGTCTCATTCTTCCTGGCCTCTCCCAACCCTGTAGAATGTGTTTGAAGGGAATGGGCAAAGGCAGCAATGAAGATATGATTAAGAAATCAGAAATATTGCTTCAAGCAACATGCTCAATATTTTCCTCTTAGTTAGTAGTCAATACTTGTTAAGGAACTTTACTATAAAACAAGAAATAATTTAGAGATTTCTCCTTTAGATCATTACAGAATAATTTAGATTTCTTTCATCTCTTTCTTACTGTTGTGGAACCAAAGATACACCTCAGTTCCTCCACCTCTCTTTCTGCATTAGTTGAGGATTACTTCATATGACTGATAATGGAGGAATTTCAGATTGACCTGCTCTGAATTTTAATGTGTCGCCCTTTAGCTCCAGTCCATGATTTCTGCTCTGTGAACCAAAACCCCCACAATGCTGCAACACTCTTTACTGGTCTGGATGATTCTGCTTATGTTAGCTGCCTGCTGCCAGGGACAGGGCTTAGCCAGCATTGCTGGAAGGCCAGAAGAGGAAAGAAATTTATTTATGAAGGTCTGAGCTTGCCTTCACTGCTCAGAAACACCAAACTCCCCTTTCTGCTGTTTCATGAGTGTAACAGGCGTACCCGGAAGAAGGGAACAAGACAAGAGGAACACAAGATCCTGTGAATCCAGGCTGTGATCCCATTGGTACCAAGTCCATGGCAATGTTTGTGTCTTCTATGTATCCAGGACCCCCAATGCAGAAACAATATTTAATTAAAACCTATTCCTTAGCAGCAAACAGCTCACTCAGCATTACCAATTTACCAAGTACACTGGGGCAACTGGTTGAAACTGATTCTCCTGACTTTCTTGGCAGTAACCAGTAATGTGAGCTTCCAGACTAAGCCAGAAAACTCTTGGCTGATTAACAAGCTCTTTGGAGGCCAAAAAACATTGGTATACATCAATTTCCTGCCAAGGGAGGCAAACCCAGAGGTTTTAGTTAGACAAACCAAACCAAGGGAACCTCTCAACATGTAACAGATGAAACAGGTATTTCCACTAACTGAGCAGGCCAAAGGGTAGCAAGATATGGAAGCCCCACAAAAAGACCAGCTCCTCACCAAACCTCATCAGGAGATAGGGAAGTAAAGAGTCCTCTGGACTTCATGCTGGACACCAGTCAATAAAACAGACTAGACCCAAAAAAAGACAGTCCATCATCTTTGCTCCAGAACTGCTGGGAAGCAAAAGGCTCCTAATGGAGGAGGCTTCAAGGAAGAGGAGGAAGAATTGCTGAGAAATCCTAAGGCACCCACAACATCTTGGCAACATGAGTGTCACAACTAGATTCAGTTGCACCAAGTTGCACTCCCAGTTGGCTGAGCACAAAGCTCCTGCCCCCAGTAACCAGGCAGGCATCCTCTCTGGTGGAGAACAGTTGTGTTAGGATATTGGTGCACACTTGGGAGGAGGGAGAGAGAGAAACCTTCCACGTAGGAGAAACTCAGCTCCGGCTGCACCTCAGTGCAGAACCATCATCTGTCCTCACAGTCAATGCGCGGTGCTGCTCAGCCACTTCTCAAGAGAGCAAACCATGATTCTTGTACAGCATCCTGATAGCTTCATGTTGGCTGAGGAAAAGCCTCAAGGGAAATGGCCTTGGATACATCTTGCTTTGTAGTTATATCAAGGGACTGTTGTGCTAAAGCTTCTAGCAGAAGATCCACAGCTTTTTTGTTTCTTGACACTGAAGAGGACCCGCTGAACTCCCAGCTGCCTTGTACACAAAAAGGAGGGTGACTTTCCCCAGAGGGGCAGGTAAGGCAGTGCATGGTTCTAAAGGCATTCAACTACAGAGCCAAGTCCTCAAGTTGCAGACACTTTGGTGGTGGTGGTAGAGAGTGGTCAGGTTGGCAGGTGCTAAGGGAAGTGGCAGAGGGGGAGCAACAGAGCTCTCACAGCTATTAATATGGTTCTGACTTTAAACTCTTGTACAAGCAGCAGGTGAAAATCATCCCAAAGATCTACAGTGTAAAGGGAAGAAAGAAATACATGAAAACTGTGGAATGGATGCAGTGGAGTCAGCAACTTGCAAACTAACAGTTCAGACATACACTGGAGTGTCAGCCAGCTCCTTCCTGGGGATAACACACTCCAGCTTGCAATAGGCAGCAGGAAAAAACAATCTGTACTACTCCTTGTAATTAACCACTAGTAGCTTCCTGAGGTGTAATTTGGCTGCTTGCCAGAACAAAGGGGAAGATGAGGAATTCCCAGACAAACCTGCATCACAAAAAAAGAATATCCTGTGCCCTCCCCTCTTAAAATGAGAATGCAAGACATTCACATTCTACACCTTTATTCACCACCCTCTCGCAAATCATTGTTGACCCACGGGGCTGTTCCTCAACATGACACAGCTGAAGGAAAAATTCCGGATAACTTGAGATAATCCTTAGGGCCCCGGGTGGGATGATCCCTGCTGCGGGGCGGGCAGTTACGGGACACTGCCACAGGAGGGCTTCCTCGGGCTGCCGAGCCACGGCCTCCCATAGTCCCGGAGCACAGCTCCTTCCCCGGCCCTGCTGGATACACAGGGAATTCACCAGACTAGCACAAAAGCTTTTGCTTTGGACCTGGTGAATTCTTGGGTCCCCGAAGTATCTGGAAACTTCTCTTTGTCAGGTAGGGAAGAGCAACAAGACATCTTTTTTCTCCATTCCTCAGCTCTGGAGTTCCTTCAACTTCTGCCCAGCACCCCAAAACTCCCCTCAGCCCTTTTTACCTGCACACAAGCAATGCTGATGCCCACAGCCCCGATAATTTTCAGATGCTCTTGAATGAAGTTTTCCAACTTGGTAATGCAACCACTCTGCAGGGTGAAAGGAGGGACATGGAAAATCAGCTTCATTTTAACCTCTTGTTCATTTTAATTCAATGTTTGTGATGCTTGAAAGCAGCACTTTAAAAAGTGGTGTCTGTGAGCAATCTCTTCCCCCAATATCTCTGGAAAAGCTAAGCATGTGATATGAATGGCGTCATGCCTGGTATTGCTCAGGACCAGCTGGCTCAGGAACCTCTGAACAAACCCAAGGTGGCTGCTGGCAGTGCAGGAGAAATGCAGACTGACCACATCACACACAGAGTGACAATTCTTCTCTCGGGTATGTGAAGAAAGATTCCCTCACCCACTGCCTAGCTCCTGCCTGGAGGGGATGTTTATTCCTGTGAGGCCAAAAGGCCAAGGAAATGCTACTAAGTACATCCAGTACCAACAACCCTAACATAACTGAAGCCTTTTAAAACTAAATTCTTCCCACTGCTATTTATTACAGCAGTGAGTTCTGGTGTGAACCTGGAAAGCCAAGCTCTGTCTGCCTCTGCCTTGCAACTGTCAATCAAGGACCAGAAGTATCTCCATTTGCACCTCACAGAGTAATTCCAACCATAGGAAGCTGTGTCAAATGTAGGACTTGCATCCAAATCTCTTGCCAGAACCAACAGCCTCTCCTGCTTCCTCCCATAATTAATATACCCAGGGATAACAAACATAATTAATTATATTCCTCTATATCTGCATATTAAATAACAGTCTACAGAGCTGAACACTCAGCTAAAGAAATGAATTCTACATTCCAAGGAATGCTACTGACTTTGAAACCTACTGACAGTTTGCAGTAATAGCCCAACACCATCACTCCCTGCCCACCTCCTTTACACACTTTATGACAGGTGGCTCTGAAGCCCTTCTGCTCTTTACCTCCTTGTAGATGTTGGAAGGATGGTCTCTTCTGCCACACAGGTCAGTGATCGTCTTACAGCAGCTGTCTGGGACTTTCCTCCCACTGGCCTCTGGAGATTTGATCCACAGGCTGTCAGCCCAGTCTGTGTAGTTGTTGCTCCCACAGCACTTGAACTGCACGCACAAGAGAGCAAAGGCTGAGCCTGCAGGCACTGCACCCTTCTTCTCCCTCCAGCCTCCCACACCAAGCCCTGGGCTTCACCCTCCTTTGCAGACACTCCAGCTATCTCATGGGTTTGTTTTTTCTATATAATTACTAGTGATTTTTGTGTTAAGAGTTCCCCAAACGGCCATTTAAATATCAAGTTCATCCATCCTTCAGCAGCTGTGACTTTTGTTTACTTCTGGGACGAACTGTAACCAGAGTGCACCTGCAGCTGCCTCAGCTCATAACTGCGTGTTAATGATGGCAACAGGATAAGTTTAATTACCAGTTACCATCACAAATACACCTGCTATGGCACTATGCAAAGAGTAGTCCCTGTACTTTGAAATGCCTACACACAAGGGCCTTTTCTATGGGAAAACCTGTCAGAACTGTAGCAGCCCTAACCTGAACTACCCCTGAGCCAGGCACAGCAAGCAACAGTGGCAGGAGAGCTCTTCTTTCATTACATCTTGCTCTCTAGGGCACTGAAAAGCTTAATGAAAAATGTCAGCAATTTCTCCAAAGCTTTGAACTGGGAAAGTAGAAGCAGCTGTCAGAGTGACTTGGCAGCTCCAATTCACTGGGAGCAGTTCAGATATCATTACCCCAGTGCTACTGGTCATGCAATTCAGTGATCACACCATGCAATTCTGCCAGTTGCTTGGCTCAGGCCCTGCACCTCACTCAACTTTGCCTTGAATCAGAACATACATTCAGCATACAGAAGCAATACCTGTAGGCTGGACATCAAGAGATGCCTTTTGTGTGCTTGGTTTAAGCCCTGAAGTTGCATTAATTCTCTTTGCCTCCAGAGACACCCACCTCCTGCTGCAGTTTGTCCACTGCACTGGTAACACTCTCTTCTCCCTCCCTCCGGTACTTCTGGGTCATGGTATTCTTCAGATTTTGCTTCAGCTCCAGGCTCAGCTGAATGGAAGAGACAAATGAGATTAAATCACAAGGCAAACTTACTCCTCAGAACGATCCAAACCCCTGCATGCATTCCATTGCCTTTGCTCCAAGAGGCGAATGGAGAACCTAGTGGAAGCTACAGCTTCCTTCAAGATCATCCTCCAAGTCTGGACTGGACAGGCTTATAATTCCAAATTATTACAGATCAGGCCTCTGCTTTAGTAACTGCAGGGAGGTGCTTTGGGATCCAATTTCAACCTGGAGTACACATCCCCACATGGCTTCTCACCTTGAACATGCAAGATTGCCAAGATGCCTGCAGTGAAAGGGAATACAGAAGTGTGCCTGCTGAAACATGAAAATGCCTGTGAGATCATGTGCAGTCTTCTCCCTCTAAAGCCTGTAAAAAAATACTAAAAACTCTTATTTTTGTAAAAAATACAAATCACTCCGTCCAGGAGCAGGAAGAAATCAGAGACCTTGGCATGATGGACTGAAGCCACACAGACCAAACAGCTCTTGTATCATCTTGAAAAATCTTGGGGTTTCCTGTAGTCAAGATGACCCCAAGATGTGTAAAAAGTCTCTGCTCTCCAATTTGGCTCTTCAAGAATTGAGTCTGAAGTCTTCAGTTTTCTGTTTCAAGGCTGTTTATTGTTGCTTATCAGAAAATGTTTTCAGCCTGGCCTGTGGAGGTCTGTTCAGCAGACCAGACCAAGGCACTCTCTCCTCCCACGGGGCTTGTGCTCTCTTTTATACTACAAACTATGTATACTTTATTTATAGTTATTTTCCAATAGCTATCTCCTATGTTAGACTGTGTCTCTTTACCTTACACCAATACCAAAGTGCCACCATCACCCAAAAGATGGAGGCTAGGAAGGAGAAGGAAGGAGGACAGGACAACACCCAGTTTCCTCCATCTTGCTCCTCAGCTCACTATAGTAAGAATATTAATTCTACACTTTTGTGGCTTTTATTCTTCATACAGTGATGGTAAGTTATTCCATGGCTCAAGCTCAAAGTCACACGAATCTCTGATTGCATGCCAGGGTCTCTGACCCCCCTGCCCAGGCTGTAAACTCTCCTGGCCTGGGCTTAGATCACCCAGGACTGTCAGAGGAACATTCTGGGTTCCCATAGAAAAAGGATGCCACAGGAGGGAATTAAGTGTGTGATTGCAAAAATCACTGCAAAGCCTTTCTTGATAGCAGAGAGACAAAGTCTGATTTTGCAAGAGCAGAATTTCTGAAAGCATCATCATAAACCACTGGCATGTTCAAGTGATTGGATTCAAACACTTATTCCTAGGGAAACTCCTAATCTAGCTGAATTCTTCTCATCCTTTGGTGACAGCCAAGAAGTGCCAAAAAGCCACGTCCTTTTTTTGTTATCCTGGTTGCATCTTTTTTTTCATACTGGTTCATGCAGCAAAACTACTTTTAGTCCAGCACCTTTGAAATTCCAAGTTTCCTATACCAATACACAACACCAACACATGCATTTTAGATGGGGTCGATGGAATAAACAGCTGAGCAACCTCTTTATATACCTTTTATTCCACATAATAAATAGTAATTTCTGGTTATGCTAAACTGCAAAATACAGTCTGAAGTTTAGTCTCCCTCTGAAACACTGCTTTCTCCAATCCCATGTGTCAGATGGGGACAACACCTACCTCACAGAGATGACATGAAGCGTCATTCATTAATATTTGCAAAATGCTTTGAGATCTTGGGCTGGAAAGCTCTATGGAAATGCAAATTAGCATAATAGAAAGAAAAGAAAAGGTTCAGCAACTAGAAGCCAGAGGCAAATAAAGAGGAAAGTCCATTAGCAGAACTATGACTTGGGAGAAAAGCAGTTACCTGCAGGCTCACGGGGAAGAACTGCAGCATGGAACAGAAATAAAGAAGCAGTTTAGTACACACATGCAAACCTTAGACACCAAAGCAAGGGCTGAAATAAAAAAAGGTGGCAAACAGAGCAAGCAGCCTGTAACCAAGAGAGACACGGGATTTATCAGCAAAGGGACGTGCAGCTGTTGATCAGAGATGCACTCAAGTGATCTAAAGCACTCAAGGGTACAGTTCTGAATATGCTGTCCCTTATTTCAACCCAGGGACCAGCTCCTCTTCATCCATTGTCACATATGAACCTCATGCCTTTGCACAGATGGATGGACAGATCCTGCCTTCCTGCCAGGATTGATCTTTTCCTGTTAAATATGCACATTCATACCCCAGATCCCTCCTGGCAGGAGCCAGCACAGTTCTTTGGCTCCTTGCAAACCACCAGTGCCCATCCAAAGCAAAGCACAGAAGGTCCAAGAGAAAATGGAATGGCAAAGAGTCCTGGCAGTGAAGTCAACAAGATGGGATGTTCAGCTGCTTTTCAGACAGCCATTTGATAACAATCCTAATTTGCCACTTCCAATCAATTCTCAGATATGAGAGCAACTTTGCAGGCTGTTTGTGCCTTGATGGTTAAACTCACTTTGAAAGCAAAGTTATGAATTAAGCTCTCCTCTCAGCAACTGCAAGAAGGGCCAAGCCAGACCTGCAGCTGCTGGGAGCCTGTCCTGTTTCTCCAGCCCCTCAGCTGCACTGCTTGAGTAAAGCTCTCAAAAAGTTCTTGACCTGAAAGGACCTCTCAGCTGGTCCACTCATTACCTTTGCTGGATGCTGCAGGAACTGTTCCTGTGTCCTGAACACGCTGAAGTAGCACTAATTCACAATTCAGTTGCTTGCACTGTGCTTTGTAGGTTGTTAGGAAAGCTCCTAGATCTACACAGCCTCAAAAACTGTCTTCCACAAGGGTCTGCAGAAAAGCAGGGCACAAAGTGCACCACAGGAAGGAGCTGAGCAGCAGGGCTGAGCACCCCCTTGGAGTAATGACCACCACTTTGTCAAAACCAGTAAATAATCCGAGGTCTTTTTTATATGGAGGGGAGTGAGTAGGTGAACCACAAACAAACCTATGTCCCAAGCGTCTGGGCCAAATTCTGGCTGGAGATATGGGATGATACTGAGCTGGTCTCTCTCCCTTGTTTGAGTCTCCAAGGACTAATGTCCACTCACCTGCTGGTAGTAGATATAGGCCAGGATTCCTGCAATGATCTCCAAGAGAAATATGCATAGCAACAAGATGAAATACTGTAAAATAATGGGAAAAAGATATTAGAACAAGAGATGTCAGGCAGCAGCTTTTCTTTACCTGGTAAAATGCCTGACTCTGTCTTCATTGATGCTTTTCTGCAGCAGGGTTTAAAAGCTGGGATTAAAAGTTCCCAGTAAAGTGGGAAAGGAATAATCCCACAGATTAATAAAAAAACACCAAACCACAGAATTACTGATGACAAGCAGCAGCAAGCATGAGTTTAACTCACAGAGCCAGAGGGATATAGAAAATGGAAAAGTGCAGGCAACCAAGATAACATCACTGTACAAAAGAAAGTGATTGCTCGATAATCTAATGACTACACTCAGTATCACATAAAATATCCAATTCTGACATCAATACAAAAAAAAATTTAAATTAAAAAATTTAAACTTTTGCTTGTTTTGACATTGTTTAGGGCATTTCACTGAGTTACTAAGGAGCAATGTATGTTATAAAGATGATTCAATAAAGCCACAGAGGGCCCATTTCACCAAATATACAGCACAGCAGCTAAGCATAAAGCATCATTTGTGCTCCCAGTGACTTCTGCAGGGCTCAGCCACAGGCTGAGGGGCACTGTTGAAGTGGATGGACTTCAGCACTGGGACTGTATGTGCTCCTGAACTGGGATCTAGATGGAAAAGCTTAGCATCTCAAAACTAAAGTGAGACCTCTTAGAAGACTAATAGGAGAACATGACTATTTCTTAAAAGGGCTTAGTGGCAAAGAAAACCCTTACCCTTAGTGAAAAGGGTAAGCCCTGCTTACCACAAGGAGAATCAAATGGGCAGTGCAGAGAACTGTTTGGGAGCCCTGTTCCATTCACAAACAAGTAAGAAAGCCAAACCCATGAGGAATATGTGCAGTAGACTAAAAGGACTAGGCAGGCCTGAAGAGCCAGGGTAATTTGTCCACCTCCTGCTTAGGGTCCAAGGCAGCTCTTCAGAGAGGACCCCTCTCCTGACAAACAGCCCCTGCCTCGCTTATGGTCAGCTATTAACAATTTCTTTACAGATCCAGGATGTTCTGTGACTGCTATTAAATTAATCTTTCTGAAGATAAAGCTGAAGACACCCAAGTTCCAGCAAAAATAAGGACTCAAGCTAAGTTCCTGTAAGAGCTGGCTTCCCCAGGACAGAATAAACAAAGTATCTACCATTTTCTGTTTCACCCTCAACCTTAAGAAAGGCCTGTTACCAAGAGAGGAAGCAAATAGCCCCCTACAAACATAACTGGACACCAAACCTGCACATAAAAGGACAGCGAAGATCTGGACACAGCAAGGAAGCCTTCTGTTGCTCAAGGGTTACACCCCCACGGTGCACTCTTTTCACTAGGTATTTCTCAGCCCCTTCTGAAGAAGCAAAATTACATTAACACTCAGGCTTCCTCTTTCACCCTTGCTGGCCTTCAGCAGCTGCAAAGGAAGGACAGCTGGATTTTATCTGCAGGCCAGGCTTTAATCTGAGCACACAATCTCGGCCTTTCACTCCTCTGCCCCAGGCTCTCCCCCGCAGCGATCCCGACCATCTCCGCAGCCGCCTGTACAAGGTACCCATTCATCCCAGGGCAATGAGTCACCCACTGGAGTGCAGGAGAGCTACAGGCTGCTCCCAACACTTCCAGGAGGTTGAAAAGGGGCAAGAAAGGGTTGGCAGGCCTTAACACAGTGGCTGGCTCTCTTTTTTTGGGACCTTGTTATGCCTTATCTGACCTGATATAATTTCTCTGCCAAGGAGGGGCAGGAGGATGGCAGGACGCTGAGAACAAGCAATGGACTGGAAAGCTTATTTATTTTTTCTGGCACTGTGTAATGTCAGATGCATTCAGGTAGAGCTAAAGCTATGTCTCCACAAGCTCTCTGCTCACTGTGCTGGCTTACAGTGGATAGAAACAAACATATCCAGCAGACCTTAACAAATCTGAGTCACAAGTAAAACCTTGTGAGGGAAGTTAGTGTGTCTACCACCCATGAACCCAGCCTGTCTCTGCTGACACACTACACCATTATCTTACTCTCATCGTTCCCTGAGGGCCGCTCCTAAATATCATGCTGATATAGGGGAGCAGCAGCTTTCACTGTGGACACACACATAGCACAGGGCTGCTCTCCCTGCTCTTCAGGTGTAGCTGCAGGGCTTTCTTAGAGGTCTGCTATGGGAGGAGTAGGCCAGCTATAGCATGGAGCTGTAGAGACATGCCCTACCTGTTTCCCAAGTCAGAAATGTGTGATCACCAGAAGCTCTCTAGCAAACACATGCCTGGACCTGGGTGGGCTCTAAGCAAAATTTACCCTGGCTCTGGCTCCATGACAGAGTCAGGGCCATTAGGTGTCTTCTCAAGATCTACAGAGTCCAACTAAATTGCTTCCATCCAGTTGCAAGTGAGGTACCATGTGTTAAGTGTGTTTTCTCTGAATAACACAAGAAATGGTTCAACCCACCTACAACCCAAATAATTATCTGGAGACATCTTTCTGCTACCTGAAAAATAGATAGATAGCAACGATGCTCCTGTATCAGCAACCTCACTTCAGTGGGAGGGCTCCGTGCTGAAATGCAGCAGGAACAGAAATCCTAATCCATGTGTGTTCCCTTCTCTCTGTCCAAGGTAGCTGACTAGAAGAGGTGGTGTGAGGTGAAAGGCCTGAACAAAGTCACCTTCTCTCTTTATAAGCAAGGTCTCCTATTTGACATGTCTTTTCCTGTGACTCCTGCTGCATTTTGACTGAAGTATGATATAACAGTGGTCTGTGTCCTTGTAAAGAGCTGGATTGCAGCATCACAGCCAGCCAGGCTGCAGGTCCACTGCCTTGCCTGCTCACAGAGCCCAAGAAACTCCACCTCTCCTGCCCAAACCTCAGCACAGCACATGGTTAAGGAAGGCCAGTAAGAAATGACAAAAAAGTAGCACAGCTGTGAGTGATAAGCAATGAAACACTATGAAAAGCCTTGAAGTGAGATCATAAAACTCAGTTACATACAAGGCATCAAAAAAATTCACAGCTTCCCAACTTTTCGAGAGAAAAACAAACTAAAAACCAGATATGCATTTTACAAACAGCATTCAAAGCTGTCAGTAATCAATTTTTAAAAGCACCAAGGCAGCACAGGGGAGACCAGAGCTCTGTGCTGCTTATACTGCTCCCTCCCATATTTACATGAATCTCTTGTACAGAGGGAAAGTGGGACTGGCTGGCACAGCCCCTGGGGTGACTGTGAAGCTGTCAGGATTACTGTCTGAGCTCAGAGCTGGCAGAGGCCCCCAGCCAGGCTCACCCAGCCCTGGCAAGCACAGCCCTGTCTCAGATTACTCAGGGCAACCAAAGCAGAGCACAAGCAAGAAGAGACAATAGGTCTGTCACAACCAGCCACTCCGAAAGGACGCTGGTGTAAGCAGACAGAGTGACCTTTTATTCCCAAGAGACAATTATTAGTTTTCTATGGCAGAATAACAAAGAAAACCCCACTGGATTTTTATATGTAACTTCTGGCTGAGGGAAAAAGAAAAAGGGAGATCTCTGGCATGGAGAGTCAGTGAAGCAAGTCCAAAAACAACTGCTACAGACCAGGAGCCTACTGAACAAGCATCAGCAATGCACTGACTGTGTCTCCCTCTATATTTTTTGTCCCTTCCTGGCCCTACTCTGCCTCTCACAGGGATTATCAGGTCTGCACAGCAGTGAAGCATCAGGCTTGCTCACAACTCTTATTCCGGCTCGTCTATCCAAACTAAAGAGGACAAATGGGGTTGGTCAGGTGAATGAGGCTTTGCAAAGGGAGGAGCTGGTGGCTGAAGTATCTTTTTCTGTACCTGTGAAAGCCAAGAGCCACTGATTGTTATTTCAGTCACTGCACTCAGCACTGCAACCTAGACACTAAAACCAACTGCTGCCATACTCCAGACTAAAAGGGAGATCTGAGAAGGAGCAAGCAAAATAGAAATCTCAGTGCTGGTAAAAAACTTCAATGTGAGTGGATGAGCAGGGAGCTCAGGAAGTAACACAGAGAAAAGCTGTAAAAGAAGCAGGAGATTATTAAAACAGTATGGCTCTTTTTTGTGGAAGCAAGACTAAAGTAACTGTTTTGCAACTGAAGAAAATATTGGAAATGTTCTGATTAACCAAGTGAAAAAGCGTATTAATCTAGCTTGAACCTAATGTCATTAAAAGCTAGTTTTGTTACAGGGCTGTCATATTTTCCTTCTTTCCTTTTTCCAAAACACAACATGGAATGGGCAAGGAAGAAAGAAAGACTAAAGCCACAAGATTTTGTTTTGAATAGTTTTAAATAGATGTTCTCACACAAAGCATATATTATATATGGTATATATGGTATTATAACTACAGTTTTTATCTTGAACCATGCAGCACACTCTTTGTGGATGTGCTGTGGATGGAAGAAAATGCTCTGCAGTAAAACCTGTCCCCTGGGACATGGACAGCACTGCTGCCAGCAGCTGGAGACCTTGGTGATATGTGCTCTAGGACAAACAAATAAGGCTGGTGCACAACACAACCAAGACACTTTCCCCAAATAAAACAATCAAGCAAAACTCACCACTCTTAGCAAATTCCGCCGCTCTTTGAAGGTGGCACAGCACCCAAGGATGCCAGTGACCATGACCACCACCCCAGCCACCACCAGGATGTAAGCAGTTGCAGAGTATGTGCTGGAGGACAGCAGGCTGATGTAGTCACTCTTCTCAGCCAGGGTCCAGATGCCCACTGCCATCACAGCCCCGCCAGCCAGCTGGGGAGAGAGAGAAGCAAGCAAATGAAGGGTGTCTGAGGCATGAACTTCCTCATCTCCCTGAGGATGTACCACAGCTCCATCAGCTAGCCAAAGATGATCTCCATTAAAAGATGGACTCACTGTGACTGGAACAGGTCCTGAGCTTCAAGGCACCCACTTCAATGCCCCAGGCAACCCGAGATGGAAGCTGTCTAAACCATCTGCCTATGTACAGCAGTTTATACTGGGAAGACCAGAGTCTTCTCAAATGTAGCCACACTGGGTTTTGGGCAAATAAAACATGTCAAATCTCTATGACCAGCCTGGCTGGCTAACTCTAACCCTTGTAGCAAGTGACCACAGAGAACCCAGCCACATCCCTAGCAGTCTCCTCTCTCCCTGTAAGTCTTTAGCTTCCAGAGGGTTTTAGGCAGCTTCTGGTAAACTCAAGACAGTTTTCCTTAGAGGTCTGGCCTGGACACTCCATTGCTCTGTCCCATGCACCAAAGTATAACACAATCCTTTGGCATCAGTAACTTTCCTAGTGGAAAGTATGACTCTAAGAAGCTCTAAAGTTGATCAGCTGCAAGAAGGTGTGTGTCATTGGCCAGCACTCCCTCTGTCATTCTGAGAGGAGGAATGGACAGTAGAGCCCTCCAGCTCCTGGGAAAAGTACACCAGGTGAAAAGTCAAGGCTTATTTTCAGGCTTCCTGTAATTTTCTATATTTGGTAACATGACCTAGAAACAGCCACATGCTGCAGTATCATACCACAACTTCTGCAGCCTGAGCAGCCAAGCCCGAGGGGTGACATTTCACCCAACAGGACAAAGACTTTGTCCTTCTGACATCAGCAGTTCTTCCCAAAGACTTCATCACGGCCAAGATTTCTGCATCCCTGACACCAAAACCATCTCTTTGCCTCTGACACAGACTGAGTTTTCTTACCCAGAAAAAGAAGTTGAAGATGAAGAGAAGGTACTTCAGACAGATGGTCCCACATGTTTCCTTCTTTTCTGTGTATTCACGCATCTTTCTGGTTCACCAAGTTCCTAAAAAAAAAAAAACAAAACCAGAAAAGCTTGACTGAGTCAGTCATCACATCGCTTCTCCCAGAAGGCTAGCATTACTACTCCCCTCCTGCAAGATCTAACACTTGCAATCTTTTGCTGAAGTAAGGCAGTGGACAAGCCATTCAGCTGACTTCAGGGACACAGGACAGTGTTTGCTCAGATAAAGAGCTCTCATACCCATTTGGGTGACCTATACATCAGATCTTGCACAATCCCAGGCCTGTTCTCCAGAAAATCCCAGTCTGGCTCCTGACTACAGCCTGTAGCTGCTGTTCTGAAAGCAGCAACAGAAACCTTAGTCTCTGATATTTATGGAATAATCTGTCTCCAAAGAATATTATTTTCTCACTGGCATTAGTTACAACTGCCTTAAATAGATCCTTCTGTAAGTTTGGGCTATTTTTGATCTTTACAACTGTAACTGGGAACAGATTTGTTAAATATTCAGATGTCCTATCCTTTTTGAATGCCAGCAATCTGTTGGAGTATTCACTGCTTACTTTACATGGCCCTTCTCACTGGCTAGCTGTCCCCCAAGGCACTAAGAGATTGTCCCAGCTACTAAGAGGGAGAAACACAACCCTTAGCTTCAGATGATCTGATAGCATAAAATACCCCTGCAGATATGTAAGGAATGGGGTTTTGTTATGAGTCAGTCCCAGCGCAGTGTTACAAATTTGCTACACCCTAAAGCACTTTTCCCAGAAGTGGGTCTGCAGCAAGCACAGCTCCATGTCACTTCACTGCCTGTTGTTCAGACCTCGAAGTCTGAACCTCCCAAAAAAAATATTCTCATCACTGCCTGAGGAGGCAGACAGGACAAAAGCACTTCCCAGAGTATCACTGCCAGCATCACCTGTGTGAGGCAGGATGCAGAAGTGTAACCATATACCTCACCACTTGCACTCAATTAAAAAATCATCCCTTTCCTCCCACACTAGCCAGCAAGGAATGATGCAAGCATTGTTCACCATCGTCAGAGTGCAATGTTTTCCTAAACCAGCAATTTCCCTGGAAGCAGGCAGGCAAACAGCCTCTACATTTTTCCAGAGGCATGGAGTTCATGCTTAGTTAAATTACAAAACTTCTTCACACAAGTGATGCAGGCTCCCTCCAGGGATCCACTGCAGCTGCACCCAGCCATACAGTACAGACTCATCTACCTTGGCAAAATACCTGACAGCAAAGAAAGTGATAAACAGGTACACACAGCCAGGCTGCACATCAGGTAACTATCAGCACTATCTTTGCCACCACATTTCCAATATCTGGCTTTAATGTCAGATGAACCGAGGCTGGGAACAGCAGTTGCCCATTCTGCAGCATAATTGTATTTTATTTGCAGGAAACTATTTTCTTGTGCTTCATGCCAGCCCACTCAAAAGCCCGAGCCAGGCCCACGCTTTAGAAACTAACAAGGAAAGCAAGAGTGTGAACAAGCCAACAGTCCTACCCATGCCCATACCCGTCACCATTTCACAAGAAAACATTTTTCTCCAGAATAACATCTGGCAACAGCAGCTGACAGCAGAATGCTGTTTCACTGGCAAAGGAAGCAGCTCTGAGATGGTGGCACAGATCAAGGAGAATAACTCTTCAGCGTTATCTCCAGAAAGGATCAGAACCTCCAGAAATGCTCAGTTAATTACCATCTTGCAGCACAAAAGGGACCTGGGCTTTGGGAAGGAATGGATGCTGCTGGCCAGGCTTGCAAATCCTCCATGGGAAGACACCCCAAGAACACAACATTCATGGAAGGTGACAGATTTACAGTTCCCAGAAGCTTCACTAAGCCACAGAACAAGAATGGCAGCAACAAGGCACCCACACACGCCTGCACAACTCAGAACCCAGCTCCTCAGCCCAGTTCTGAGAGATGCCTACCAGTAACAGGTCTGCTGCCCACCCCTTCTAATATCAGGGCTGGATTTAGAGGAACATGCACTACAGAGACAGAGACTGACTAGGGGATGATAACCACGCTTTCTGTCCTTAGGCTCCTTCGCCCACTTTCCCTCTTGCCCCCGAGGATTTTAGGAACAAACCAACCAACTTCCTTCCTCCCTCCCTTCCCCTACATATCACCATTGAGAAGATGCTGGGCCCTAGCAAGGGATACTAACTTGTCCCTCCTTCTGATCCAAGAGCTCAGAAATCCCAGTCACTGCTTCATCCTGTGCAGGCTGAGGATTGGGCAGATGCCCAGCTGAGACTGCACTTGCACCAGGTGACACAGTCTGAAATCCCCCTCAAGACTGCAGGTCCTGCTCTACCCAGCACCTTTCAGGCAGCCTGGCTTTCACTGCTGGCAGAAGAGGACATGCCTGTTTCCAGAAAGCTGGCAGGGAACAGCTGCAGGTTTATAAAGCAGGGTGAATCACCAGGGATGGCAGACCATGAATCAGAAAGCAATCAGGGCTGTCTCCTGTTTGATCTATCCTTCCTAGCCAGGAGCAGAGCTGATGGCACTGGCTGCCTCTGCATGCTTAATGACTCACCCAGTCAACTATTCAGGGAAAGGCAGCTCTCTAGGCCCTCCTTTTGGAAATTGTGTTTGTGCTCCTTGGCACACAGGGTGATCTGCTGCCTCCCATCACTTGCAAAGACAGGGTCGGGCTTCAGGAAGCTATCTTGGTCTGCAGAGAAAGCAAGTGAGGGCCAGAGACTACAGTGAAATGCTTTTCCCAAGGAACCCCAGCAGCGGGAGGGGGGAAACCACAATCTGCTTCCCAGGCTTAGGGTCACTTCGGGCTCTGAGCCTCATGGATCCAAAAAGCACAGAGGCTGATCAATGTCACAGCACCAGGATGAATATGGGAGCCTCGTCCTGAATTCACTGACATAACCAAGGTCTCTTGCCTTCAGCCATCCTTATAACAAACACTCAGAACCGATATGAACCACTCTTGAAACTGGACAAGAAGTAGCAACAGTAATTAACTCACATAATTCTGTTCTATTTCAAACACTGAAGCAAAGACCTGTTCTGAATCATTATCAATAATTACAAATGAGCTCTCTGATGAACAGGAAATGGCAAGCTCTGCCAAAGGGGTATATTTACAAATACATAAAAACATATTAATTAAACATGAGCTTCATAATGGGAAGTACTTTGCTAACTGAAAAAGTGCTTAGAAGACTAAAAGTACTTCTATAATGAAGTTTACTTAATCCAGTCCAACACACAGCAGCTTCATCAGCAAGTTAAATTTCAGCAAGCAATCAAGGAATACAGGCTGTGAAATTTAGTCACACAATGGAAAGAAGTAACTTTATGGAAGTCACAAGAACCAACAAGAGGTTCCTATTATGGTCATACACACTGCCATAATGACAGAGAGAAATAATTCTCTAAGGCAAACAAAATGCATTAAATTGAGAGGAAAAAACAAGAGACAAAACCTGTAGATGAAAGGGAGGGATAACAGTTTGAAGATTAATTCAAGAAACTGGGAGTTGAATAGCTTGAATCCAGCTTTCCACTCTGACACAGACTTCATGCATAGACTTGGGTCCTCAGTCTGACCCTTGTCTCTTCTCTTCCTCCCCAGTGCAAGACCCTCATCTTTCTCTAAACCCAGTGATTTTATGAGGATCTGCACTGAGAAACTCTGCTGATGGAGGAATGCCAGCTGAGAGGCATCACAGGCTCCAGGTGACTGTCAAATTGGCAAACGCAACACGATTTCACAGACTCAAAAGTGCTTCTGCCAGCAAAGACTATTTCAGCCAATGAACTGGAACAACCTCTTTTATGATTAGTAAAATACATACTTATAATGAGAGGAATGCCTGGTAAAGCAATTTTGGCAATAATTTATGACCCAAGCTGGTTCAAATGCATCAGAGATTGAGAGATGCTAGTAATGAGTAAGACAAATACAAGTGACAGTGAATAATAGTGGAATAACAGTGAAGCAAGGAGGAACCTATGCAGACATCTCAAAAAGATAAAAAACGTGTGACTGCAAGCCACAGCCTCCTAGGAGAGTAAGAATATACAGTGCATGGCTGCCAAGCAAGGCTGGGATCACATCAAACATGAAACCATTCCATGGTCTGATTTTCTTGGGCCCTCATCCTACCGTGACTCAATCCTTAGGACAAACTGGACCTCAGAACTCATCAGAAGTTGAGCAGTATGGCTCCAGTTCTGGGTGCTGAGCATCTGGGAACACAAGCACTGCACAGACAATTGTGAAAACTAAAATTTCAATGGCAGGACTTGCTCTACATGTACCACACCACTGTATTTTTCTTTGCAGACCCAAAGGCACACATAGGTATGCACACACAGCCCGGCTCAGAAAGCATATGACATGCACACACACTCCTGCTGGATAGACATTCATTTAGTCATCCCAGACACTGCTTGGTACATTTGCCTCAACTTGCACAGTAACAGCACTTAATTAAAACAGCAAAGAAAGCCAGGCCTGCAGGCTTTTTCTGCACAACCTGCCCTAAAGCAGCATCTGACAGATGGGGAAGAAACAATGCCAAAGCAATGAACGACTCCCAGGCCACTAAAAGCATCATTATTTAAAAGTATTGATCTTTGAGTGATAGCAAGCAAATTGGTATCCAACACATCAGTGACAACTGTTCCACAGATAACTCATACACCACAACTTAGAGAACTTCTAACATCTTTGCCAAAGCACACAAGAAAGACTTGCTGCAGGAAATCCCACTACACCTATGCTGTAACAAAAGTGCAACCACTGGGCACACTGCTGGCCTGGAGGGAGATGTTCCACTGGAGAATGGGCACACTGCTGGCCTGGACACAAATGTTCCACTGGAGACTATCTGAGCTTGGTCAGATAACCTTAGCAGCCATCAGTAAACAAAGCAGACGTCCTTCCCTTGGTATGTGCACTGCAGCTGTGGAACAGTAACTTTCATCTTCAGCAAACTCACTGACATTCTTTGTCAAGGCTAAACTCCAGCCTTTGAAAGCACGACCTCTCTTGAGCTCCCTCTCTGTAAGATGAAAACATTGCCACTGACACTTTACCTACCCCACTGAACATCCTTAGAAAGGGCCTCCAGCTTCTTATTGCCTGCCAGAAAGCAGCTAAAAGCAATTTAAGCATAGCCTTCCCAGGAGAGGAATTTTAAAGCTTGTGGGTAAAGAGCTCAAATTCACACTGTGTGCCATTATCCACCCCAAACTGATGGGCAACATGGATCAGCAGTCTTGACACTGACCTTTCACCACCAAAGCAGGTGACAACACCAGTGTAAATGTTCAATCCTCTTCAAAGGTTTTTTCCTACCCCCTCTCTTCTTGCTGGCTCTAGTCTGCTGCTGGATTTAGGAAAGCAGAAAGCTGAAGGAAAAAAGAAGAGAGATGCAGAGGATCATGAACTATGCCAAAGACTATTCTGAAATCAATATATGATTATATGGTTTGCCATCAAGTCCTTTAAGTAGAGAGCACATGATTTCAGAATACACCTTGTGAATGCATGTGATTAAACTGCAAAGCGTGCACCGGATAACAGGGAAGAACTAAACTGCAGCAGTGGGAAGCATGAACATCTGCTGGTAGAAAGCTGTCAGAACAGGTTTGTATTTACTGCTGAATCCTGTAAATGCTGACATCAGTTCTGTCAAGGCTGTGTACACAAAATGACAGCTCATTCTGGTGCAAAAGGCCTGAAAGCAACTCCATGAGAAAGCTCAGGAAGATCCTTCTGTGCAATGCAAAGCCCTTCTTGGTGTTAGTGCCTTGAAGTGATCAAGATTTCAACCTGGCCATGGGCAACCCCACCCTCTCTCCTTCCTCAACTCTCCCTTCTGATGAAGCCATGTAGCCACTGATAGCCACAGTCCAGTCACAGGATTCAGCCCATCAAGATTCAGTCATGGCAAGTAGCAGCAGTGGCTTCCAAGTACTCCCGTTTGTTGCCCACACTGAGTGTGCCAGAGCAGAGACAGCTCACCTGGCCTGTCAGCCATGTCACCTTTTTAGAGATATCCTCCAGTGTACCCAGCACATGGCAGAGCAACAGGCTGGGAGCCCTTGCTAGCACTCCATCCCACTAACCTTGGTATGTCAACCCACAGCTTGTCATTTCTGTGGAGGCAGCTAGGCAGCATAAGGCTGCTCTATTGGAAAATGGCCTCTAGCTTCCTCTGCTTTTCTAAGGTAGAGGGTCCCAAACTTTTTGCAATTGCTTGTACTGTCACAACCTCACCCATCTCACCTTCACCCTAGAGCAGGCAGGTCTGACCATCCCTGCAATTTTCCACTGGCACTGCAGGCAGCAGGATGGAAGAGGAAGAGAATAACAAGAGTCCCTCCTTGGCCTGTTAGGATACTGAATTAATGATCCTTTGATCTACACCATGACACCAACTTACTTCACATAGTAAGCCTAAGGCTTAAGCTCCTATCTACTGCCCATACAGAGATATGGAAGCATTAATACTTCCTGACTTGTCTGGCTGGGATAATGGAGCATTTGAAAACCACCTGGGAAGAGAAAAAAAAAAAGGTACTTTTTATTAGCAGATGAAATTTAACAATTCCTAGACATTTTAACTTTCTATTATGTTCAAGTAGGGGGTTCCTCCAGGCCTTTACCTAGCATAGTATGGATGACCCACCTCCATTTATAACCAGCTTAACCCTTGCTTCCATTCCCTCTGAAAAATGATAACACTAAGAGCCAGAAATGTGTTGATTCACATTACAACATAGCCTGTAGTCCACAAAAACATCTCTTCAGAGAAACAAGAAAATTCCATTTCCTGTGCCACTGGAACGCCAGCCAAAGAAAGTTCTTGGGTTTGTTAATTAAGGTCAGGTAAGGGAATTTCCTGAGGAACTAGGGAGAGGAGAAAAGGCACAGTCATCTATAAGAGGCAATAGTTCTTCAGAATCCTCCTGAGTCTGGGCTCAAACTCTCCAAGACGAGCCCTAGTGCCCTGCCCTTTATTCATGTGCTTCAGGCAGCCCTCACACTCCCGGCTTTTCAGAAGGGAAAGCTGACCTGGGACACAAAGCTCAGTGCTTTGCTTTCCATCTCAGCATGTTAGAACATGCTATGTAGTCAAAGTACTTGTGCCTATGGCTGGGGAGAATTCAAAACACAAGTCAGACATCCACCAAGGAGGAAAAGCTTCTTCTAAGGAATTGTCATTTAATTTTGGGGGGGAGGGGGTGGCAGGCACACAGAACAGATTTTGGTCAAAACCCCTCCTCCATGACATCTTCAGCAGACCCTGCTTGACCCAACCTCTTAACTGGGAGAGCACTTTTCCAAAGAACTGAGAGAGGGTAAGTTCCTGTTCTGGGAGTCTGGGAGGATCTCATACCAACACCATGTCCAGGCACCAACACCATCTCCATGGGGACATGACTGGGCACATGACAGCTCTGCAGTCACCCCTTAGGATGCTTGCCAAATCCCTTCTTTCTTCTGCCCTCACTCAAGCTGCTGTGTTTTGAATAGACCCCTCAAGAGAGATGTAGCCTCAAACTCCTGCTAATTTTGATGAGAGTCAGGTATCCAGAGAGGAGCTGCATGCCTAATACAGCTAAGCAGTCACCTGCTCTTTGAGACAAGAGCTGTCTCTCCAGAGAAGAGCACTCAGCCCTTTCACTCATATTTTCAAGACTGTTTACTCCCCACGGGAGGGGCTTACTGAAGCATAAATAACAATAAACATAAATTTCAAACTCAGCAAGGATTTACAAGTTCAGCACCACCCACATACCTGAAAGTTAAGTGTTTTAAGAGGGGTTTAGCCAAACTGGGTGAGGCAATGTCTGGCTGCAGGATCCTTGAGGATAACAAGGACCTTGGCATAAAACCAATTTTACAGCCATTAAGAAAAGAAAGCATGAGAGAGAAAGGTAAGAGTGATCGAGCGTACCTGGGACTGTGTGTCTGTACCCTAGTGCTGTTTCACTACAAAGCAAACAAAAAGCCCTTCCCCGACAAAATATTCCCAGTCAGCCACAACCTGAGAGCAGAAAGCCCACATCTCCTGCTCCCAGAAGTGGGTAAGCAGGGAAACAAGCAGCCCCTCCAAGCACCTAGACCCCCATCAGGAGCCAGAAGGTGGGTGGAGACTGGCACCCGCTGTGTGACCAAGGGAAACTCCTTCTGCGTCAAACAACATCCTCTTGTATCTCATAAGGCATCCTTTATCCTGAAGGATCCCAAAGCACTTTACACTATTTATACACAGGAACCACTTCACCAGTCACTGAACTGAGGAGAGGAACAATAACCCTCTCTTTTCTCTCACTGGAATCAGCAGAAATCAGTGCCTGGCTGTGTTTGCAGAGAGCTATAGCAATGAGAGTTTGACACAACAGGAAGCAATAGTTCAGATAGGTCAGGGTCAGCCAACAGAAAAGCTCAACTCTTCACTGCAGCCTACTACTGGTATTCTAAATTCTATTTTCTCAACTCTGCTCATGGTCATTGTGGGGTTCTTTTTGTTTGGAGGTTTTTTTCCCTTTTTTTTTTTTGTCAGCAGGACTTTGTCTATGCTGGAGAATTTACCAGTACCATTAAACCACATTTCTAAACAAAACATTTTGTGTCGAATCAGCTTTCTGACTGATCCCTTCCTATTCATTATCCTATTTGTCCCGTTCATTTTGAGCCCAGGGCTCAGAAGCGAAGCCACTAGGTTCTCAGTGTTTTTACAGAGTGCTCACAAAACCTCCCTGCCCTGTAGCCATGCCAGTACTAGAACCAAGTCAACAAGCACTAAAAGTCCTGGGAAGACAGAAATCCTTCCAGCCTCCACAAAGCCTATTCAGGCAACTCTGTACACAAATTCAAAGCACTCCCCAAATAATGTAGCAGTGATAACTATTTTTTCACTTTACAAAGAGCTGGGTTTTCTACACAGTGGTTTGAGCTGAAGGCAAAGACTAACCAAAGAACACGTGCTGCATTGTAGCTACTACAATGTGCAAAATTTGGCTGCAGTCCCAGTGCAGTTTTGTTCCCCACCAATCTGTACATTGAAAAGGTGCTCAGCTAAAAGCCAGCAGATTTTCTATCTCCCCACAGTACCAGGTGCACATCCCATGGCAGACTATCATCTTCACTGCACCAAACTCACAAACAAATTATGGGGCTTAAAATCCCACTGTCAAAAACATATGCAGCAGTTTTTGGAAGAGCGGGCAGGCAACTGGTGTGTCACCACAAGGTACATTTCTAGCCTCTCAATCACACAGTGTTCGATAATCTCACTGCCTGAAAGATCCTCTGCCTCCTCAAAGCACCCCAATAAAGAAAAAAGAGAGCAGGTTATAATAGGAACACAGAGAGATTAAGTGCCTTTCCCAGCAGAGAGAAGGGGTGAATTTGCCCTCCTCAACATCCATACACCAGCAGCCAAGCTGTCATCTCTTCTGGAAGACCAATGCAGAACACAAAGCTATAAAGCACAAAGTTTTCAAGTTACTTGCTAGCACTGCCTTGCCTGTGCCCAAAACACCTGACTGCAAACAGCACAAGGCAAGAGGTGCACAAAACCCCACACCAGCTTTAGCTTTTGTACAATACCTGTTTTGAGAGAGTTGTTCCTGTTCTCACTTTCTGTGGTGCAAAGCAAGTCTCTGGAGCCATCCCACATATCTTTCCCAGGCAGCATGCCTCAATGTGAACTCCACTAAAATCGTATTTTTAAGGCAGTTGACAAGGGATTTGGCAGTGGAAACCAAGGTTAACATTCTTACTGCTTCAGAGTTGTTGCTGATTAGCTCAGGACTGGTGCCAGCCGTGCCAGAGAAAACCTCTGAGCATGTCAGCAGCGGAGCAGGTACCTCTAGTACCAGGAATGGGGTGATACACTTTGCAGACTGAGAGAAAAGGGAACATCAAGTAGACACAGAATGGGGCAACTGCAGCTCTCACCTTATCATTGCAGCCACAGATGCCAGTGTCAACTTTAGGAGTGTCCCTTTCTACCCAGCATAACCTTACATGGGAACAGTGACACAGTGGACATACCCACTTTGCTAACAGCAAGCAACAGGAATGGCCAAGAAATCTCTTCTGACCATCAATCCTTACATACCCCCAGTAACATTGTCTCTGGAGGCGTTCTGAAGCAGTCACTGAACAATTTGAGGAGTTATATTCCTCTCCACAGCTAAAATCACTTTATTAGAGTCAGATCAAATATCAAGCACAATCAAGGGCAATTAAATCACAGTTCATTTCCCAGAGCTGTAAGTCGAAGTTCATAGGAGCTGTCTCTCTCCTGTTGCTATAGGAGCAGTGCAGGAAACAATGTTCAATGCATGCTGCATAAGGCTGCCTTGAAAAGGATCGTTCTTCCAGTAAAATTAAACAACTCCCATCCAAAAATAAAACATTTGTCCCCCTTCTGCCCTGCCCTTGTGTAGAACGTTTTAATGACTCCACCAAAACCATTTACGCAGCTGTTTCTGGAGCAGCCTGCAAACTTGACCGGGAGGCACCAGCATGTGAATAAACAACCGGGAGGCACGGGCGGCCTCCAGGCAATTACTTGCTGGCCCTTCACCAAGGCTGGCAGCAGGAGACAAGATATACAAAGAAGTCCCTGGCTCCAAAGCACACACCACTAAGCTCCAAAGAAATCCCCCAGCACCACGGCAATGACAGCTCTCCTGAAACACCTCGCTCTGCCGGCTGCACGGGGAGCTGGGTGTGCTCTGGTCCACTCCGCAGCATCAAGCAAAGGCTCAGGCAAAGGGCAGCTCTCCAAGCAGGGTACAGAGCCATACTCAGTACAGCAGCTTTGGCAAGCCTGTCTCAGTGTACATCCTGGTTTTGGCCAGGACAGAGTCAGTGCTCTCCTTAGTAGCCAGTACAGCGCTGTGGTTTGGATTTAGTATGAGCACAATGTTGATAACAAACATGTTTTGGTTGTTGCTAAGTTGTGCTTACTCTAGATCAAGGACTTGTCTGTTTCCCACGCTCTGCCAGCGAGGAGCTGCACAAGAAGGAAGGAGCATGGCCAGGACAGCTGATCCAAACTGGCCAAAGGGATGTTCCATATCATAGAGTGTCAGGCTCATGATATAAACTGGGGGGAGTTGGCCTGGAGCTGCCAATCACCGCTGGTTGACGGGCTACAGAGCTGTGTTGTGCATCTCCCTGTCATTACTACTATTGTTATTATTCAAATTATTACTATAATTATATCTTACATTGGTTCAATTGACAAATTGCATTTATCTCAATCCATAACTTTTAATTATATTATTTTACTGATTCCTACCCCATCCCACCAGAGCAGGGGCATGAGGGGTGGCTGCATGGTACATAATTGCTGGCTGGGGGTAAACCATGACAGTGCAATCATCCACTTCATTTAGAGCTGGCAGGGAAAAGAAAGTGAGAAAGGGCTCTAACAGATGCCAGCGCAAAACAGCTGGACTTCAAAGGAAGCAGGAAAATGCTGCAGGGGATTTCTCCACCAAACCACCCTCCTGTTAACTAGCACTTTATGAAGAAGCTTCAACAAAGGAAAGCCTAAAATTACTTTGAAACTTAATCCTCCCCACAACCACCCCATCCACCTCAGAGGTCAATTTTCAAGTCAGGAGGAACCATTATCATCTCATCTGACCTCCTGTTATTTTAAAGGTTAACATTTAAAGGCTAAAAGTAGTCCACTCTATATTCTACAGCAGCACTGTCTACCCTGGATTAACCATCAAATACCAAGAAGTCTCAAGAACACTTCAGGAGATGGGAGAAACCATACTTTGTTCCCTCAAGAGCCTCTAAAAACATAACTGGCACATCCCCAGCATTCAGACTTCTTTGAGCTCAGCAGAAAGTGCCAGAGCACTTTGCTCTCGACTCTAGGCAGAATCATTATCCATCTTTCAATTCATCCAATGCCATTAGTGAGCAGGAGGGGAAAAACAATCCACAGCACAGCTCAGTTGTAGGTCAAGACTCTCAGTAAGTCCTTAAACTAGGACAGTGTAAGATAAACTAAAGGGTAAACTAGGATAGCAAAACAAACCCAAAAGAAAACCCAAGAGTAACATAGTCAAAAGTTTCTGAAGAAACGAGTCACTGTCTTTAATTCTAAATGCCCACTGTGAAAATGAAGTCCCTCTGGATAGAGGAACCCAGAAAACAAAACTTATCTCTTGTTTTTGAAGAATTTAGAAAAAACTCTAATATCCATGCTGGAAATAACCAGGTCAATTCTAGCACAGAAAATATTCCTCCTATTACTCATGTCAGTCAAGAGAGTGTTCTACCTCTGACTGTCCAGGGCAGGATAATGCAGGGAGAGGGGACCAGAGCTGGCCACACATGATTATCAGCGTCAAAAACTATGAGGATACTGCTGATCCACAGCAGTTCTGCCCTCATACACAGGGAAATCAGATTCCCATTTATCCCCTTGCAAATGTGTTGTTGATAAGAATCACACTGATGTAACTACAATAATTTATTTTGGATACTCTCATTGCTGTCATCTTAGTTGGCTTCCCCTTCCCTTCTTTTTTTCTTAAAAATTTGTTAAAATTCCAGATGAAGTAACAAACAATAAAACCCTTTTTGTTACAAGGAAAACTTGCTACTACACATAGAGACATTTGCAGCCAAAGTAAAGCTCATGACACCAGTGAAAGCAGAGGTTTCCCTCTGCAACTGTCTGCTTTTCCTTCCTCCCAGGCTTGTAGCAAGCAGCACACCTGTGAGTCAGGATCCACACTTCCACAGCGCCTAAGGGCAAGCAGCTCAAGCAAGCGAGTGAAGTCAGCAACCAGGATTTTGTCCTGGTTTAAGTTCCATTTTTTCTTCCTGTCTGGGACACATTGCATACACCAGAGGTAAGTCCTGGGGAGTGCACAATGGACATAATAGGCTTTTGTTTGGCTCTCCAGAGCCCATTTCTGGGGCTGAGCACAGCCTCATTCCTCAAACATAAGCTCAGCTGGACACTTGCACTCTTTCTCTGCTCAGGAGAAAGAAAAAGCCCAGACAACTGTGACTCAAAGGTGAAGGAACCAACCTGACATTCTTCCTCCCCAAATATAGGAAGAGGTACTCCCAATAACTAGAAATATGTCCTTTTAAAAACCCTCCAAGTGGACAGGGTACATTGGAGAACACACCAAATGTCTCCTCACCTCTGGCAGACCTTTCACTTTTAGTCAAGTCTCTGAGCAAATATGGAAGAGGGCTATTCCACAAAGCAGGGGGGAACCTGTCACAAACCACAGCCCAATTCTTCAGCAAGTGGTACTTCCACACAGGACTGGACTCCCCCTTTCTATGCTTCAAGCACTAAAACCATGAAATCAAACACTTTCCCATCCACACATTTCTTGCACATAGCACTCAACACAGAACTACAAGACCTGCCTGCTCCCACATGTTTGTGAGACTGGCTTCCACACTCACTGTACACCCCTGTGAGGGCACACACAGCTCCCCACCACCTCCCTGGGAGCTCTATGTAGAGCTTATAGTGCCCATGAAGAAAAAGAGCCAACCATCCCTGTTCCTAGGGCTGAGATGTGGGATATGAATTCCTCCCTTCTGGATTCCACCAAAGAAGAAATACTGACATTCACAAGCCATGACTCACACCTGCCTTGTCAGGCACTACAAAAGTCCTACTCACTGGCTGGCATGCCAGAAATGTCAGCATGGCTGCCATCTGCCAGTTGGCTCTGATAGCAGATAAATTTGACCAAAACCATCCTTCCTCCTTATTTCTTTATTGCTGCAGGGTGGTGGACAATGAGGATTAGAGTAGTCCCTAAAAATCACAGAGGCATTGTGGCTGCTACTCTGGCAGATAACAGGTCAGCTATACACTCCAGACAAAACAGAAACCTCTCCCACAGTAATTCCTACCTCCCACAATAATTCCTATCTCAAACCACTCTTAGTCCCAGTTTTAACTGAATTTCATTAGTGTAGGAGCCAATGAATCCATTGTTCATCCTTTAGCTATGCTGGTAAGTCATATGCTTGTACTCAAAGGGCTGCCAAGGACCACGTCCAGTCTGTGTTGAGCTGATTGCACTCCTGTCTGAGATGCACCTACCAAGCCATACAGCCCTGCTCTGGCTGTGACTGGAGAGTCCAGCAAGATCAGCAAGATCCAAATGCAGCCCAGACTCCTACACACACCTGTTATTCCACCATGCAATGCCAAGAGTGCAAACTAGTAATCATCTGCTTGATCTTTCTCCTGTCTGCTTCTTCCCCAAAGGAGCTGAAGTGTTCCAGGCTGAGGTATCAGACATGTTTTCACCTCATCCATTTGTACAACACAGCAGACCTTTCTCCCACAGCATCTCCTAAAGGTGTTTCTTACTTTAAACCTATCCCTCTCCTACAGTGGCAAAGACATCTGGGAAACATGCTGCAAATTTCAGCCCACCATTTCTTAAGAGTGTCCATCTTCTACATCACAGCTACAAGGACAGATTTCAGCAAAGCACAGGCACTGACCCTTACAACTCTTCCCACTGCCCCAGCTCTCCTCTGCTCTTTCTTTCATATAAAAGTGAAGAAAACCCAGGTTGAACAAGTGAACTTTGCTCCTTTTGTATTCAGATCTGGTATCAGCCACAGATAAGAAACAATGGTCAATGCCAAACATTTTATGTCATCGAATTCTGCCGTGTCTTTTCTTTATATGGCCTCATTACCATTGCCAGGAACAACCTGTGGGCCTGAGCAACATCCTCTCTTACACCCCCCACACACCTCATTTCCATCTCTCTTAAGAGGCCCACATCCTCCACACTCCCTCTCCTGGGATGCACTCACCTCAGCAGGTAGGAGAGGCAGCTCCATGGCAGCCTGCAGGGATGCAGGCAACCAACATCAATCAAGTGTGTTTTGGCTTGGCTACACCCTGCAGACAGTACCTGTAGATCAGCACCCAAATGAATTTAAACAGCTGCCAAGGACCCTCCCTCAACTGTTGCAGGACAATGTCTGATGTCTTTCCTTATCCCATGACACCAATATCCTGCCTCAAATAATGTCCACCACTACTAGCATTAAAAGCATGCATGAAATACACTGACACACACAGATATATATATATGTATGTAACTCCATGAAAGGCCCAGCTGGCATGTCATAGCATCAACTCATGATTGCATCCTTCTAAGGAGCTGGACACACTTTCAGTCCCATGTGGAGCTTATTGCACTCTGGCCCTACAGAGATGCATAGCAGTTTTCCAGCTTGAATCAGGGTCATAACCACCCAACCAGCACAAGAAACTCAGGCTAGAAACATGGACCAAGCTGGTCACACCCAAATGCCCAAAACACACCTCTTACTCAGCCATGAAATTCCAGGAGTGGAAAACAGTCATCACTCTCCTGCTCGTCTTGCCAAGAGTTTCATTACTGATAGCAGCCAGGACACAGGACTTAGCAGGACTCCCTGAATCCATTCCCCAGGATCTCAGGCTGTTGAGATCACAACCAGAGGAGTTTGGCAGGCAGGACAGAAAGGAGCACTTAAGAGAGATGCCCATCAGCAGTGCTGCTAGTACAGGGCAGATCTCTGCCAAGAGGGCCAGGCAGCCAACAGCTTCTGTGCTGTGGGGAGGGATGGAATGAGGCACTCTCCACAGAACTGACAGAACCCCTCATCTCCATTCCACACACCTGCCATTCCTCATTTCTCCCTCCACACCCTAGCTTCAGACACAGGGTAGCAGGGAAAAGCACATTTCTCACAGACTGGGAAGATGGGCACCATCCTGGCGAAAAGCTCTGTCAAAACACACATAGAAAAAAGGATGGGAAAATTGGATGGTTTTACAGTGACACTGTCATTTCATTTCAGCTTTGCTGTGGCAAAAGAAAAATCACATTCAGGGTCTGAAAGGCAGGATGAGCAAGCAAGACAGAAAGAGACCTTCTGAAGGAGAGAAGGCCTACACCCTTAGGATGTTTAAAGTTTTTAAACAGCCTGGGACACTTAGACTTCTGTTCCTCAAAGCCAGAGAAGCTGAGATGAGCTGTCATTTCTAGGAGCCTCCTCCCTTAGGTTTTCCATGACCTCAGCTGTCAGTTCACACGCTCAGGGAGCACTGGAGATAACCCAGTGTTGAGCTCAAGAACAGAAAGTAGGGTTGAGGGGTAGCACATCCGCTCAGGAGGCTTAAGGAACAAGGCTGATGAGCCCACTGGGGATAATAATGGCAAATTGGGCCATGAAGAAGCACAACTACCCTTTTGTTTTTCAGAGGCTGTCTAATTTTTTTCCTTCTAAGCTTCTGCCTTAAACAGAAGGCACAAGAAGAACAGAGAGACAGTATTATTGCTTTATAAATGACCGAATTACCTGGAAATGCCAGACAGGATAGTCTGCCACAAACAGCTGGTGATAGAGATGTTACACAAGCAAGCACATGTAAATACACATTTTCCTTCCATCCATCACCAGTAGTTTAATGTATTCCTGAGCAAAAAAGCCAAACTATGCAGAAAGAACAAGTGAATTTGTCAGTGGGATAACCTGGCTAGAAGAGACACATAGCTCTGTAATCAACCCCCTCAGGGTTGTCTCAAGAGCAAGGGAGTTGTTGCCTTCTCTGCAAGTGCGATGGAAACAGTTCACGTCATGATACAACTTTTATTTGCTGGGAATGACAAACCTACTAGAAAGTTCCTAAGGGGAAAGAGAGCCCTTCACAGTTACTCCCACCTAGCATTTTGCTTGACAAGGGAATACAAGCAGCTTTCTTCCACCCCCTTACTGAAAAATGTATCATGCTCAAAGAGAGAAACTTTGGGAGGATGCACGGAAAGCAGCAAATAAAACCCCTTTAACACACTTGCCTTGAGTTAGGAGAAACAAAACTCATTAAAATCTCATAAAATGTACCACAAGAGGGACTAACCACCTCAGACTCCAAAGTAAAACAAAGTGTCACATACGAACCATTATTTCTAGCCGTCAGAAAAGGTGTTTTCTTATTGATCCCTGAAGCCAGCATTAAGCAGGGAGTGCCAGGACTTTTACCAGGCAACTGGGGGAGTCATTCGCCTCCACAGCAGAAGCCACAGGACAACGAACACAAGCAACAGTTTGGAATGAAACATGCTTTTTGCAAAAATACAGCATATGAGCAAAAGCAAACACAGACCAGGAACTCAAAGACATCATCAGGAAACTACAGAGCAAGAATGTGATCTGAGGTGAATTACATGGAGGAGCTCAAAAGCTGCCACCTCCTCCAGCTCGCAGCCCAAGCTTCCAGCAGGGCATCTGACACACAAGTGCTGGCACACCAGAGCAGCTGTAGCAAACCAGAGCTCAGGTCCACCTGTGCAAGCCAGCACTGTGCCTTTGACAGGGACCCGTCAGCAGATGCGTCACATAAAGCGTGAGTGATGCTACCCCAGCTTCCAACAATCCAACTCCCCTTTGACCAGCTTCCAAAAACCCACAGACAGGGAACTGCCTGTCCTAGGCACACAAAATGCTTCAGAGAATATAAATGCACCAAAACTTTTGCACTGACTTTTCTAGTTACCATGAGCTCAGCCAAGTCAGGCACTCTGCTCTCTCCACCACAGACAGTCCTTTGGCAGCAATGACAGACACCCAGGAGGACTGGGATGGATGTCTGTTTGACTAGTGACACACTAAGACACCCTTCAGCCTCCACAATAGGTAAGACCATCCATCACACCAAAAGCTTCCCTAAGAAGCTTGGCAATGGACATGACAGAAATCTGTTTTCTGAAAAGGGACTTCTTTCAAACCTGTTTGAATAAAACAGTCTCTGATGGGTGATGCTATTTCAATTAACCCTTGTCCTAGGAGACACCACACAAACCCTCAGAGAAAGCCAGGAAGTGCCACAGGAGGACAAAGGAAGCAGTGCAGAATTTAAGGGATACTATAAATTAGCCTGAAATATCGACACGTCACTACTAGCTAAAATACCACACACAGGATACTGCAACAAGTTGATTACAGGAAAAGTCAGACACTAAAAAAAAATTACTGCAGTTTATGTTCTTCATGAGAGGACAGGAAGAAGAAGCTACTCGTAAAGATTCCTCATGGCAAGCAACACCATGGTGCAGCAATAACCCATTGCCATCAGCTCCCCATTTGATGCAGCTTCCAGAAAAAGAAACAGAACCGAACAGCCTGGCCTGTGTGGTAAACAAGCACTTGCTCTCTCCCTCCTCCATCTCCAAGGGTCCTAAGAGCCCAGTATAAAGGTCAACTCTTTATTTGTACAACAGGTAAATTTGACTGAACAAAAGGCGAAGGGGGGCAACAATGGTTTCACAAGATTTACGGCAACATTCAGAACACCTTTACTAATTCCGCAGGCTGTGCAAAGTTTATGACACCACCCGCAACAGGTTAAAACACTTTTCTAAGAGAAAAGCCCAACAAAGCATACACGGGCCAATCCCCTGCGAAGCTGTGCAATGCCACAGGGCGCTGGAGGGGAAGAGAAGCAGTGCTGCGGTGGAGCTGGGGTCGGGTGGTCGCGGCCAGGTCCCCACGGGTGCGGGGTTTCGGCAGGGACGGA